>CM067355.1:1811221-1971221 GCA_034190875.2 Urechis unicinctus
GTAAAAATAAAAGCAATCCCGACCATCCTGCCCATGAAATTATCTTCCACCCCAAATACCAAACATTATACGAAAATAAATCTAATACCATACCATCTCTTGGCATCCAAGAATCGCAAAACAATATATGCAATAATCTAGACATAATTGCTCCAAACAAATGCCCGAAACACCACCCTGGCAATTGATCACACCAACGATAGACACATTACTTACAAAATATGATTAATCAAATGCTAATGACATCTTGATAAAATTTAATGAACTTAAAGAACAACACAAGGACAACATACATATTTATAACGATGGATCCTAAGATGCAAACCGTGTGGGCGCTGGAGTCGTATTAGGGCCTCAGACCCACAAGGAAAGACTGTCTTGTGCAGCATCCCACTTTTTTTTACAGCTGAAGTCCCACCGCAATAAATATGCATTGAGCCTTATTGCTCACCACACCCATACAAATTTTGCCATTTTTAGTGATCCTGGAGGCAATTAAAAAGACCAAGATCCACTTTACAGATCTTGGTTCGCGGATAAACAAACACCTGAAAAATAGTTGGCATGAACTGTGGGAGGGCTGTGCCGCCAACAAACATCTTGCCATCCAACCAAATATGGAGGAATGGGAACATAGCAAACGTGAAAATAGGAGAGAGGAAGTTGTACTGGCTCGTGCACGAATAGGCCATACTTACTTAACGGATGGTTATCTGCTAAGAAATGAAGCCATGTCGCAATGCATACCTTGCAATGAACCTTTTACTGTAAAACACTTCTTAGTAAATTGAGTAGATTTTAACCATATACGGCAAAGAAATTACAGTATGAGAGATATTAAAGAACTCTTTGACACAGTAAATCCTTCAACAATCATTAAATATATTAGACAAACAGAACTATTCTACAGATTTTAATTCATTTTAATTTTGACTGATTATTTCAACTTAATTCAATTAAATCAATTTAAATCCACTAATGTCGTAGATTCACCCAGCTTTGCCTGGCACAATATGACACTATTGTGTCGACGTGCCGTTAAACCTTATACTTACCATTACCATTACCTACCAACAGTGGGATGAGGCGAAGAAGGCCTATGCGGAAACGAGTAAACGTGAAGGGTCCCTAGGAGAGTTCCTGACCAGCAAGTACGCTCTATGACTAGACCAGAGGACGAGTGACGACGACCAGCTCCATGGTAGTGGCAGGCGCATGGAGAGTGCGCCTGCGGGTGTCACAATCCAGATCACACAAAAAGCAGAGGTGGCTGGTGCATTGAACGTCTATGTGTACTTTGTAATGGATGCACAGCTTAACATTAAGGATGGCAGGTTTGTCAACGCAGACTACTAGTCGTTCCGATTTTACATTTCCAGATAGTCCTGACTTGTCTAGAAAAACTATCTTCATGCTCGACCTACTTGAAGGGCCCTTCTTCGGTGCCTTTGAGCGTATTGTGAACCTCTGCCCTATCATCCGTGTCAACGAGGCTTATCAGTCGCAGCCATGGGAGTGGTCTGATTCAGAGGTGTACGTGGTTGATCCAGGGAAGCGGCTCAATGACTACTTGAGGGCTTTCTACCTTAGGTTTAAGGGCGAGGCTACCCTGAACATTATTTTAAACTGCTTGGCAACAAAGGCCTTAACCAAGAAGAGAAACATGCTTCCCAAACTGGCTGTTAGCAGCGGCCATTCGCAACAAAGTATCTTGGTCTCCACCCAAAAGATCAACTCTGTCCTGAAGGACCTACGCTACGTGAGTAGACCCGCTGGGTTGTGCTCTTTCACACCAAGGACCGTAACTCGTTTGAAGACGCCCTGCATAAGAATCATGTGATCCTGACAAGGTAGGAACGTACTGCAGTATGCCAGCTACTAGCAGAATCCAAGCACGCAAAACTGCTGCTGAAGACTGATCAATCTACTGCATATGCTGTGGCATCGGTTGCCGGGTTAGGTATTATTATCTGGGTAGTAGTCTTCATAAAGACACAATATATTAGACTTATGCAGTATATACGAGAAACAGCACACAATATGGATTGTGAGAGCATCAATCCTTGCAGAGTGTCATCCGCACGCTGAGACTGTGACAAATCCAGAGCAGACTCGAAAACTGCTCATAACATGGCATGCTGCTGTTGTAGTGGGGGGTCAGGCCATCAGTACCTCGGTGTGCATTCTGGAGGACGCCTGACAAATGACCAGGTTGAATTAATGTCTGATGAAAAGATCACCAAGCTGTGTCTGGGATATGAAGCTCGACTAGGTGCTAGCAGGACGCGCACTCTAGGTCAGGCAGCTTTACTCAGGTGTTGCTTGATTGTTTCTACCGATCTCACTAGAACAACAGCCTAAGGTAATTACAGACCTCGAGGCCGTTAGTTTGATGTGCATGCGCTAAGCACTGCAACTTTCAAGCTATATCATGCTATGGCACTGCTTATGGCATTTAACAACAGCCAACGAATAGCGTCCAATGGGCTCGGTGGAGGCACCGTCAGTGGAGTGGGTGACTAGTGAAACCCACAAAAGCGCTAAAAAGGGCGACGCAGCTCGAAGAGCCAATCAGAATAAGCTTCTGAGATATCTCCGTGAGACCAAAGCCACGCTTATATCGGTTAGAAATGAGGAAATCACTGTGGTAGAAAAGCCTCATCCCGCGGTCGTGGTAAGGCCTCATCATTTTTGGCCGACAGCTACATGGGCGTCCAGAAGATTGTCGGTGGCGTCGGGTACTTTGGACTAGCATGGTGATACGGATTTTATTCGAAAAAACACTACACCTTTAGCTTGTCCCCTGCCACTTTAGTTCACAGAAGTCAACCAAGCCAGGTTGATAAAGTGTAATTAACGGACTCCTTTCTTATGGATGAAGTTAATATTGACAACCTCATGTACTGATGGAAAAATGCTCGTCAATGTGCTGTACCACGATGCAGTTGTTTCTGGTACATCAATAGGTTATGGCAAGCTTAGTAAGATGGTTCTAGGTGGGGCAATCCCCAAACTTGACTTCACGCTGCACGACCTGATCATGGCTGTTGCCGACGTAGCCCTAGGCAAGGCCACAAAAGAACGTGGTAATCAAAGAAGGGATTTTACCATGCAATATACTGAAGAAAACAATTACCAGTTACACCATGGCTTTGATGGCGCTACTGGTTGTAGGTGCCCTTGTCAATGTCCTTGCGTTCTCTGGGAGCAACTTCTTATTCTCTTAGTTCCGAAGCAGCCAAGTGGACGTGGAACGTGAACGTCACAATATTGCAATCAAACAGCTTCAGTTTGCACAGGCAGCATAGGCCAAGGAGTGAAATGAGCGTCTAGACTTCATCAATGAGCAGCTCCGCTGCCAGAGACAGTACGCATAGAGTTAAAACTTCCATCTGGGGAACAATCAACTGCATCGGTTTCTCGACTGCAAGCTCTTGTCTCTGCAATAAAGAATGAGGTGACCCACTTGACTGGTAAATTACCTAAAGATGCTATATAGGCCCAAAAAAAAACATCTTCTGTGGTTCCAGGCTGCTTGATAAGGCTCAAATCACACAAAAGTTTTCCTCTGGTTTTGGCATTCCCTACCTCTACCAGCCTAGTGAGATGGAGCTGTGCTGCAACTGTCCCTGTGTGGTGACTCAATGTCTACCCGCTTGGACGCTTTGTCACTAGAATGGTGGTATTTGCAAACAAGTGCCCATGATTATTGCTGGGAAAATGAGACCCTTGTAACATAATATCTTTCCAGAACTGGCACAAGCAGCTGGCATCGCCGTATGTTATCTACGACGACTTTGAGCCGCTCACCATGAAGCTTCCGGGCTGTGCACCTGATCCTACCAAGAACAACACACAGAAGAAAGAGGAACATGAGCCATGCCGTTATGGCTATGTACCTGTCCGGTGCAAAGGACAGACCTATACCCCTGTGGTGTACAGAGGACTAAACGCTGTGGAGAAATTCTTGTAAACCGTGCAACAGGAAGAGCGCAAAATCCAAGCAGTTCTGTCAAAGCCATGCGCATGACGCGTGAGTATAAAAATGCCCACAATTTGCTTGTATTTAGTATTTATGATGCGCATGCCAGAAACAGCTAACAGCCTAGCTACTCGACGCGCCAACCAACCAACTTCGTTATGACGTGCGAGTAAGTCTCACTGGAAGTCAAACACAAATGGGCATTTCTGCAATTAACTGTTTGAATTGACGAAGGCCTATCCAACCAGGATGTGAATGTTCTAGCATATGTTTCTGGCTATAATACCAGGAAATTAAGAGAAACAAAATATCTGTAGTCAATAATATACATGACCCTGCACATGGTTTTGTTCACCAGAAGAATTACCAAAGTGCAAAGGAAGGGCTTATTGTCCCGAGCTAATCACTAGTAGATGCATTATGCAGGCTTGAGGAACATTACCGCCAAGTCATTGACATAGTATTGTATTGTAATCAAGTGAAAGCCAGGGTTGTAACCATTCTTGGAAAAGATGTCCCATTAGAGCAACTCCAATGTGAATCATGCAAGTGCCATGTTGCTGTAATATGCATTATGGTGAACATCAGTTGCATCATTCTCTGAGAGAGGCTAACCGTAAATTAAGGGACCATAAGGAGAGACAAAAATGTTAGACATTGAAATTTTCCCATACATAAAAATTGTGCTCTTATTTGTGTTGATTGCTATTGTATGTGTAGATTTCCGTAAAATCCAATATCGATATTGTGTTGGTAGGGGGAGCCCTCTATGGCAAAGGTGTCCCAAGGACCATGTTGTAAGCATACGTTAGAAGATTAACAACAAGCACACTAAAAACTACAGCAATCACTACAGATATTTAAACCAGAGCTCACTTAATCCATATAAACATTGGACAGATAGGTTGACAGAACACACACACACACACACACACACACACACACACACACACACACACCACACACACACACACACACACACACATACACACATACATATATATATATATATATATATATATATATATATATATATATATATATATATATATATTATATATATATATATATAAATTATGATGCATTATTTATGTTATCATAAAAAATAATCAGGAATACGTGAAACAGCACTTCATAATACGTCTGCACAGGGCACCCCATCGACCTACAATCTGGGTGACCTATCAAATATCATTCAATCGGGAAAACATAAAGGTATGAACATATGATGTCTTTAAATCAACTTCTTACATTCCATCTCAAAGATGACCACACTAATGACAAAAGTGATAGTATTCAGATTTATCTTTTAAAATTAAATAGGGGTAGACTAGACGTCCGACAGAGGATAAAACAGGGGTAACAGTCCTGGGTAGACCTCAGTCGATCTGCAGGGACGATATATGAGCATATTGTACGAATAAATCACGTCCGTAATCGGGGATAGGTTTTGTTTACGATTCATTGAGCCACCACGAAAGCCTCCACGAACCAGGTGGCGCTCTTTCACAACGGAAACGTCCGAGTCGGGTATCTTATTATAACAAGATCTGAGATTGTCAGTGATTATTTACTCCAAAACGCAGCGATTTTTTGGACACCATATACGACCTTATCGGATATCTTGTTGGTATTGTTGATTGGGCGCTAATAAACCGTCGCTCACTTAGCTGACTTGTTCACATAGCTTGCCTAACTAACGCAGCAGTGCGGTGGTTATACTTACCTGACGCATCACAATTCTTATGTATTCTGATCTTTTACATATAATATAACTGCGTTTGTTACATCCCAACTACGCCAACTATATCATTCTCTTATTACCCCATCCCAGTCAAGGTCCCCTAACCCTTGGCTGCGGGCCCTGTTCACATGTTAATGATATTCAATAGTCGCGCCAGGGCTAGAAGCGTAACGGAACCCCTGGAGTCTGGGACGCAGACTAACCCCATCCTTAATCGTAGCAATATTTTTCGTACTTTGGCAGAAATAAGAAACCCTCACGAGCAGCAGGTTGATTTGTGTGCTAGAATTGTATTCGAGTACTTGTTCTTAGCATGGGATATGCCACATAATTGTTGTTGTTTCAGTAAATAATGTAAGTAGGTGCACAGAGGTAAGACTCCAAGGTTAGCGTGGGCTTTTTAGAAGTCGACGCGTCACGTCGCAAAACGTCGCCCGATGCGTAGCGTCGTGCATCGCGTTTTGGACCTGGTAAACTTACCTACATATATAAGGCTTTGTTTGGTCATGATTAATCACCATGCTCTGTTATACGATGCGAACAAGTCCAATCGTCAGCGTCCAAATCACCAATTTTTCAACCCTATATGGCATTTCGTTGAAGGGGCCAAGCCTCCCTGGCCGAGTAAGCGCAAGCTACCAGAAGAGCTACAGCTAGAGATCAGATGGTGACGGGGTTGGTGCCGGGGTACTTGGCCCCTAACATGTCAGAACAAGTACCAGGGTTGAGATTACCATCCCAATCGCAGCAAAGGTTGAGGCGATTGTGCGGATGCTCTCCGCTAGCATGGTGTTTTCGTTAAGAAGACTGTTGATCGTTTCCCTGATGCAGTTGATTTGGGTTCACAGCAGTTTCCGGTTTACAGAGGCAGCTTCTGGTCTCACTTGTCTTTCGTCCTGCAGGCTTGCAAGTTCATGCTCTCGTCGTCAGCCTCGTCTTGCAGCTCCTCCAGCTTACGCTCCTGACTGGCTATATGCTTGTTTATTTCTCTAAGCCCAGCTGGGTTGTTGGTTAGCTGTCCCCTCTTCATAGCCTTGTCAAGCTCTATAAGCTCTCGGGGTGGCAGACCATCAGTAAGTTTACCCAGATCTTCTATGGCGTTAGAAAGACCCATGAAGCTTGTTTTTTCTTCCGTGCCACCGGAGCTGCTTTAGCTGCTGCTTGGGCAACGCCTAGGAATGCTTCGACCGCTTTTTACGACATCATTATTCTTTGGTCCCACTGAGTGAACCGCAAACCATAACGAACGGTATCCAAAAATGTCACTGAGATACGGGTTGGGGCAGGAGACAATTATGTAAGTGAAGTAGAGGACAAGACCATACCCAACTCCTATAGCTGCCGGTAATATATCCTGCTGGACTTTGAAATCCTCCATAGTGGAAAAAACACCTGTTCCACTTCTTCTTACCTACTAACACCAGATGGTAATAAAATAAAAAACAAACAAGAAATATTTAACATCATAGCGGACACAATAACCATGAATTATTCTACTGCTCATTATTCCGAAAAGTTTCAAAGACATATACAGATTATTGAAAGAACAAAACTCAATTTTAGGTCAAACAACAACGAAAATTATAATGCTCCTTTCACTTTAGAAGAATTAAAAGAGTCTTTGAAACTCTGCAAGGACACTGCAGTAGGACCAGACGATGTCCATTACCAACTCCTTAAGCATCTTCCAGAAGATTCCTTGTATGTCTTATTAGACATTTAAAGTCATATATGGAACAGCGGAGAATTTCCGGACTACCATCATCCCTCTCCCAAAGTCCGGAAAAGACCATACCAAACCGTCGAGCTACAGTTCCATCGCTCTCACGAGCTGTCTTTGTAAAACCATGGAGAGAATAATTAACAAGCGTCTTAAGTGGTACTTGGAAACAAATAATATAATAAATAAACATCAATCTGGCTTCAGAAAAGGCCAATGTACCACAGACAATCTTGTTTAATTAGAATCATATATTAGGGATGATTTTTAAAGGGGGACCATGTCGTGTCTGTTTTTTTATCTAGAAAAAGCATATGACACGACATGGATATATGGGATTTTAAAAGATCTACAAGTAAGAATTGGGACCACCCTTTCGGACCAACATGGTCAGGAAATGGGGGTCCCACAGGGCAGCATCCCTTCCGTCACACTTTTCTATTTAAAAATCAATAGCATCACAAAAGTTCTTAAACCTTAAATAGAGAAATCACTTTATGAAGACAATTTCCTTATATCTTACCGATCCAGCAGTATGACCACCATAGAACGCCATCTACAAATTGACCTTAACAAGATTCAGAAGGGCAGACGAAAATGGTTTCAAATTTTCCACAACAAAAACTGTTTGTGTACATTTTTGTCACAGAAGGGGCCTTCACTCTGACCCAGAACTAACCATTAATGGAAACTCCGTCCCTGTTGTGAAAGAAGCCAAATTTTGGGTATCATATTTGATACAAAACTTTACTTTATATCCCATATAAATTACATAAGGAAGAAAGCCTCAAGGCAATGAATCTCCTAAAAATAGTGTCCAAGCTGGACTGGGGAGCTGACAGGCAGGTTCTGCTCAGGCTCTACCGGACCTTAATAAGATCAAAGCTTGACTCTGGCTGCATCTTTTACGGTGCAGCTTGAAAGTCTTATCTTAAACGACTGGACATAGTCCAGAATCAGGCACTGAGGATTTGCCTTGGGGTATTTCGAACCTCACCCATGGAAAGCCTCCACACTGAAGCCAATGAAATGCCTATCCATTTAAGAAGAAATAAACTGGCCCTTCAATATGCAGTAAAAATAAAAAGCAATCCCGACCATCCTGCCCATGAAATTATCTTCCACCCCAAATACCAAACATTATACGAAAATAAAACTAATACCATACCATCACTTGGCATCCAAGAATCACTGAACAATATATGCAATAATCTAGACATAATTGCTCCAAACAAAATCCCCGAAACACCACCCTGGCAATTGATCACACCAACAATAGACACATCACTTACAAAATATGATTAATCAAATGCTAATGACATCTTGATAAAATTTAATGAACTTAAAGAACAACACAAGGACAACATACATATTTATACCGATGGATCCAAAGATGCAAACCGTGTGGGCGCTGGAGTCGTATTAGGGCCTCAGACCCACAAGGAAAGACTGCCTGGTGCAGCATCCGTTTTTACAGCTGAAGTCACCGCAATAAATATGCATTGAGCCTTATTGCTCACCACACCCATACAAATTTTGCCATTTTTAGTGATTCTTTGTCTGCCCTGAAGGCAATTAAAAACAAGTCATTATCTTGTCATATTGTTGTTGATATTTTAGATGATCTTACTCGTTTATCCATGCTGGATGAAATATTGAGTTTATCTGGGTACCTAGTCACATAAGTATCCCAGGCAACGAAAAAACCGACAGGACTGCGAAAGGGGTCCTATATGAGCCAGTGTCTGAGACCAAGATCTTAGTTCTCGGATAAACAAACACTTGAAAAATAGTTGGCATGAATTGTGGGAGGGCTGTGCCGCCAACAAACATCTTGCCATCCAACCAAATATGGGGGAATGGGAACATAGCAAACGTAAAAATAGGAGAGAGGAAGTTGTACTGGCTCGTGCACGAATAGGCCATACTTACTTAACGGATGGTTATCTGCTAAGAAATGAAGCCATGTCGCAATGCATACCTTGCAATGAACCTTTTACTGTAAAACACTTGAGTAGATTTTAGCCATATACGGCAAAGAAATTACAGTATGAGAGATATTAAAGAACTCTTTGACACAGTAAATCCTTCAACAATCATTAAATATATCAGACAAACAGGACTATTCTACAGATTTTAATTCATTTTAATTTTGACTGATTATTTCAACTTAATTCAATTAAATCAATTTAAATCCACTAATGTCGTAGATTCACCCAGCTTTGCCTGGCACAATATGACACTATTGTGTCGACGTGCCGTTAAACCTTATACTTACCATTACCATTACCTACCAACAGTGGGATGAGGCGAAGAAGGCCTATGCGGAAACGAGTAAACGTGAAGGGTCCCTAGGAGAGTTCCTGACCAGCAAGTACGCTCTATGACTAGACCAGAGGACGAGTGACGATGACCAGCTCCATGGTAGTGGCAGGCGCATGGAGAGTGCGCCTGCGGGTGTCACAATCCAGATCACACAAAAAGCAGAGGTGGCTGGTTCATTGAACGTCTATGTGTACTTTGTAATGGATGCACAGCTAAACATTAAGGATGGCAGGTTTGTCAACGCAGACTACTAGTCGTTCCGATTTTACATTTCCAGATAGTCCTGACTCGTCTATTGTCTAGAGAAACCATCTGCTCGACCTACTTGAAGGGCCCTTCTTCGGTGCCTTTGAGCATATTGTGAACCTCTGCCCTATCATCCGTTACAACGAGGCTTATCAGTCGCAGCCATGGGAGTGGTCTGATTCAGAGGTGTACTTGGTTGATCCAGGGGAGCGGCTCCATGACTACTTGAGGGCTTTCTACCATAGGTTCAAGTGCCAGGCTACCATGAACATTATTTTAAACTGCTCGGCAACAAAGAAGAGAAACATGCTTCCCAAACTGGCTGTTAGCAGCGGCCATGCGCAACAAAGTGTCTTGGTCTCCACCCAAAAGATCAACTCTGTGCTGAAGGACCTACGCTACGTGAGTAGACCCGATGGATTGTGCTCTTTCACACCAAGGACCGTAACTCGTTTGAAGACGCCCTGCATAAGAATCATGTGATCCTGACAAGGTAGGAACGTACTGCAGTATGCCAGCTACTAGCAGAAGCCAAGCACGCAAAACTGCTGCTGAAGACTGATCAACCTACTGCATATGCTGTGTCATCGGTTGCCGGGTTAGGTATTATTATCTGGGTAGTAGTCTTCATAAAGACGCAATATATTAGACTTATGCAGTATATACGAGAAACAGCACACAATATGGATTGTGACAGCATCAATAACCAACTCCTTGCAGAGTGTCATCCGCACGCTGAGACTCAGCTGACAAATCCAGAGCAGACTCGAAAACTACTCATAAGAGAGATAGACATGCTGCTTGTAGTGGGGGGTCAGGCCCATCAGTACCTCGGTGTGCATTCTGGAGGACGCCTGACAATTGACCAGGTTGAATTAATGTCTGATGAAAAGATCACCAAGCTGTGTCAGGGATATGAAGCTTGACTAGGTGCTAGCAGGACGCGCACTCTAGGTCAGGCAGCTATACTCAGGTGTTGCTTGATTGCTTCTACCGATCTCACTAGAACAACAGCGTAAGGTAATTACAGACCTCGAGGCCGTTTGTTGTGCATGCGCAAAGCACTGCAACTTTCAAGCTATATCACTGCTATGGCATGTACTTACCGCGGCCTTAACAACAGCCAACGAATAGACAGAGACCAATGGGCTCCGTGGAGGCACCGTCAGTGGAGTGGGTGACTAGTGAAACCACAAAAAGCGCTAAAAAGGGCGACGCAGCTCAAAGAGCCAATCAGAATAAGCTTCTGAGATATCTCCGTGAGACCAAAGCCACGCTTATATCGGTTAGAAATGAGGAAATCGCTGTGGTAGAAAAGCCTCATCCCACGGTCGTGGTAAGGCCTCATCATTTTTGGCCGACAGCTACATGGGCGTCCAGAAGATTGTCGGTGGCGTCGGGTACTTTGGACTAGCATGGTGATACGGATTTTATTCGGAAAAAACACTACACCTTTAGCTTGTCCCCTGCCACTTTAGTTCACAGAAGTCAACCAAGCCAGGTTGATAAAGTGTAATTAACGGACTCCTTTCTTATGGATGAAGTTAATATTGACAACCTCATGTACTGATGGAAAAATGCTCGTCAATGTGCTGTACCACGATGCAGTTGTTTCTGGTACATCAATAGGTTATGGCAAGCTTAGTAAGATGGTTCTAGGTGGGGCAATCCCCAAACTTGACTTCACGCTGCACGACCTGATCATGGCTGTTGCCGACGTAGCCCTAGGCAAGGCCACAAAAGAAAGTGGTAATCAAAAATGGGGATTTTACCATGCAATATACTGAAGAAAAACAATTACCAGTTACACCATGGATTTGATGGCGCTATGGTTGTAGGTGCCCTTGTCAATGTCCTTGCGTTCTCTGGGAGCAACTTCTTATCTCTTAGTTCCGAAGCAGCCAAATGGACGTGGAACGTGAACGTCACAATATTTGCAATCAAACAGCTTCAGTTTGCACAGGCAGCGTAGGCCAAGGAGTGAAATGAGCGTCTAGACTTCATCAATGAGCAGCTCCGCTGCCAGAGACAGTACGCATAGAGATAAAACTTCCATCTGGGGAACAATCAACTGCATCGGTTTCTCTGCAATAAAGAATGAGGTGACCCACCTGACTGGAAAATTACCTAAAGATGCTATATAGGCCCAAAAAAACCCATCTTCTGTTGTTCCAGGCTGCTTGATAAGGCTCAAATCACAAAAAGTTTTCCTCTGGTTTTGGCATAATCTACCTCTACCAGCCTAGTGAGATGGAGCTGTGCTGCAACTGTCCCTGTGTGGTGACTCAATGTCTTCCCGCTTGGACGCTCTGTCACTAGAATGGTGGTATTTGCAAACAAGTGCCCATGGTTATTGCTGGGTAAAAGAGACCCTTGTAACATAACATCTTTCCAGAACTGGCACAAGCAGCTGGCATCGCCGTATGTTATCTACGACGACTTTGAGGCGCTCACCTTAAAGCTTCCGGGCTCTGCACCTGATCCTACCAAGAGCAACACACAGAAGAGAGAGGAACATGAGCCATGCCGTTATGGCTATGTACCTGTCCGGTGCGAAGGACAGACCTATACCCCTGTGGTGTACAGAGGACTAAACGCTGTGGAGAAATTCTTGTAAACCGTGCAACAGGAAGAGCGTAAAATCCAAGCAGTTCTGTCAAAGCCATGCGCATGACGCGTGAGTATAAAAATGTCCACAATTTGCTTGTAATTAGTATTTATGATGCGCATGCCAGAAACAGCTAACAGCCTAGCTACTCGACGCGCCAACCAACCAACTTCGTTATGAGTAAGTCTCACTGGAAGTCAAACACAAATGGGCATTTCTGCAATTAACTGTTTGAATTGACGAAGGCCTATCCAACCAGGATGTGAATGTTCTAGCGTATGTTTCTGGCTATAATACCAGGAAATTAAGAGAAACAAAATATCTGTAGTCAATAATATACATGACCCTGCACATGGTTTTGTTCACCACAAGAATTACCAAAGTGCAAAGGAAGGGCTTATTGTCCCGAGCTAATCACTAGTAGATGCATTATGCAGGCTTGAGGAACATTTCCACCAAGTCATTGACATAGTATTATATTGTAATCAAGTGAAAGCCCGGGTTGTAACCATTCTTGGAAAAGATGTCCCATTAGAGCAACTCCAATGTGAATCATGCAAGTGCCATGTTGCTGTAATATGCATTATGGTGAACATCAGTTTGCATCATTCTCTGAGAGAGGCTAACCGTAAATTAAGGGACCATAAGGAGAGACAAAAATGTTAGACATTGAAATTTTCCCACACATGAAAATTGTGCTCTTATTTGTGTTGATTGCTATTGTATGTGTAGATTTCCGTAAAATCAAATATTGTTCCGTTAAAGCCCTCTATGGCAGATGTACAAGGACTATACCATGTTGTAAGCATACGTTAGAAGATTAACAACAAGCACACTAAAACTACAGCGATCACTACAGATATTTAAACCAGAGCTCACTTAATCCATATAAACATTGAACAGATAGGTTGACAATTACACAGTCACACACACACACACACACACATATATATATATATATATATATATATATATATATATTATATATATATATATATATATAATATACATATATATATTATTTATATTATATATATCTCCACGATAACCAGGTATATATATATATATACGGAAACGTATACGCATAAATTTATGATGCATTATTTATATTATTATAAAAAAGATCCGAGATACGTCAACAGCACTTCATAATACGTCTGCACAGGGCCCCATCGACCTACAATCTGGGTGACCAATCAAATATCATTCAATCGGGAAAACATAAAGGTATGAACATATAATTGGGCGCTAATAAACCGTCGCTCACTTAGCTGACTTGTTCACATAGCTTGCCTAACTAACGCAGCAGTGTGGTGGTTATACTTACCTGACGCATCACTATTCTTATGTCTTCTGATCTTTTACATATAATATAACTGCGTTTGTTACATCCCAACTACGCCAACTATATCATTCTCTTATTACCCCATCCCAGTCAAGGTCCCCTTACCCTTGGCTGCGGGCCCTGTTCACATGTTAATGATATTCAATTGTCGCGCCAGGGCTAGAAGCGTAACGGAACCCCTGGAGTCTGGGACGCAGACTAACCCCATCCTTAATCGTAGCAATATTTTTCGTACTTTGGCAGAAATAAGAAACCCTCACGAGCAGCAGGTTGATTTGTGTGCTAGAATTGTATTCGAGTACTTGTTCTTATCATGGGATATGCCACATAATTGTTGTTGTTCCAGTTAATAATGTAAGTAGGTGCACCGAGGTAAGTCTCCAAGGTTAGCGTGGGCTTTTTAGAAGTCGACGCGTCACGTCACGTCATGACACGCGCAAAACGTCGCCCGATGCGTAGCGTCGTGCATCGCGTTTTGGACCTGAAAAACTTACCTACATATATAAGGCTTTGTTTGGTCATGATTAATCACCATGCTCTGTTTTACGATTCGACCAAGTCCAATCGTCAGCGTCCAAATCACCAATTTTTCAACATTTCGTTGAAGGGGCCAAGCCTCCCTGGCCGAGTAAGCGCAAGCTACCAGAAGAGCTACAGCTAGAGATCATCAGAATGAGACTTCTAGAAACGCCCACACTCTTGCAAGACCACATATACTTGTCGTCAGGGCAACAGTGAAGGTAATCAGGTAACGACGAGACCACAATAGAAATGTATACAAGTAATAATATATCATTCAAGGAATCATTTTTTCCCCAAGCAATCGTTCCCTTTGTTCATACGGGTTGCTTGTCAGCCTAGCGCAAAAGCAAACGCTCATTGTTCGGCACCCACTCGATGCCTGCCATATATTCCTGATATTTTTCGGGTCAATATGAATCTACTTTATGGACCTGTTCTTACAACAGGACCTACATGCTTCTGTTGAATGGGGCACCTTGCTTTTCACACAACGAAGCTGGGTTTGTGTCGCTGCTTGCCCATTGCGTTCCCTGCTCGTCCTCATTCTTCTTATCACTGCTAACAAAAGTTACCTCATTCGTAATTACAAAATAAACGTGGACCTTGGCTTTTAAAAATCAGCTTGAAAAGAACATATAATTGGGTTGGGGCTGATTATAAAACTGTTAACATACAATTAAATATACCCTTGGCTCGCTGCTGACTATAAGACAGTTACTGTACAAGCAAACGTACCCTGTGTTGGCGGCTGACTGTGGTGGACGCCATGTTGCTAGTGACTCGACGTCTGGTATTGATTAGGCATGACAGCTTGGTCCTATATATCTATTAAGAACCATCTCAGACACGATCGATAAAAGATGAACTAAGGCTGCTGAAGGCATCAATATATCTGTCGAAAACGTAAGGAAGAAGGGTCCCGCATTTCAAGGGGCAGTACAAATGACATCAAGATGATGTTCTATGTCTAATGTGTAACATTTTCATCCAGGTTTAGCAATTGTGTAAATGATCATCCTCTCCGTTCACTATTGCTCTAGTTCTGTTCACATGCTTGGGGAAAAAATTAACGTGACGCGATTACTACTTATCAGTAGTATATACGACAGCTGTAGATAGTATCAGTGGTATATACGACAGCTGTAGATAGTATCAGTAGTATATACGACAGCTGTAGATAGTATCAGTGGTATATACGACAGCTGTAGATAGTATCAGTAGTATATACGACAGCTGTAGAAAGTATCAATAGAATATACGACAGCTGTAGATAGAATCAGTAGTATGAACTCCAGCTGTAGATAGTATCAGTAGTATATACGACAACTGTAGATAGTATCAGTAGAATATACGACAGCTGTAGATAGAATCAGTGGTATATACGACAGCTGTAGATAGTATCAGTGGTATATACGACAGCTGTAGATAGTATCAGTGGTATATACGACAGCTGTAGATAGCATCAGTAGTATATACGACAGCTGTAGATAGTATCAGTGGTATATACGACAGCTGTAGATAGTATCAGTGGTATATACGACAGCTGTAGATAGTATCAGTGGTATATACGACAGCTGTAGATAGTATCAGTAGTATATATAACAGCTGTAGATATTATCAATGGTATATACGACAGCTGTAGATAGTATCAGTAGTATATACGACAGCTTTAGATAGTATCAGTAGTATATACGACAGCTGTAGATAGTATCAGTAGAATATACGACAGCTGTAGATAGAATCAGTAGTATGAACTACAGCTGTAGATAGTATCAGTAGTATATACAGCTGTAGATAAACTGTAGATAGTATCAGTAGAATATACGACAGCTGTAGATAGAATCAGTAGTATATACGACAGCTGTAGATAGTATCAGTAGTATATACGACAACTGTAGATAGTATCAGTAGTATATACGACAGCTGTAGATAGTATCAGTAGAATATACGACAACTGTAGATAGCATCAGTAGTATATACGACAACTGTAGATATTATCAGTAGTATATACGACAGCTGTAGATAGTATCAGTAGTATATACAACAGCTGTAGATAGTATCAGCAGTATATACGACAACTGTAGATATTATCAGTAGTATATACGACAGCTGTAGATAGTATCAGTAGTATATACGACAGCTGTAGATGGTATCGGCAGTATATACGACAGCTGTAGATAGTATCAGTAGAATATACGACAACTGCAGATAGTATCAGTAGTATATACGACAGCTGTAGATAGTATCAGTAGTATATAGGACAGCTGTAGATAGTATCAGTAGTATATACGACAACTGTAGATAGTATCCGTAGTACATACGACAGCTGTAGATAGTATCAGTAGTATATACGACAACTGTAGATAGTATCAGTAGTATATACGACAGCTGTAGATAGTATCAGTAGTATATACGACAACTGTAGATAGTATCAGTAGTATATACGACAGCTGTAGATAGTATTAGTAGTATATACGACAACTGTAGATAGTATCAGTAGTATATACGACAGTTGTAGATAGTATCAGTAGTATATACGACAGATGTAGATAGCATCCGTAGTATATACGACAGCTGTAGATAGGTTGAACGCGAATCGTGTGAACGTGAGGTGAAAGCCATGCCGCTGGGAAGAATGCCCGAGCACGATATCATTGAGCCACCGGGTCGGGTGCATCCTCTTTCAGGGATGGAACCGTCATGTACAATAATCATCACAATAAACCAGTCGGGTTTTCGCACCTAGTTGTCAAACCCACAACCTGCGTGTCGAGAGTCGGTACAGCTCACCTTAACTCACCAACAACCAGCTAGCATAGTCGTCAGAAACGTCACCACAGGTACGGCACAGTGAGTGGTATGTGTGGCTTGTCGGTCCAGCACAAACGCAATCGCGCATTGTAACGCAAACGCTCGATGCCTTCCTGTAATTGATCGGGTCCGTGTGAACCTACATTATTGACCTGAACTTACAGTCCAGTCTGTGAACTTATGTTGAATGGAACATCTTGTTTCTTCTCCACTTTAAAAGGGTTTATACTTACCTCATACTTACTGCTGCAGGGGAATTGAACACAAATGCCGTGATATCATCTTCAAGTGTACCGGAAGTTTTAATGGAGATAAGCTGCAAACAGAACGTGTGACATAAAAGCCATGGAGATGACCCCGGACGCTTTATTTGTTGAAACGGGTTAGTTAAAAAAAGAACCGTTGTCTTATTGTTGATTTCATGCCATACTTCACCTCATCATGAAAATGTATCACCAATACTGTCAAAGCATTTTCAAGATACATGGATGAATGATGGTCGAGTCGATGGGGATAGGCTGCAAGCAGTACGTGTGACATATAAACCGTGGTGATCAGCGTATCAGCTTAATCGGCTTAGATAGAACGAACCGTTTTCTTGTTGGTGATAATAAGGTTGTCGACGTTGAAAATGAAGATAAGAAAATGTACTTTGCATAGGTCCGCTGCTGGTTATGGAGGACGCTATGTTGAAGACAAGATGCTGAAAATGGAACAATCAATGGTCTTCTCCAGATGAGAATGGACTGGGCTGTGGTGACGAGCTGGTGGCTGGACGTCCGTTATTGGTTAGGCATGGGAACAGCTTCTCTAACAAATCAAAAAGATACCATCCCAAGTTGAAACAGGTGGCGGTGCTTGTGCGCATGAAACGTCTCTAGAATATCAATAAATGCTAATTCTGAGCTGCAACAAGTGCAAATTAACAAGCACCTTGCAGTATAGACTAGGCTGAAATGAGTAAGGCAGCTGTTGAAGTCACGAGCCCTCATATACGTCCGCTCGATTGTAAACTATATGATATACCATAAGGAGTTTAGAGATGCTATTAGGTGGATGCTCTACGTTCAACGTGTAACCAGGTATAGACTTATAAATATATATTTATATGTATCTATATATAAAGAAATGTATATAGATATACATGTATATATATATATATTTTTATATTTGTATATATATATATATGCATATATATATATATATATATATGGGTAAGTATGTGTGTGTGTATATATATATGCATGAATGTATGTATATATTTATATGTGTGTATATATATATGCGCATATATATATATATATATATATATATATACATATATATGTATACATATAACCTATATATATAGAGTGATATATATATATATATATATATATATATATATATATATATATATATATATATAATATATATATATATATATATATATATATATATATATATATATATATATATATATATATATATATATATGGACTTTACTTTTTCCTATTTTTTTCACACACAATGGATGACACGATAGCAATCAGAGACGTGTGTGTTATATATATGGGTGAACATATGTTTATATATATATATATATATATATATATATATATATATATATATATATATATATATAAACAGATATTTATAGATATGTATATATATATATATATATATATATATATATATATATATATATATATATATCTATATATATATATATATATATATATATCTATATATATATATATATATTTATATACTTAACTTGGGGTATAAAGCAAATTTTTATCACACAATGAATGACAAGATAGCAATCAGAGACGTCATCATAATTGCACATTTTAGCTAAGTGTTCCGTTTGAGAATTTAGATGCACTGGCTGATAAACTTGCCGCTTATGAGCTAATTGATTAAACCTAAGGCACAAGGTGGATATCCAACATCATATGGACCACACTTGATGAATAGGCGTGGTACATTTACTTATTTAACAACACATGATAATACAGTCATCAGAGAGCAACTTTGCGTACAACGCAATCGTGAACGCTCTCCATAACCTTACTGTCTGTTGACCCATGTCACCAGCATCTTTCATTAAAAACTGCGCGAAAATGAGCAACGAAGTACGAAGTACAGTCGTGTGTTCGACTGGAGGGAGGCTAACTTGCTGTGGCCATATTGGGATCGCTATATTGTCCTGGGGTAACAAATTGAATACCCATGGGATCGTAAGAAATATCAACATGAATAGATATTTCCATGGTTCCTTATTTGTTCCCCAGTCCTGGCAGGTATTGAAATCGCTATCTACACGTCTATGTCTCACAGCTTTCACCAATCCGGGCAGGTATTGAATTTGCTATGTACATGCCTATGTCTCACAGCGTTCACTAATCCTAGCAGGTATTGAATTCGATATCTACATGTTACACAGCTTTCACCAATCCTAGCAGGTTTGAAATTCGCTATGTACATGTCTACATCTAGCAGCTTTCATCGATTCTAGCAGGTACTGAATTTGCTATTTATATGTCTCACAGTTTTCACCAGTCCTTGCAGGTAGTGCTTTCACTGCGTACATATCTATGTCTCACAGCATTCACCAATCCTGGCAGGTATTGAATTATCAGTAGTATAGAGAGTGGCGGTACGAGTGCAGTTTCCAAATGTACGCACATACAGAAAATGAGCCAGCCTGCGGTACAAGCGCACTTCCACTTCCTATACTACAGTGTCAGCCAGCCCTTCCAGACGATCTTCTCCAGGGTTACTAAAGAGGGCGACAGCAATGTCAACAATCTACACCAGGACCCCGCGGAATAAGCTCTTCTAAACCCTCCAAAAGGTACTCATACTTTGATTATAAATCCCTCACTTCAATCTCAAGGTCCACCTTCTCCTCCGTTAAATAATCCACATCTGCCCGCAGTTCGGCCACTTGTTCATCGGTGCTCATTTTATACCTCAACCCTCATCTGTTCAACAGATCGTCGCGTGCCCATAGGCCACAGAGTCTACACCACCCGGAGCTATCCACCGCTTTGAGTCAAAGGGGGAGAGAGACACCTTGTGTGCCTGGAGCCCATAAATTTTGTGGCCGTCACTCCTAAGCATGTTCATTCCGTTGCGAAACTGCTTTTTGGCGAACAGTGACTCCACGTACTGAGCGTGCTGTAGATGCTTCTTGACCACCAGATTTCACACCTTTTGCTTTTTAAATCTCATCCCGGCTTGACATCAAGATCAAGTACATCTTAGGGCGCAGACCAACATACTCCATGATTGGGACCCCAGCGCACTCATTCTTCATCTTCCCCAGAACCGTCTTGTTACCATTGCTGTACAGACAATGGGTCGGATGATAGTTGCTGGTGTCAAAGAGATGTCCACCTTCCTTCATATCAGAATACGCGTCAGGCGTGCGTATCTCCATAAGCAGCGAATCCGGATTCGTGTACAACAAGTTCTTGTCATATCTTGGCTTCATGGTATTGTAATCAAAGTCGTACATCAGGTGCTTGGAGAGGTCAAGTATACACATACCCACATACACCGGGCGGTTCAGTACCAGGTGAGTCTTGTGCATGTGCAGAGCGGCCAGATCATCATCACACACCTGGTGACGCGCGTAGGTGGGACTGGTGATAAGCTTGTGCATTCTTGCGTCTTCCTTTGAGCGAACAATCTTAACATCAACCCGCCTAGGGAGGTTCTCCATAGTCTTACCAAACACAGAGTTATTCATCAGCTTATACATGTCCTTCTCAAAGTTGCTAGCGGCCACCTTACGCAGATCTGTATTCATCCGAATGTAAGGCTCAATCCAGGGGCTCTGATCAAAGACAAGTGCACGATGAATCTTGGTAAGTCTCATCCCCAAAGACAGATACAGTAGGTTACTCTGGTCATACAGCAAGCGGTACAGGTCTTTCATTTGCATGTAATGAACCTGCCGTCCTTCTCAATCACCATGAGGTTTATACGGGTACCAGAGTGCTTACTGATGCGGTGTATGATAGTGGTCTTTCCATCCCAGCCAAAAACGTTCAAGGCTAGGTTAGCACGCTTTTCTGTATTCTCAACATGCGACACCAGAGTAGGATATTCTACACCTGCACCCTCCAGCAGATCCAAAAGCCACTAAATGTTATATTTTGATCGTTGCTGTGGGTCCTTAGCAACCGGGTGCAGAGCGGCTACAATAGCTCATAGAATGCAGAAGTCGTCCTAGTTCTTTACATTTATGATAGCCTGCTTAGCCGCCAGCGCAGCCGGCTGTCGCAGGTAAGAGCCACCCTTCAACGGTTGGAAGTTGGCAATATCAACCCACAGAGTTGTGACCGCCTCAAACTCCAAACCAGAACCTTGGCTGGTCACTTCTCCAACCGCTCTTGAGGGAACAATCTTAACATCAACCCGCCTAGGGAGGATCTCCATAGTCTTACCAAACACAGAGTTATTCATCAGCTTATACATGTCCTTCTCAAAGTCGCTGGCGGCCACCTTACGCAGATCTGTATTCATCCGAATGTAAGGCTCAATCCAGGGGCTCTGATCAAAGACAAGTGCACGATGAATCTTGGTAAGTCTCATCCCCAAAGACAGATACAGTAGGTTACTCTGGTCATACAGCAAGCGGTACAGGTCTTTCATTTGCATGTAATGAACCTGCCGTCCTTCTCAATCACCATGAGGTTTATACGGGTACCAGAGTGCTTACTGATGCGGTGTATGATAGTGGTCTTTCCATCCCAGCCAAAAACGTTCAAGGCTAGGTTAGCACGCTTTTCTGTATTCTCAACATGCGACACGAGAGTAGGATATTCTACACCTGCACCCTCCAGCAGATCCAAAAGCCACTGAATGTTATATTTTGATCGTCGCTGTGGGTCCTTAGCAACCGGGTGCAGAGCGGCTACAATAGCTCATAGAATGCAGAAGTCGTCCTAGTTCTTTACATTTATGATAGCCTGCTTAGCCGCCAGCGCAGCCGGCTGTCGCAGGTAAGAGCCACCCTTCAACGGTTGGAAGTTGGCAATATCAACCCACAGAGTTGTGACCGCCTCAAACTCCAAACCAGAACCTTGGCTGGTCACTTCTCCAACCGCTCTTGGATATTAACAGTACTCTGGTCCAGCGCAACGTCCAGGTCTTCTAAGGAGAGAACCGCCTGCTGCTTATTACGCAACACAGGCTCAACATACTCAGAGCAAACTGACACTTGATTCCACCTAGCTCTTCCAGCTCACCAGTCACAACTTTATGCATCTTCTGACGCATGCCCTTAAAGAACATCATAAGGTCCGAGCTAAGGGGGTGAGACTCAGGAACGTTCATCACCCATCCACGCAAATAGTTTTTAACAGCCCACCTAGTCTTCTTGAAGGCAAGACGCGCTGTGGGGACTGGGGACTGGGTTGCGGGGACTGGGTTGCAGGGACTGGTCTGCACGGGGCAGGGACTGGTCTGCACGGTGCAGTGACGGGGACAGGGGTGCGTGCCACCCCAGCCCTTTATTTAGCAAGTATGTACGGTCAAATTCATTTCGCAGTTGGAGTGCTTGGAGTGCAACCTTAGAACGTGGGTAAGGAGGCTTAAAAACGTGAATTGAAATATAATCGTTTTGGGCTTTATGCACTCGCTGATTATGAGTCACGTTTACTATAAAAATCCATTAGTCTAAAAGGGAATTTTTTTATACACAAAAGACAACAACTATACAGCAAGCGGACTTTGACCTTGCTAGCAGCGCCACAAGATTTTTATTTTTATACAGTGAGGAATCTCCGTTCAGTGGCGCTGGCTGGCGAGTCAGTGTCCCCAGGTATGGGCCATTTTGAAGCAATTGTTTGGCCAAGACGAAAAACGACTGTGGCTGACTTTATCGAACCCACAATCCATGCACAATCCTACCTTATTATATTTGATAGCCTTCTGACAACCCGTACAAAGACGATTAACGACACCATGTTTTATCTTATATCTGTGTAATCCACAAAACTCTTGCTCTTGCGTACAGGGCCTTTTACACAGGACTTTCTCTCCGAGTAATATCCATGGGCACTTATTGTCATAGACTACCATTGTTATATCTATAGATCTTTTTTGTCTAATTGTTAATGCCGTCTGGTGGCAACTGGGTATCACGCAGCTCCTCCTTTACAAAGCCATGGAGGGGTCCATCCAACAAATAGTATAGTACAGGCGCCCAGGATTTAGTGACAGAGCGTCCAATCCGGTACACATTGAGTGACCACACAGAGTCAGTGGCCCGACGCCGGTGGTCTTGCTCTACCTCACCAGGCTGGTAGAGGTAGCGAACGCCAACACCAGAGGAAAGCTTTTGCTCTTTTACCCCCAGCGGGCGCCCTGGTACGACTGAAGAGGGCTTTTGTGCAACTCGTTTTGCCTTTATTGCATCTTAAGGTTTTTTTTCCAGTCAAGCGGGTCACCACATTATTTATCGTAGAGACAACAGTCTGTAGTCGAGAAACCCACTCGGTAGATCATTTTCCAGTACTCTTTAACTCTAGGGCATACTGGTGTCCAAAGAGCCGCTCAGCAAGAGTGTGGTTAAAGTGTTTCACTAAAGCCTGGTCTCGATGGATATTCACACGGCCACGCTTAACTGATACTCCATGTTTTACTAGCAGCTGATTCGCTGCACCGATAAACTCCCGTCCGGAGTCGATCTGAAGTAGTTTAGGCCAATGCAGCGGTCCTTGCTTGTATATCCTCTCGAGTGCACCTGCGCGAGGTAACATCCACCACTGTTAGGGCATACTTGTAAGTGCAGCGCTTCACAACATCATGAGGAAGAAATAATAGATTGGCTTGGTGCACCTCATTAGGCCCAGGCACATCAAATTTTGGTCTGGGAATGTGTTTTGGCACTCGCAGATAGATTTGCCATATAGCTTGCTTTGTTAGCCAACCCCTGGCAACTTCCTCAGAAACCCTCGCTTCCATTGCAAGCTTCTTGATAGCTGTTATGCCTTTCCAGTAGCCCTTAGGACTATAGTAGATCTTCTGCATGCGACGATCCATACAAAGTAAACGCCCAAGTCTCCAAATAACCTACTTGGCAAGCCTGTATGCAACCACCCCAGTCGCAGGCATACCCTGAACAATGAATGCCAACTCATGTTCTTTTTGACTATCTGAGGGCTCGTTGAAGTCTGAAAGCTCTTAGAGCCCAGCAGGTCAACGGTTTTACCCATAATCAGGGAGTACTCATTCATAGCCTCGTCTGCATCCCGAAAAGTATGCAGTTGTTCATTGATGAAGTCTAAACGCTCAGTTCTCTTCTTAGCCCATGCTGTCTGAGCAGATTGAAGCTGCTCGTTGCCATATCATGGCGTTTACGTTCCGCGTCCACTTGGCTGCCTCATATTTTAGAGAATAAAAAGTTGCTCCCAGAGAATGCAAGGGCGTTAACAAGAGCGCCTCCAACAAGCAGCGCGAGTGTGGCCATTACTTCAGTATATCAACTGGTAAGATTCCTTGTTTAATTAGCATATCCTTAGTGGCCATGGCTAGTGATACATCGACAACAGCCATAACCAGGTCCCGTGGGGTGAAATAAAGACGTGGCGCCCCACCACCAAGAGCCAACTTAGCTAGCTTGGCATAACCTATTGAAATACCGGATTCAACTGCACCGTGGTACAGAGCGTTGAAGAGAATTTTTCTATCAGTAAATGGTGTTGTCATCTTATTCCATATAAAAAGGATCTTTTGAATGAGAGTCCTGATGCTTTTGTACCACAACCTGTTTAGGGAGTGAGGCAAGTTTCTGCCTGTAACAATAGAATGCTAGTCTAAACACCCTATCACCGCCAACAACTACAGGCGCAGCCCATTTTGACCACGCCAACCTTTTTGGAGGCTTGCTCGTTTATATTGGCTCGACAGCTTCGTCTCTAGCATCTGTAAGCGCGGCCTCTCGGAGCTCTCTCAGTAGCTTATTTTGATTGGCTTTTCGAGCTGCAGCACCCTTTCGTCCTGCCGCAACCCTTTTAGCGTTTTTGTAGCGGTCACTGACGTTATTTCCACAGGTGTTGTCCCCACTTGATTTGTGTTTGTTTCTTCCATGTTTACTTACTGAATTTATTTGTCCAATTGACAGCTCTTAGTAAGCACCTGTTATAGCGCAGATAAGCACATGCTTTAGCGGAGTTAAACACATACTATAGCGAGGAAGTGGTGTGTTCCTCTCCACTGGCCCTTGTTGATTCAGTGCTTGTTTTTCCAAATTGACAGTGCTTGACTTAATTCGTATCTTAGTTGTGTTTCTGTCATCTGATGTGTCAATGCCTTGATACTGGAGGCCCTGTCTCTCCTGTGCAGTCCGCCACAAGTCGTGGTAACAGTGGTACACATTGCTGTCATCAATAGACATGACCTCATTGCCAGATATCTTGATTGTCATTTTCTTAACCATGGAGCGACCCAGGTTTTGCACAATGCTGCAGTTAGCATCAGCCGAGGTCAGTGTGATTGTAAAGACCAGCCGTGCTGTTCCTTGGACAATGACGTCGTCTGCACCTAGATTGGGGAAGCGAACCAGCAGTTGTTGGTTCTGGTCAATAGTACTTGGATTGTTTGTAATAACTAAAGACTGTCTCGGGCCCGCGAGACCCCTGTATGCTCTGATATATTTGCACTGATAAACTGTATATTTGTAGATGAATATAGTTTGTAACCACTAGATAATGATGATTCAGATGTGATTCAATTTATTAAGAAGACTTTCATAGCAGCATTGAGTCAGTAAAAAATGTTCTGGGCATTTTTACTTGATTGCTCAAGATTAATTGAGAGTTCCCCCAATAAGTGGTCAAATGCTAAGGGATTAACAATGGAATATCCAGTCACTTAATCAAGCAATTATCAGTATATATGTATTTGATTTCAGTTACCTCTATGCTGCGTGTTGGTGCTCCTGACCCTGTTCCATCCTCATCTTATGAGCATGCCACTACAAAAGGTCCTGCCACTAATCCTGATGATTCAACTATGCCGTCTGACAGATCTGTCAAAGCAGGTAAGATGCTCAATGATTTGTCATTTTCTGGCTGATTTAACTTGAAACAATGCGGTATGTGACCAGGTCGCCACTGTTGGGAACTCACACGCTAATGGGATTTCCCTTTCGGCATCCCCGATACTTCGGTGTGTTTCGTCATCACAAATTGTGTATTTACTCTCGGCGTTCTGAAGCGCCCGACCTTTAATTAAAGACGCAGTTAAGCCCTGAGCCCTGACTGAGATCGCCAGTGATTGTTTACTCCAAATTCAGCGATTATTCATTTCGAGGGTCTTCACCGTAGTATGGAGCTTATCGGTCATCCGGATTTTTTCGGGGCTCCCAAAATGCATTGCGCGCTAAGCGGCCTTGGCAACGGTGAATACATGCGTTCGTTGATATGCCGACTCCCAATGTTTTCAATCAAACGGAGTGAATTATGTCTTTCCTTGGAGCCACAACATATTTTGTGCAATATTATATAAGATATATGATCGACATATGATGGTTGGTTTTTCTTCAGCCTCGCGTTGGCAGGGAAGAAATATCTAACCGGCTAAATATGTCGTTCATTGTTTATGATAGATTTGTCTGTGGTATTTTGGGTTAATTGCAGGATTCCAAAATATCAATACAAGGCAGTTAACCTATATGCTACAACTTATTTGCAATGAAGTTGGTAATTAATCTATTCCAGGAAAATAGCCGTTGCCTAACGAACGAATATGTCACTTAATTGGAGCTGCAACCCTGTTCTTTAGATAGATTGGTCAACCCACATTTTCTACTGCCAGAATATTTCGATACGTCAGCTTATCGAATTTCTAGAGCACTCAACCAAATGGCTTTAAATATAATTAGTTAACCATAAGAATATCCACATCTGTCACCCCACTGAATATTGAGACGAGTCAAACATTTGAATATCACAGCTGTCACCCCACTGAATATTAAGATGAGTCAACCTAGCGCAGGTTTGGAAAGTAATACATAAAAAGCATTCTGCAGGGCTAGAGTCAACCATATGAATACCCATAGCTGTCACCCCCGTAAATATTGAGATGTGTCAACCATATGAATACTCACAGCTGTCACCCTATTGAATAGTGAGTGGAGTCAACCACAGCTGTCAACCCACAGATTGTCATGATACATTTAGTATCTACACTGAATATAAATTGAGATAAGTCAACCCATCATAATACCTGGAGGTTTCAACCAACCGAACTTCTGAAAATTAAAGTAAGTCAGCCCTTTGAATATCAGTTGTCAACCCACTGCTCAAACAACCAAGTTCTTTCAACCACCAGTTAACCCATTTCTACCTCAAGATGCATACATTAAGTGATCAACTTTTAATTGAGACCTCTACATGAGGTCCACCCAAGTGTCATAAATCTTCAACCAACCAAATACATACATTATACCAACATAATCTTATGCATAGTCAACCAATGTTTACCAATAGTAAATCAACTTAATATATGCTGACAACCCACTGAAAACCATGATAGGTAAATCCTATTAAACTTTGAATTGCATACTATCGTAGGTTAACCCACAGATACTTTGTATTAATATATATATATATATATATATATATATATATATATATATATATATATATATATATATATATATATATATATATATATATCTATATATATATATATATATATATATATATATATATATATATATATATATATATATATATAACAGTTTTGTCAACCAACTGAATTCCACAATTTCAACCAGTTTGCATAAATAATAAAAGTTCGCTCACCTTTGACATTCTTGACAAATCTGGATACTATGAGTCTAAGTGAACAACTACAATATGTCATTGATAATTAATCACATTTTCATTTTGTGACACTTTTATTGTAAGTCAAACAGAAGAAGCTTGCTGCGCAACACTATTACCAATTTGTCTTTATCTTGCCACACAACTGTGGTACATATTTTCATGTGCGACTGGTTTCGCTTGTGAGCAGGTTCAAATCCAGTAATAAATTTAGGTTGAAAATTAATTGAACCTGCTTGTATTGACTTTCTACTTTAGAAGAAGATGATCATGTCTTGGTGATGTAAGGGAAATGTAATACAATGGTATATTTTTTTTAAATAAGTAAATTTCCATGATGGAACTGAATCATCTAAGGTGCTGTACCTGGTACCAGTATGTTATTTGTTTTTGTTTTACTATTGGTGAACATGACAGTTTAAATAAGAATCTAACAATAAAGGTACAATGAACCCTATGATTATGGTGATGTTGACAATTCAATTGTTATTAACTTACAAACTAAGAACACATCGTTTGATTGTGGTTCATTAAGCATAAAATCCAAACTTATACACAATATTAGTCAAGGGCAAAAATGGTAGATGATATCATTCCACCAAAGGATTGTTTTACACATATCTATAATAAGTTTTCCTTAAACATCTAGAACTATTTAACAGATTCTGGTTGGCAATGGATGGCATGAATGTTGTTTGTTGTCATTCGTTTTTCCATACAAAGCAACACCTGGCCACGGCTCGTGCCAAAAGTAGACAACGAAAGTTATTACAAATTCGGACGAATCAGTGTTTTCTTTGATAATTATTCAACTTTTATAATTTCCCTGTACACTGATTGTTTATCTTATAGCTCTGTAACACATAATTAACCATAAAATCATAAATGAATGCCCACAAGAGATATTCGGCGAGTACTCTTTGAGTAGTTTCGTCAAGACGTACAGCGTATTGAAATGGTCTTTCTCCGATGGAATTCTTTGTTTACATTACTGATTCATTACTTATATGTTCGGCATGACGATTGCAAATGATACTAAGGCGATCTAACGATGGAAAAGCAGGTAAACCGCCAGATCTCTAATATTAACAACGCTTGACAGGTGTTTGTTTTCACCGAAGGTCCGTCACTACGGGGTTACTTCCGGCGGACGTTAGCTTCCCCGATAAGCACCGTTGAATATACCGATTTGGACACCTCATAATTCCCTTTAGGCATCCCGGCTATTTCAGTGTGTTATGTCATCAAAAATATGAACGTCAGCGCGGGATTGCGTCAAATAGAGGGATATTGTGAACGCTAAAAATATGTAATTATTTTTGATGCAAACCTATTTTCGAATAGAATGCTTTGCAGGTTTTATTTATGTCAAAGATAACAGTGATTTGTCTGCTACGATCTTAGATCCTTGTTGACTTTTTGCTATTACCGCATGTTGGTTCCCGAAAGCAACTATATAGTATACCTTAAGTTATCAATCTGTCAAATTAATGGTCGATTTAAGAAAAATAAAACATAAAAAGACTGTCTTAGATCGTAACATAGCTAATATGTGAGGTAAAAACGCACAATAATAACTATTGAACGCTGCAATTATGTTGTTCTATGAGCTATTTTCTCACTTTGAATATTTATAATATTTGACGGAGATGTGTTCAAGCTTGTAACAACTGACGACTGCACTTGAGTCATCAAGAATTGTCTTGTTCGTACTTTGGATCAATAGTTTTTGTATATTATTTCTTATATGGAACCTAATCATTGTCAAAAGATTTCAACAAACAAGAAACGGTGGCAAAAAAGCACGTTGACAAATATGTGGCAGCCAAACACAAATATTTCCTCAGTTCAAGTATGTGTACATATTTTACTTTCACATACTGGCCCATCTTATGAGTAGTGATATATGAACTGTTTATAAACAATGTGTTAGTGTTATTTAGTGAAACCTTCACAACTGAGAATCTGGAAATGGCAAAAACACTCTGTGTGTTGTTACATGTCAGCGGCCACCTTTTACAGACATCAGATCTTACCGGCTGTTATGGATAAAGTTTGACAAATTCAACAGACAGCCCTCATTACCACCATAAAGGGAGATGGGAAGCCAGTGGTGTTGGGTGGTGATGGGAGAGCAGACACCCCAGGGCACTCTGCCAAGTACGGCTCTTACACTATGATTGAGTTGAACGCCAATGCAGTCCTTGTACAGGTCTTGATGAGATTACTGACCAATCCAACCCTCATGGCTGATGTGGCTAAGTAGTCAGGCTGTCATCAGTCCTCATTTAATTAACCATTTCAATGCCTAATCAACCATTTTGCCCCAAAATAGGTGTGTTGGAAGTGCGTATATGTGGGTGTTAGGCAAAGTTGGTAGGAGTGTGTTAGTGGTTGCAGTGGAATTGCGTCAGGTGTGGGGTGGAGGTATTTGCGATAGTGAAATAGATTTGTGCTCTCAGCTTGGGTGTATGTGAGAACTGACGCCTTTGGGATTTTCGTTTAAAGTTCATGCTGCTAGTAATATGTAGTTCATGGGGGAGTGTAAAGCTAGATTTTCTTGCTTATGCGTCGCTGGAGTGGGGACTAGCCAGAGGAAAATAACGCGAGTCCTGGAGTAGAGTTACTTATTCGACTGATTTAAGTTTCGAAAATGAACCTCCCTGGAAATCTCGGTCCGAATTTTGTCCCTGACTAGATGGTCTTTCTGTACCTGACCAATCCGTGTTCCTTGTAAAGGGTCCCGGGACTTCCTTTCCCGTGACCCTTGACCAGTCTACCAGATAGGCCAGGTTCAAACAATCCCCACGTGACATGACAGGTCCACGTGGAGGATGAACTCGCTTGCTGTAAGGATTGCTACAATCAGGGTTACACCCCTCCCAAAGAGTGGTGTGATGTAACCCATGCTCTCGTGCTGATAATTAAGAGGGGAGGCTTTTTAAGAACATATGATCAAGAATAGTATTATAACAGGAGCCGAGTCAAAATAGGGTTGTTCTGTATGACTGCGTCTTCCTGCCGCAATATGACTTTGGCAGAAGCTCGTTAATGCCATTGTAGCTCTTTACTCAACAAAGATAATGACTCAGATAATGAAACATCCATCATATAAATGTTTCGATGAGAGTAATCCTTATGCACCAGCCGCTTTGGTCGAGCAAACTATCTTGTGTAAGCAACATAGACAAAAGGAACAAGAATGTACCACAATATTTATTGATGTCTATCTTTCATGCCCCCGATAAAAATTTTCTGAACCATAAGAGGAGATGTATTGCGTCTACACAGTGAATCATGACGCAGTCCCTCATACGTTTGGGCGCTTGAAACAAGCCACTTTTTATGTCCCCTCTACATCAGGGAAACACGTCTTATTGCAGCTTCAGTAATATTACAAATCCAAAGCTGGGGTATTCTTGACCATACGGTCCACACCTTCATCATACCAACGCATTGCTGTTCAATGTGAATACAGCAGATCTCTTAGGGCCCTTTATCTGGTATACACATGTATACACGCATAACTTTATATCAATTAAATTTCCTGGGTTTTTTTCTCCATAAAGACGACAAATGGGAATGTGATGTCAGTGTTGGGGAAGTGCATGTATGTTTTGGGCGAAGGGTGGAAGGGCCTTGTGGTTCCCGATGACGCACAACACAACAATAAAATAAATGCCGATATACTGGTTATAGATAAAACATTTACCTTATTTGTTGTTCACAAGAGGCCTTTTATCCATTGTCTTGTCTAACTCGATGGCTATGTACACACTGCATTGTACAAACCCAAAGTAAGGAATACATTTGTCAAATGTACACCCAGACGTTTCCATACTTGTGACTTAAAATTCTATTACTATAAGTGATAAATAAAGTACCTACCTTCTGTGTTGTTCACAAAAGGCCTTTAACCGCTTGTCCAGCTCAATGTCTTGGTGTTGGGGTCGACTTGTGGCTATGTAGACAACATATTGCACAAACAAAAAAACAATTACTATTCATTGAATGCACATATTAATGTTGCTTCATATTTGGGTGTTAAACGTTTCATTGCTATCACTAATCGATACAATAATTACCTTCTTGTTGTTCACAAAAGGCCCTCAAACAATTTATTGTCTGATGTGATGTCTTGGTTTGGCGGTTCGACTTGTGGCTGTGTAGACACTGCATTGTACAAGTCAAAAGCAATTAATATTTGTTCAATGCAAAGGTCATCATTTGTTTAGATTTGGGTCTTAAGCATGTCATTTCAATAACAGATAAACAAAATAATTACCTTTTTGGTCACAAAAGATCTATAACCGCTGTCCCGCCTAATGGGATTTTTATGGTTCCGTGAGTCGACTTGTGGCTGTGTAGACACTGCATTGTACGAACCCAAAGCAATTAATATTTGTTGAATGCACACAACACTCGTCTTTAAAATTCTATTGCTGTAACTGATAGATAAAATATTAATCAATATTTGTTGAATGCACACATCACTCGTCTTAAAAATTCTGTTGCTTTAACTGATAGATAAATATTCACCTTGCTGATGTACACCAAAGGCCTTTAATCAATGTCTTGTCTTATACGGTGGCTTGGTTCTGAGCGTGGACTTGTGGTTATGTAGACACTGCATTGTACAAACCCAAAGCAAGTAATATATTTATAAATTGGACAGGCAAACTGTTCGATACTTGGGTCATCAAATTCCATTATTATAGCCGATAAATGAATAATTGGCTTCTTTAAGGCCTTTACAACATGATGCGATGACTTGTTTCTGGTTGCTGACTTGTATGTTTTTAGATGCTACGTAAGCCAAACGCATAGGAAATAATTATGTATGCATTATTAAAATGCTAATATTGATGCCAACACAAATACCCTGTACCATGGTCATTATATGATAACTTTTTCATATGAAGGTGTCACTTATTATGAAAAACAATAGTCAAAACTTAGTGCTAACCGAAACTGTTGGCTCAACATTTGATTCGCAGTTCAGCCTGATCTATAGTCAACTGACCCATTTGTTATAAGAAAAACCATAAATTAAATACTTCTCTCGCTTGTTGCCCATTTTGGAACATGATTGACAGGAGTGACGAAAACGAGGTGGAACAAATGTGCAGCTATCAGTGTACACCACTTGCGTTTAGCTTGCAAGTAGCCTTGTAAGAATATATCCAATACACAGTGTAGGTTCTGTGCATAACTTGATGGGGCGTTAATCAAAATGAACTATGTCATGTCAACAGTGCACAGTAAGGCAATGTTTAAAGTAAGATCTATTCAAAGTACTGCATTCGGAAATAGTAGAGATTATAAATAGATAAGTCAGGCCTGTACACTCCACATTTATTTTGCAAGGTTCCACAGGCATTCAGCCAAGCTGAGCCCCCGGTAAATTATCTGAGAGTTCAGTTTATACTTTTCTACACTCAATCTCTAAGAATGGTAATAAGTGTAAATTCATTCGTATACAGTAGGATAAATCGTACTTCTCTCTTCATCTGCATAAACATCGTCGCGGCCCTTGTGTAGTATATTTTGGGTTATTTGTTCACAATGCGTCTCTTTGCTGAGGGCGTGGCCCGCGCCATTTGTTTACTGTACACTTTTGCCGAGCCGCGCTACATATTGTTAGTGAAAACAACCCGTTTGACGGGCTGTCTGTTGTTAACCAGCGACCCATGACACTAACCCCTCAGACGTTGCTACTGTGCAATATGGCAAATAGCGGGCTCATGCTAGGTTGGGGCGGAGTAAGTGATGGTAAATGTTGAACTATGGAATATTACCATGAACGAAAATAGCTAACTAGAATGATGATGATATTGAGGAGAGATACAACAATACAACAATACTGTTCATTCTATTATAGAAATAGCATCACATGAAGGAACAAAAACACATGTCAGTACCGAATTGCGCACGGCACCTCAAACCTGCCAACATGTCCCCACAACTAAGTATAAGATGATACAGGCTAACGAACTAACGAAAGGCAAAGTAAATCTTCGATACACACCTCACCTCGATACTAATGTTCTGAAGCACTTGTTCTCTATCACTTCCGTTCACTATGCAGTTTAGCTGATGATTAGGTCCGAGAAATGCAAGGTATGCTTTATGAACCTGAACCCAACCTGATAACCTACGATGGGCGTAAAGCAGAAACCGATTATATAGCGAACGGAAAAAGGTACCTTGCACAGTTGAACTGTGAGCTAACCACGCAGTAGTTGGGCAGATAAAAGCGAACGGTGGTCGGTGTTGTGTGACGTTTTGGTTGACGCCCCATTTTTGTTACGCACGGCACAAAAGCCTGTTTAGTATTTGATATGATACCTTTAACTTTAAGTGAATTTGATTCAGATACTTTAGACATGTTGACCATACCTTTTCAACGAGGCTATATTGAAAGTATCAACAGTTCAAATACATATTACACGAATTGAATAAATAATATTTTATTATTACGTATCATTTTAGATTCGCCTATAAATAACCACACAGTTAAGACAGTCCTTCTTCGTTTTGCTGTACTATCTACTTTTACTTTTTCGTTCTTCTTCGAAATTTTCCGAGACGGAATGGATGGCGGAGGAGGAGGGAGGCGGAGGAGGAGGCGGAGGAGGAGGAGGAGGAGGAGGGAGGAGGAGGAGGAGGCGGATGGAGTCTTGAGGCGGAGGAGGTTAGTCTATGTCTTTTCTTCTTGAAGAATGCGCAAGGATCCTCATACTTCTTCAGCTCTCTTCTTCTCTATTAGGAGTTTTTTTCTTCTTCTTAGGAGGACGGAGAGGACATTTCTTTAGTACTTAGAAGGAAGGAGAGAGGAGGGAATTCTCTCTATACTTCTTCTTCTTATTCTTCTTCTTCTTTTCTTCTGTAACTCTTCTTCTTTTTCTTATTCTTCTTTTTCTTAGCTCTCTATCGATCTTCTTTCTCTTCTTCTTCTTCTTCTTCTGATATTCTTTTTCTTCTTCCCTCTTCTTCATCATCTTCTTCTTCTTCTTCTCCCTCTGTTTCTTCTTCTTCATCATCTTCTTCTTCTTCTCTATTCTCTCTTATCTATTCTATTCTCTTCTTACTATTCTTACACATTCCATGACCTGCACCTGATGTTGAGGTCAGGTTTATAAGTATGCCTCTCACCTCTGTATGTGGTATATGCCTTCATTGCGATTAAAATCATAAATAAAGTTGGAGAACTGTGATTCGACAATAATATTATATACAAACATACCAGCAATTGAGACTCAATTTGGCGCTTTGCCAACTTGCCACAGCTAACCAACAAAACCCAATACAACACAAACTAACCTTCAAGTTCATGTGGATGGGGGCCTGGAGCAGGATGCATAAAACATAACAAGACATCGAGCAACGCACTCACCCCGCTGATAAGGGTAGCTAGTCTCAGAGAGAGGGGGGGGGTGGGGGGTAATAGAGAGTAATAGAGAGTAAGACGGATATAGGGGGAGTAAGGCAGAAAGAGGAAAAGGTATAGAGAGTACAACAGAGAGAGAGAGGCAGGGATAGAGAGTAAGGCAGAAAGAGGATAAGGTATAGAATGAAAGGCAGAAAGAGAGGAGGAGGGATAGAGAGTAGAAGACGGAGAGAGAGGGAGGGTTAGAGAGTAAGAATGACAGAGGGGGATAGAGTATATGACAGAGAAAAGGGGAGTGAATAGGGCGTAGGACAGAGAGAGGGGTTGAAAAAGTTAGGATTGACTTACACGTGGGTAGAAAGGAACAAAGCTTTAAATGCGAGAGAGGGATGTTTGGTGGACAGATAGTCTAGGCAAGCACTCGAAATTCCCAGACACAATCAGCATATTGAAATTTACCTCGTCTCTATAAGACTACAATCAATCATAGAAATGGCCATATCGTTGTGTCTATAAGGTTGTCAAAATGACAACTGACTGTAGCACTGTGTATGAGGTTTACTCAGTGACCGTAATACAGTGTATGAGGTTGTCATTTGACTCAGTGACCATATCATTGTATATGAAGTTGCCACTTTGACTCAGTGATCATATAATTATTTATGAATCTGTCACTTTGACTTAGTGACCGTTGCACAGTGTATGAGGTTGTCATTTCACTCAGTGACCATATTCTTGTTCATGAGGCTGTCACTTTAACTCAGCGATCATTGCATTGCCTATGAGGTTTTACGGTGACTCGGTGACGATAAGCCTGTAAAAAAAGGTAGTGACCAAAGACCGTAGTCAGTATACTCGATACTGTAACAGCCAGCTTAGCCCTGGGCAAAGGAAGCTTGTCACCAGCTGCGTATGTACTATACGGGTCAAAAGGGGCTTGGGTGCGATTTTGCAGTAGGCGTAAACAAACACGACTAGAGTCTCGCTAAGTTTACAGCATAATATGTGTTACGCGAGCGGTACCCTGGTCAATGGAACATGTTTCCCATTACCATGCATTTATTTATTTTGTAAGCAGTATTCTGAGGGGATAATGTGAACCTAACTGTTGCAAATGTATTTCAAACAGACAGACAGACAGACAGACAGACAACAGAGAAACAGACAGACACAAGAACTGGTAAAGTAGAATAAACAATCGTGGAGATGTGGGAAATACTAATCATTCAACTCTCACCATCATCATAACCCTCAACATCATCATCACCATCAGGCATTCCAAACATTGCAGTCGGCATATTCATTGTACCTTTTGTGGTTTCCAGGTACGGTGCGCAGCTTCTAGACTGGGTGGGTTGATATACAAAGATTCGCACATGCAATTTCCGGCGACTAGAATTAATATTGCCATGTATGTACACTGCTAATTGTAATGTACTTCGATGGCATTGTGAATCACCTTTAGAATATCCCAGACATTGTTGAAGTTCTCTGCAACTTTGCCTTTCACAGACTTGTGATTGAAGTCTTGCTTAGGTATGGGGTACCCCTCTTGTAGGCAGCTCTGCCAATCTCCAGGTGTAGATGTTCCATAATGCAGATATCACAAGGAATTGTAGGGTTTTTTCTTCAACTGTTCCATGGTTGACCTACAGGAAGCATGTTAAGTATCTGACATAAATTTATTTTATGAATTTTTAAAGTTACATGCATTGGTGCAACTTAATAAATATGGCATACCTAGTACAATGAAAATATACATCTGGGTAATTTGTTTGCTGCTTACACTGGTTTGCCATTGCTTGATCTTATCTGCAGAATGTTTGATGATACTGACACCAGTTGCCCGACTGCCACATGGCCCCTTGCTGAGTCGTGAGCTGCCTGATGACAGCTGCACGTAGTTTTGTTGATAAATGCAAGGTAGACCGGCCTCCTTGAGGAAGTGAGGACCGGGCAAAACGGACTGGCTCACGGGTCGGCAATACATTCATCCATATATAGACAATGGAAGATGTTATAGACATATGGAAGCAAGCGAAATGTGGGAAACTAAAGTGCGTATAGTAGTTTAACTTGTTGACAAGTGCTTAACGAGCTTAAATTGGCCGTCCAGGAATTATTTCGCGTAAACAACAAAAAATGCGAATCTATATTACCATGTGAGGCCCTAGTTTACTGTACCTCGAACGTGGGGCGACGTTATAGCTGTTGATCGGTGGATGGGAAGATTGTAAAAAATATCGATAATTTACAAAGCAAGGGAAGTAGCTAGATATTCATAATTGTACAGGCTTCTTTCAAGTGCAATTAAATGTACGATATGATCATTAACGGCGTTTTGAATTTTAATCGTTTGAAGCCGGAAGTGACTACATCAATATCTATCAAATTAAAGGATTATATTTGCGCTGTCCATGAAAAAAATAGTTATATATTCAGAATTGAACGGGCTTCGTTAAAGTGAAATTAAATGTACGATATGATCATTAATGAGGGAAAAACGACACGTTGTCCCCTTTTAAATTTTAATCGTTAGTGACGACCTCAATATACATCAAATTAAAAGATTCGATTGTGCTGTCCATGACAACAACTGGCCTAATTTGTATGACCATGGGACCTATATTTACGATTTTAAAAGCCATCGAAAATTTGATGATAAATGTCCATGTCGTTTTGAATACGAGGAATATTTTGATAGCATATGTCAATAATCAAAGTTTGGTATCAGCTTTCAGGAAATCGGACTATAATTATTTAATAAATATGGAAATTAAAAAGCGTTCTGATACAACATAAGTAAGACAAAAATCTTCGGGGTTTTGATGCTACAGGTATGAAGATGTGATATAAAATACCATGCTCAACCGCAGTCATTTTCTCTTTATAATACTTAACCAGCTTTTTTTGCTGGTCGTGGTTAATCTGTCATGAGATAACCATTGAATAGGGTCAGTACAAAAATCACAGCCAGCTTGCGTTCTTTTCACGATGATATTATCAATGTATACAAAGCATACTTACCCAAATAGTGTGACACTACCTGTCTCATTAATTCCTGAAACCATGATGGGACTGATGTAGACCTCTACTTAGCCTTGTTAGTTTGTACGACTTGTAATGGTAGCAGCCCAACCTGCAAAAGTCCTGAAACTAAATCAAGACATGAGAAATATGAAGGTTTTGCAATACCAGTTCATCTAAAGTTGAATCCTGGCAAAGGACGCTGATTGTAAAACTTTGAGAATTTGGGGACTTGAAGTATTTGCGTTCCGTTTTTTAGGCTTGCATCTAGCACAATGGGTGATTTACATTCGTTTCTATGATTTCTGTTACAGAAGTTTGTCAATCTGCTAATTTATTTCTTGTTTCTTGACATGATTTGTTCGGTATGGTTAGCATCTTCTTGGCTTAGCACCAGGTTTAAGGTTAATTGCCTGTTCAGCTAAATACGGTTTCCCAAGGTTACCTGATTTGTCCAGAAATGCGGAACAATCAGATTTCAGCATGTCATTGATTTGCATCAATAGTTTATCAGTTATGTCAGCATCGCGTACTTTGATATCTAGCTGCTCACCGTCATACACCGCATTTTCATTTAAGTTAGCACGTTCAAGAGTTGCATATGAAACTATTGGTACATTTGAATGCGATGAGTAGTATAGAGACTGGGGGTACGAGCGCAGTCTCCAAAATGGACTCACATGAGCCAGCCTGCGGTGCACTCGCACCTCCCCTTCCTATACTACAGTGTCTACCAGCCCTTCTAGTCGATCTTCTCCAGGGCCACACCAGTAGTTAGTCACCATAGAGGTCAGCAAGTGAGAAATATCTGCGACCGTCGCTGCAGGTTCCCTTCTTCACCCGTTCGAGATCCTCAATGAACTAAGACACCTTAGGTTTATTCTTCACAATAAAGGCGGGATCTGGGCGAATTGTTGTCTCTCTCATCGTAAAGAGTTTCTAGCAGAAGAAAGCCCAGTCAGTTTTTCTGGAGTCTTTGTTGGCCTGCCCATCCAGGGGCCGTGGTGATTCAGACAGCTGTCGAGGATTGTGTCAAACTTACCGTTTGCTGCGTAGACCCCCTCATCATCTATGACTTGGATGATTGTGTTCCTTGAACTTCTTCCTGTCCTTATGGTCTTACTGCAATTTGTAAGCTCCAGTCCTCCCCAGGTCCTTGTATGCGCACACCCGAAAAACACAGTCTACAAACACCCCGATGGTCGCCGGCAGACTGTGGTGAAGCCCAAGCAGAATCTGAGGTTTGTACTGGGGCGGGATAATCCTCCCAGGGATACGGATGTAAGGACACTTTATTTTGAGTAGCGCAATTTTCTCCTGACCTGGGTCCCCAGGAGGACAGAGGAGATCACCATCTGTACTGGGTCCGGTCGGCGCCGAGTAATAATGACGCTAGTTAAGGTGCATCATTCGTTTATTTTACGCCGTCTTTTCGTAACGTGAAAACTGCAATTCACAGAGAGAGATCTGGTAAGTGTTATATATTCTTATACAAAAGTGACATTCAATTAGAAAGTTGGAACACTGATGCTACACGAAATATTGTCATGATCTGAATCATGCAAACAGCCTCACTAATACATGTGATATAGGGAAGGTTTTACTTCATATTACATGGGAATTAAACAATTACATACCACTTTTCCGGGAGATTTGGGGAGATAAATTTCGATAGCACGTTTTCCGTTTGGGCGGAAGCATAACAACAACCAGAGCGCCACCTGGCAAATGGCGCGGAGAAACAAGACTGAGGTCCTTGTAAAGCAAATTAAACGGCGGGAACTGCCGTAACATGGCTCCCCTGGATTGGGTACAATACAAACAATACAAACATATAAACATCACTTAGCTCCCTCGACGGGGGTACCCGGTCTCAGAAGCAACACAAGTTTGTGAACAGGTCTCTCGTAGTTGGACAGGTTTTTTCGGACCTCGACCTTGCGTACCAGTCCGTCATCGCCGGGGAATGTCTTGGTCACGACTGCTCTCGGCCAGTTGCATCGCGGCGCGTCGTTGTCGATCATCAGCACGTTGTCGCCGAGCTGGAGATTGTCCTTCTCGCGCGTCCACTTGCGACGTTCGGTGAGTGTTGGGAGGAATTCTCTGCGCCATCTTGTCCAAAACTCATTGGCCAGGTGTTGCACGCGTCGCCAGCGACGTCGGCAGTAGAGATCTTCTTGAACAAATCTCCCAGGAGGAGGGAGGACGACTGTTTTTCTGAGTGTCAGCAGCTGCGACGGAGTGATCGGGATTGACGTCTCGGGGTGAGTTGTGTCCGGAAGTGTGAGCGGTCGTGAGTTGACGGTCATTTCAGCCTCCACCATAAGAGTCTCAAGCAGTTCGTCGTCGAGTTGGCTTCCATGACGTTCCAGCAGTTCGGACAGTACGGCGCGAACCGATCTCACCATCCTTTCCCACACTCCGCCCATGTGGCTAGAGAGCGGAAAGTTCATGTTAAACTCGAACCAGTCACATTGGTCCTTCAGCAGCTCCCTCTGTATCTTTGACGTGTCCAGCTCGTGAAGAGCCGCCTCCAACTCCGCTTTTGCCCCGACGAAATTGGTGCCTCGGTCGCAGCGCAGACGTCTTATGGCCCCACGTCGTCCCACGAAGCGTCGGTAGGCGTTTAAGAAGGAGCTCGTGTCCAGCGAGTGAGCGACCTCTATGTGGATCGCCCTCGTCACCAAAACAGTGAACAGGACGCCCCAGCGTTTCTTGTCTGAGCGGCCCTGTTTAACGTAGAATGGTCCGAAGAGATCTACTCCCGAGTTCGTAAATGGAGGTGCTGGCTCCATCCGGTCTTGTGGCAAGTCTGCCATCTTCTGGCCAGAAGGCCGGCCCCTGAGCTTCCGGCAGGTGACGCAATTCCGTACCCACGACGAAACTGCCGTCCTGGACTGTAGGATCCAGAATCCGGACGCCCTGATCTCGTTCAGTGTTGTGCTTCTGCCGGCATGGTGGACTTTGAAGTGAAAGTGCTGGATGATCAGACGGGTCACGTGGTGGGACTTCGGGAGAACGACTGGGTGGGCTTCTTCCCGGGGAACGTTGGCTCTTCTTACCCTGCCGCCGACTCTGATAAGTCCATCCTCATCCAGAAATGGATCGAGTCTTTCGAGCTTGCTTCCTCTGGAGACGGTCGGCTTTTTCTTTCTCCTGAGGTTCTTCAAGTCGTCCGCGAAGTTCTCTTGTTGCACGAGACGAATTGTGACTGTTTGAGCGGCTTCTAGCTGGTTCGACGTGAGCTGTGTTCTCTCCTGTGCTCCGGGTTTGAATGACAGACACAGAGCGATGAGTCGTTTCGCTCGATGCCAGACGGAGATGCGTTCCAGACTCGTCAGTACGTGATCGCGTTCTGGTTTGGCAGAAGTTGTAGTCGTAGAGTGTACGGTCGTCTTCTTGACCTCAGGGTCTCCAGTCTTGAGACGGGAATCGATGTCGTCGAGGGGAAGAGGTGCATCTCTCAGCAGGAACGGTGGGCCCTTCCACCATAGTTCGTTTTCTAGCAGCTCCCCGATAGCTGCTCCTCTCGAGGCTAGGTCAGCGGGGTTCAGTTTCCCTTCAATGTGATGCCATTGGTCAGGCGAGGATGCGTCACGGATCTGCTGCACTCGGTTTCCGACAAACGTGTGGAACCTCTTGGACTGGTTGGAAATGTAGGACAACACAACGGTGCTGTCGCTCCAGAAGAAGTGCTTCGCTTCTGTGTAGCCGAGTTCTCTATTAAGAAGGGTTGAGACTTGAGATGATGTGACTGCGGCCGTCAGTTCGAGTCGGGGTATAGTTACAGCCTTGAGGGGGGTCACTCTTGACTTCGCCGTCACCAGGCTCACGTTGATCTTGCCTGTCGTATCGATGATCCTCACGAAGCTACATTGACCGTAACCGGACTCCGAAGCATTGGAGAAGTGATGCAGCTCGACTCTCTGAGTGTTGCCGAAGTCGGGATTCTTGTAGCAGCGCAAAACCTTCAGCTCCTGAAGTTTGAGGAGCTCTCGTCGCCACTTCTCCCACTGGGCCTTGATTTCTTCTGGGATGGGATCGTCCCAGCCGTGATGATCTCTGCATAGTTCCTGTAGGATCTGCTTGCCACGTAACAGGATCGGGGATATGATGCCGAGGGGGGTCGAAGATGGAACTTATCGTCGAGAGTATACCTCTCCTCGTGAAGGGCTTGTCTTTGACGGTGATGTTGAACATCAGGTTGTCTGACTGAAGACACCACTGGATTCCAACAGCTCGCTCCAGGGGCAGGTCGTGTTCTCTGAGATCCAAGTGCATGATCGACTTCGCGCGATCCTCTTCATTCACGGACGCGATGACTTCTTTTGAGTTGGAGGCTACCTTGTGTATGTGAAATCCTCCCTTGGCGCAGAGGGCTGTGGTTGCCTGCAGCAAATTGACGGCTTCCTCGGGAGTGGGAACTGATGTCAGACCGTCGTCGACATAGAAGTCACGTTCGATGAAATTGGCGGCTTCCAGACTGTGCTCGCTACCCCAGCGGTGTGCTGTGCTCTTCAGGGCGTAATGTGCGCAGGCAGGCGAAGATCTGGCACCAAACAGGTGTACCGTCATCCTATACTCGCATGTCGTGGTCATACCTGCGTCCTTCCACCACAGAAACCTCAACAAGTCTCGGTCCTTGGGATCCACACTCACTTGGTGGAACATCTGCTTGATGTCACAGTTGAACGCGACACGTTCCCTTCGAAATCGGTACAGGATACCTGTGAGACTGTTCAGCAGGTCAGGTCCCGGCAGCAGGCGTGCGTTCAGTGATTGGCCCTGGTAGTCGGCACTACAATCGAACACGACTCTCAGCTTGTCTTTCTGATATATCCCGTGGTGAGGAATATACCACACGTTCTGATCTGGCCCGTTCAGCGACGGAGCTTCTTCAGCGTACTTGTGATCAATCAGATCCCTCATGTAAGTGGAGTAGTCATCTCGGTACCTCTTGTCTCTCATCAGACGTTTCTGTAGACCTCTCAGTCTTGCTTCGGCGAGGCCTCTGTTGTTTGGTAGAGAAGTGTTGTCTCTCAGCGTCAGTGGTAGTTCGAAGTGATCGTTTTCTTTCGTGCGGATGCCTTCATCCATTATCTTCAGAAATGTCTGATCCTCAACAGACGTCTTGTTGTCACTAGTTTTCTCGTTAAAGTCCATCTCGAACATCTCCTTGATCTGCCTGGGACTTACTTCCTTCGTCGCTGTCTTGAAGGAGAAGTGTGTTGATTTTTAGTCACGTCTTGATGGTTGTCGTCCATCGCGCCGGTCACGCCCCAGCCGAGGCGAGTTCTCACGGCGTACGGTTCGTTCTCTCCAGCTGTTATGATCTCTCGTGGCATGAGGGCGGTAGAACAGTTGAATCCTACCAGTAAGCCGATTTCGATATCGTTCTCGGGGTCGCTGAGTTCGTCGGCGATCCTCCTTAGGTGTGCCCATCTCCTCACCGTCTCCGGAGCGGGGATGAGGCTTCTGCTGGCGGGAATCTGTGGCCTGCTGTACGTACCAGGCAGGCGGATTTCATCACGTTGATCGTTTCCACAGACTATGAGGTCGTGCGCGATTCGGCTCTCCACGAACGCGTCCGTCAGCATCAACGTCATCTTCAGGTCGACAGGTTGCGTAGGGAGTCCGAGCTCATCTACAAGATCATCGGCGACAAAGCACGCATCTGATTGGTTGTCAAGCATGGCGTATGTTTTTATGCGTTTGTCGGGGGTGTCACTGTGGAACAGCCACACGGGTACGATCATTGAGTGGAATTGTCTGGCTTCATCAGTTTCGGTCCTGTACACTGACGATTTGTGGGTCTGCTTCCCTGTCTTCTCGGCTTCTTTTTTTGGCGTGTCGGAGCCTTCGTTAGACGGTTTCTTAGCGGCCTTAATAACATTGCCTTGTTCTAGCTGTAAAGGCCGGTCTAAAGATATTGCAACAGCCCATTGATCAGCAGGCTTATTTATTCCTACCACTAGGTTCGTTCCAGCTATAACAAGAACAATTGCTATAGGACCAGTATCAGCACCAACACCAGAAGACAACCCCATACGAATGATCGTACCATTGGATAAGGTATATCCACTGCTTGAATCTTATGCGTCTCGACCCCTAGCCCCATGGCCAAACGACCACACATATCCTGTCCGAAGGGGGCCACTTGCTTCTGCCCATATAATAATGAGATGGTTCGTCTGGGAGTTGATGTGTTCTCTTAGGTCCATGCGATGCTGTCTTTGCTGTGCATCATCATACTTTTTATTAGCAGCATCTTCAGGCGATATTGGGACTCCCAACCGAACGATTTTATTATCTCCCATTTCAAGGTCTCCAGTCATAGTACTGCCACTTTTATCCATTTGTCGCTGATTGATACATAGGTCTTTGTGGCATATTTGGAGAGGTCGGCGCCTTGAACAGTACTTGCCGGATTTTGCCTAGGTCCATAAATACTCGTTTTTACTGACATCTTGTAAATTCAAGAACAAGGTTAACAGGTAAGTCGTGGTTATCCAATAGCCTTCCTTTATTATCACGTAACTGAACCTTCAACTCATGCACAGTTCCGCTCGTTACACGCTTACAGACAGGATTAGTGATGTTTGTGGTTATAATATCACCGAAAGAGCCACCCTCTAAGCCAACAACTTCAAGAGGCGTAGTGGGTGCACTGTCTAGCAATGCTTGGTTGATGGGCCGGTCACCTATCTGAAGGAATTTATTGCCTATCCTGACCATCATCAAGACCCAATATTTGTAACACACCGTCTGATATGCACGCAGCCCCATTATCAGGAATTGTGATGGTAATAACCTCATTTACAGCATCAACATCTAAACCAAGACCTATTGACGTAACAAGACCTATTCAGTAACTATAAGGTGCCGCCGGTAACAGCAGACAAAGTAGTAAAAGACTGGTTGACAAATCCAATGCGGTTTTGGCAGAACCAGCTAAACTTTGCAGTGTGGTGTGCAACATCCGGCTGCGGCGTGTCATCCCACGACCACCTCGAGGCTGGGATTTCACTCGTGAAAGCTCTCTACACTTTTCACCTTTATTACACAGAGCGTCGCCTATTGGCAAAACTACAAGCGCCTTCACCTCAGGATCATGCCTATGACCCATTTAACAATATATATAACAAGAGGGCATATGAGAGACCCTGCACTAACGTTGGTGTTCAACCAAACACAGACTGGCGCCAGAAGACAACCGTAGCTTATAGTGGCCTTGGTATCTTATATGCACATGATGCGTATGGTTAAGGGAGTGTCGTCAAGGTTGCTGGTCGAAACGTTCGTTATGACCCTACACGGATGGCCTTTGAAGCGGAAAAGGATACAAAGTCAGGTTTTGTCAACACGAGTAACCTAAAATCGTTTCAGAAGAAAATGGGGGCTGTTCTACATCAAGCGCAGGGACCTGAAGCAGACGAGTCCTGGAATACCTTAATACTGGACACGTCTGAGGGCTTTACACAGACCGGCGTTTATCGAATTAATGACAGCATTCGGACTTATGTCTGGGCCAATCTTGAGGCTCAGGCACAGACCCGCTCAAAGATACTAGGTGTTGGCACGTCCTTTGATGCTCAAAAGCAATTTCAGGCCAACGTTGAGGATGCCATTAACTCCCCAGTGGACATTCCGTCATCCATCCGCCGGTATCAGAACGTCCTCCAGAAAGCTTCCTCAAAGGTTGATTATGTGTTTGGAACGGGCCTCTGATATGAGCCTCGCTATTGGAAACGTTGCTGGGTACAACAATCTGATTACTATCGCAACTGCGGAACAGCAGATCGGCAGCAATACTGATGTCCTTGAACTCCTCAAGAGCAACATGCCATTCTACCAGAGTGCACTCAGTGATTGGATTACGAGCTCACGTTCAACGACTACAACCGCGTGATTCAAGCAACAGGCGACACCGATGCAAGCTATAAAACTGATGGCATCTCGCTGGAGTATGACATGTTTCTGTCATCTGATGTGTCAATGCTCTGGTACTGGAGGCCCTGTCTCTCCTGTGCGGTCCGCCACAAGTCGTGGTTACAGTGGTACACATCGCTGTCATCGATAGACATGACCTCATTTCCAGATATCTTGATTGTCATTTTCTTAACCACAGCACGACCCAGGTTTTGCACAACGCTGCGGTTAACATCGGTTGATGTCAGCGTGATTGTAAAGGCCAGCCGTGCTGTCCCTGGAACAATGACGTCTTCTGCGCCTAGATTGGGGAAGCGGACCAGTAGTTGTTGGCTCTGGTCAATAGCGCTTGGATTGTTTGTATCGACTACAGACTGTCGCACGCCCTTTACCCTGAGGGGCTCGCGTATCCGGCGGTGTGGGTTTAGTTTGCGTCCGTAAGTACTCGACATGTTGAATTCTTAATTACACATATCTTTAACACACAAGCATGGAGTTTGATAACCCAGCATTTGCCGACGCAGTGGAGGAGGATTACGACCCTGGAAGAGGGGATGAGGATTTGCTCGCGGAATTAGAGGATGAGACCCCCCCACCCCCCTGGCCACTCTCCCACCTGTTACAGAAGGGGACGTTGGGATGGATCGGTCGATACCCCAGGACGGCCGACTCGTTATAGGCGCTGTCAATGAATATTACGATGCATTGGCTAAACAAGGCCACACACCCGCCCTCGACCACGATTATACAAAGTTTGAACTTGTTAGAGGACAGTTACGTTTGAAGGACTACCCTGGCTTAATTATTATCAATTCTCGTACTAAAGGCCCGTTTTCACTTCAAACAATAGCTAGTAAAGGTGGGGGGCCTAAAGCCGTCCATGATGGTTTGGGGTTTATTGAGTGGTCCCGAAAAGCAGTGTCACAGAAGGCAACAAAAGCCCTCCAAGGCGTTGACCAAGTAGCTTATGTCCAGTGACGGCCGCGTAAATCCGGGGTGGGGGGGTGGGGTTGGGTAACAGAGGACGTGCTGTATAACAGAGACAGGGACAAGGCTGACACTTCACATGACACAATAACACGCCTCACTCACCATTCTGCCCCACATCAACCTCGCCATCACACATCAAACGACCACAACATCAATCATAACTAGTTACTGAACAATTCATATACAATTATTGAATCCACATTGTTCATTTATACATAATTATGAAATAATTGCTATACGATATGAATACACGAACAAAATCAAGTGACATTTAATGGCACCGTTTCACAATGATTTAATAGATTTATAGACGATCCATATCGCAATCTATCTATGGTTAATTTATATTTGTCATATACGTTTGACGAGCAAGTCTATATATTAACAGAGCAGAATAAAGACATTTGTAATAAGACACTTATTAACAAAAGTAACTATGAATGTTCGTGGTCATTGCATGGGTTCGGTCCAGGATCTCGGCACGCATACTGCGTCCGAATACGTAGACAATTGCTTCCGTGGGTTGCAGGTTAGGTTTGCATTATCTATCTCAGCAGGCGAGCATAATTTTTTTGCCTTTACAATATCCTGATACACAAACAATAACAATCCATGAAGATAATATCACACAACATTCTGTGAAATAATCATTCGAGGCGAGCCGTGCACACTGAATGATTATATTTATTCATTTCAATACCTTCAGACCGAGTTTCTCATGTGAAAAAATACTTATCCATGTTGCATAAATGAATCCTTGTGTGATGTTGGCCCCTGTATCTGTCAAGTCGCATGTCTGTTTCTGATTTGTGATAGCCGTTTGATGTTGTTTCCTTATACATATTCCATGCCCAATGCCAATTTTGCTTTCAGAATCAAGGCAGAAGAGGACGACATGGTGGTTGTTTTAGGGAAGCATCTTGTGTTTGCCAGAATACTTAACATTTATGCACAAAATTATGCATGGGAATCATGAGCAGGATCAGGAACAAAACATTAATTTACTTTGTGTATGCAAGATCGAGTCCACTGGCGCTCGGTTCCCGATGTCAGGCTTCCGAGAAGCTAGATATTGCATTTTGAGAACCTGACTTTTGAACCGGGCGCCAGTTGACCCTTTAATGCAGAACTGATGACTAAATAAATGATTTTATGACCAAGGAATGTTTCAAACTAACGTCATTTAACTCCCATAAATGATAGAATGTCTCTGTGCGGGTTCTTTGCATAAGAAGAATATCAACGGCGTTATATATTGCCCCATGTTATTGGGCTACACTGCATTTACTTATCAGTTACCGTTTCAGAGAGTTTCATTATTGCGGCTCATGGAATGTGTATGACTAACCAGATAATCTCCACATAATCGTTACATTAACGGTTTCCAACAGCGTGATTGTGCAGCTGAGATAATAAGGTTACTGAGAATTCCCGTGTCTGCTAAGTTAGTCAAAACCGCGACGAGCAACGTGCAAAGAAATGATTATGTCAGCTTTACCAAGTTTCCAGACTTCAACCTTGTGATTTAACTGGCACGTGTATAGCCTGTTAAATAGTAACTTTGAACGGAAAAATTAACCAGGTAATGTTTGCGATCGAAACACATGTCAACCACTGACTCAGAAGTATTTATTCCTATTGCGAATTTTTTCCATTTTAGCTATTCGCATCCGGCATCGTTCTGTGGCCGGAGGTTTTGCTTACGACCGGATCAGCGAGCCATTCAGGGCCACCGCATAAATAAATTGCTTGAGATAAATGGTTTTCATTTTGATTCGTAAGCTCGTTTCACAATTATTATCATGCCAGGGACAATAATAGAATGTGATTTGGAGCGAACTATGTTTATACGGCGTGACGGACCCCAAGCACACTTATTTATATATGTCTCCGAACCACATAAGATATAGGCTTCGAATAAATAGTTAATGTATGGCATCATACTTACATCATTTTTTCAGCAGACTCTCATGAGCCCAATGTGTTTAAACCCGCATGACCCAAAATTGTCACAATCACTTTCGGCAGTCCACACAGGTACTTGCCAAAGTTAAGTTTCTGAATGATGAGGGGTTAGTTCACTGTATTACGATTCAAGATATCAGGTTTCCGAACCTTTAGCACATGCTAAATTTTTAAAATACTTAATTGTCTGGGTTGATTACAGCCACTATAACAGCTTGTTTACAATTCAACCCGAGGAAAGCATGTATAGCAGACACACAGTCCGAGTCTAACTTGATATGTCTCCCTGGTAAAACAACCGAGTTAGGCCCTCACGCGATCACCTCTATTTTATTCGATTTGTCGATTTGAACCCTGTCATCTGGTCATTGCGAAATGGACAAGACTGTCCGTTATTAAAAAGGTTATCCCGATAAAGCCACGTTATGATTCACATGGTCGCGCATCCAGATATGAAGCTCACGCATTGGTGAACGTTTTTACCTGCATGAATGAGACCAGGTATAAGATTGATCCCAAACGAATGATGTTGTGCTCGCGGGAAGATTTCAACGGATTGGAGACACAAAATATTTATTCCATATGTTCAATTCGCTTGGATGGATTGTAATTTCGTACTCTAACGTTTATTGGGTAAGAGGCAGCTGAACAACATTTCCTTCTCCCACATATGATTGAGTCCTATCTGGATAAACTAATTGCTTTCGTTAAGTCTCACTCCAGTCCATACGCCACGATAGGGACGAAATTAGAGACCGGATCTTGATTGCAGCGTATTTCCATTTAATGGATGGCTAGACAATGTCGATTAACTGCATCTTATACAAAGAACCGGATGAGAATACATTTTTTCTGCAGAGTTAAAAACTTTGAACACCAAAGTTTCGCACAGGCTTTCATATATTTCTGACAACAATCAATTGCACAGATATGAGCATTAAATAAACCCGAAGGAATCACTTAATCAGTAATATAATATTACACAATTGTATAACCAGTTATTCCTAATTTGTAATTTCTATGGTTGACAGAAAATGATAATGACCTCACTAAGCCTATTTAATACATCTCTAGACCTAACCAAAAATAACATGAAGTCTACTAAACTACAAGAACCATGATTTCAGTGAGGGGTGGTCGGGTGAGGAACGATGTATGCAAGAAGCAAAATGGTGCGCGTGGGCTGCTGGGGCAGGTTTTATAGGGATGACCCAAAATCGGTCGGTCCAAACTTGATATCAAACACAGAAGACAGGGATGGGCAGTCGCCGTTGCTATGAGATTTCGGCAACCCAGAAGCAATTAAAATCAAAATATTGGTCATTGACTGACCCTAAGTGAGCTTTTTCTTTTTTTCCCCCCCCCCACCACCACCACCAGCCTTCATATGGACGGCAAATAAAACAATAATTCATTCAGTCAAGGATCTTTGACCTAGACTCGTTCATGGAGACAAAACATGATTCATTATTTAAGTTAAATGTCCCCAGATACAAGGTATACAAGGTGGACCTAAAAGACCTACAACCGAGAGGAATAGCTGTTGCAAGTGCAGCCGTAATAGCAATTAGTAACCTGGTGCCAGCTAGGCTATTCAATTTTACTAATGTTCACAGAGAAATCAAAACAGGTGAGTGCATTGCAGCATTCCGATAATGGATAGACGAAGTCTCGTCACTGCCCGAAAGTAAAATTCACATAAATTCTTCGAAAAACCTTGGACTACCATCAATGGGCAAATCACAAAATTGCAGCCAAGCTACCTCCTTCAATATTGAATAGTCACTTTCGCAGTTGATACGCGATCAGCGAATAAGACTACATTGCTTTGTGGGCTAATACAGTGATTGCTTTATGGACTCACTCAATACAAAGGTAGGTCACATAAACTGGGTCACCCATAGAATAGACATTCTTCCCAACTCCAATCCCTTGAACAAATTGCCCTACTGAATGTCCACAGCAATGAGGACTGATTTAGATCGGATGGTGCATGAACAACTACACCAGAAAATTGATTGAATAGATGAATGCCTTTCACCAAAGGTAAATTTCCTTGGACATATCTTGCACACCGATTAAGTCTCCCAAAACCCCAAAAAGCCAGCGTCAATTCAATACCAGCTAAACCGAAGCATGTCAGGGCGTTTCCTGGTCTGCTACGATTCTGTCAAAAGTGCATAGCTAGGTTCGGGAAAATTGCAAGACCTCTTTAGGTGCTGATTTCAAAGAATACACCATTTGCATGGGACAAGAAGTGCCAACAATCGTTTGACGTACTGCAATAAAGTGTGGGCAATGTGAAAGGTTCATGCAATGTGGAAGCTGATGCTCTTAGCCTACGTCTCAAATAATTCATCCAAGCACAGTCAGACCCTTTCGTGGATGACTACCCCTTTCGGTGTCCCCATTAACCATAGATGCTTGCTTCAACGCAAACTTCATATACATCAGATTCCTCAAGGCAAACCTCAGTTAAAAGATGCCAGTAATGAAACCCAAACAGACTTGACCTACAAGTCATACCGCCCTTCATATTGTCACCAATCTGCTCAGCCAAAAACAAAGTGACCTTTATCAATTGACAAAAGACTATGACAAACAAAAAACTAATATTCCTCTCATACATTTCCCACCCCCTTTTAAGTCTGTTTTGGATAAAAGCAAGACAAATACAAATGTCGGTGGCATAGAAGTAATAACATTATTAGCCCCCACCGTCTCCGCTGATATTGACACAATGGGACGTGTGCGACCCTTCTTCAAAGACTCCAAAGCACTGGGTTATATCCCAGCAACAGACCTCGCAAAAATTTGCAAGCTAAATTACAGGCACAGGCTGATAACTCATTAGAAATAATAGACCTCTACCCAGCCATAATAATGAAAAAAAAAAAATTCTGATTACTCACAATATGAGGTAATCATTAATTTCCTTTAGTACGGCACACTACCAAATGACCATAGCGCCACAAGAGCAGTATCACTCTGACAAAAAGACGACATAATACTACACGGCCTACTGTACCACATCTTCATTTCGTTCGGCCTTAAAATCTCCCGTCGACGATTTCAACAATGACGATGGATCACTCGAATGATGTTCCAACTTATACATTCTGTGACAAAAATTCCCCGCTTATATATTGTGAGCCCCCAAACGAAGTTGACGTTGGCTCATCTTTCGACCAATGTTGAGCGTTCTGTTTAACACCATAGTTACCTGACACCCCAAGTTCAAATCCAAAATGGGAAAGCGCATAGACTGTGACCAATGGGTAGGCTGTTGACAATAACTTCATGTGGCATTGGATTCAGGAAAAGGGAGTTTAATTGGTACGTAGTATTTGATAATAGGGATTGTCAAGTCTGATTGTTTCAATTTGAAGGTCGCTCCTCATAACCCTCATTTGAATATTGTCTCATATAGCTTATATGAGACAATGCTGAAATAGACTGAGCGATAATACATGTAGACTATCAGAGTGCGCGTTTTTGTTTTTACTTATGACATTCATATGTGGTTAGAATGTTTTCTTGAATAGACATTTGATATCTGTTTTCCACATGGCCGCATTATTACATTGGCTATGAAAGGTTGTTTTTAATAAAAAGGGAGGACTTTATTTGAGCCATTAAAGAAAAAAATCACAAAAATATCTGCGAATCGGTTTAACTGCACTTATTGACAGATATAAAGTTGGTTTTACCTTTTTGGGGAATGGGTAGATTTTTCTTTCAATAAAATCACTCGATTCTCATCAAATATTTAACCGGCGTAAATCAGTCACTGTTGGATCTAAAACATGATGGAGCGTCAGATAATAATATCAATTGATAAACGATAAACACCATGGGGATTTTCATTACAAAGATATTACAATCAGCAGTTTGGAATTGGAATTTTCAGCTCATAAATTTGAAAGTTATTTGGAGCGCTCTGCCATTGTTACCGACTATGATGAAGCGCAAATCGTGATCGTAAAACATTGTCAAAACTCTCCATTAGAAAGCACATAAAAACATTATAACAAGTGCGGTCCCTCAATGCTGCCCCTCGACAGCCCGGGAAAACGGCAGTATCACATACTAGTACACTTGTTGTGGACGAAGCCCAAAGTCTTCAAACCCCTTCAGATATAACTCGCACAGCAGGTCATCGTTCGTAAACTCCAAATCGCTCACAATTAGCTCTTTCGAAATAAGTACGGACGTTGGTCTATTGTGCTACTCACAAAATCCTTCAGTTCAATCTGCCAATCTATTTTCACTTCCACAATACAACTTCCAACCCGTTTATATGACCTACGCCTTTTTACGCCGTTTGTTAATCCCGATTCAATCTACTGCATATAAAGAGCTAGTATAAAGAGCTTTTAAAGACATATCAGTGTGTTTTCAGGGTTATTATGGGGTCAAAGCGCATTCAACGATCGGCACATGTTGTACCTGTGTTTACCCCTGTTGTGCCACTGGAAATCAAATCAGCGATTTGTAGGTACAGTGTGAACACAATCAAGTATGGTCGCTTAAAAAAACTACGATTGGCTCCGAATTAGTTTCACCAAGACATGCCACCGGAATGAGTGAATGATCAGTGTTGAGCCCATAGAACTCACATACAGCGCCACAATTCATCACTCCCAGTTCCTTGCCAAGTATGTGGGGCTAGAAATGGCAAGAATAAACTACAGTTCATAAAGGCCTGATTACGTTGACGCTTGAATACATAGTGCAGGTCACTTTGTTTTATCGCTGTGTATACTAAATTCTCAATAAGAGGTAGATAAAAATTAGAGTTTACTGGAATCTCAATTTAAGGCTGGCACATTTGGTGTGTAGTGAAACCTCAGTTGGAGGTTGATGATACTGGTGCACATTAAATTCGTTCAATTTGGGAAGCGGAGGAGGAGCGCACATAGTCTGCAGTACAAGATGTAGCTTGTGACCATAAATACTAGGCATGCTGACAGTTGAAATATAATGAATGCATCTGTAATACAGTCATATGGCATTGTGCCAGACTGTACAGATCAGACTGAACAACCGCGAGGAGAGCTCCTTATGTACGCTGAAAATGATAATTACCATATTTAACCTAGATTAGGTCATTCGCCAGACCTCGGCCACGATTATTCAAAGTTTTCCACTGTAAGTGCTATTCGAGTTGGTATTAAGATACTATATTATTGTAAAGAGTGCAAACATCGTGATGCATAGAGGGAACAAAATCCCGATCTTGATAATGGTTTGCGTGATAGTGATTGTATTACGATAGTCAGAATTGGGCTCAATAGCCAGCACTTATTGGCACAGCTGCTTGAAAAAATTACTTGCTGTGCCTTTGAATTATAACTGTGTACTTTATATCCTTTGATGTGCATTTGCAAAGGTACATTGCCACTATTCAGCCTCGTTATGAAGCCATAACATTGAGACATAAGTTCGATGTACAATAACTATTCAATGGTGGCTAATTTTGTCAGATGTCAAAAGAAAGGTAACAGATTTAAAAATGCTAGAACAAATAATTTTTGAATTTAGATGGCTGGTTAATATGCAATTCTGAGCAATGAGCAAAACTAGTAATAAATACCCTCGTTTTGTTGGTCGTGGCGTAACACATAGCCATAGTCATTAATTGATGAAGGCTTCTCTAGCGGTCAGTGAACGTAGAGTGCCTGAGGGTGATGACGCACTGCAACATGGGTTGAGTGGCATATTGAATATCATCTGAGACTAGAATATGATTGAAATACAGGTAAATGGCATGGGTTTCACTGTGAATGACATTTAAGTTAATCTGTTGAAATGGCTAATGCTAACGCGCGCCCCTTGACAGGCGTCTGTAGTGTTTCAGGTGTCATGCTATTTCCTCTTCCTGTTTAAAAGACTGACCTGTTTAAAAGACTAAAAACAAGAGCTGCAGAGCATAACTTCATCCCGAAAACGATGTTTTATGCTTTCGTTGGTGATAAGCTAGGCAGTAGTTCATATATATATGATAATTGGTGAAAAAAGGAATTTCAAAGATAGGCACACCTAGATTATTATCACAGAGCAAAAGTATTCGAAATATATGCCCATGTGCCGTACCACTTAACAACATTTATCGGTGTGTAGACAGGGGTTTGCATTGGCCAGACCGCTGCTATCTTCTACGCATACAGAAACCCAAGTCCCGAGCTTGTCGCGCCCCATATCCATGAAAACATGTCATTCTAATTAACCAAACCGCAACAGAATGATGCTGGTCAACAGCACAAGCAATGTCATTGTATACTCGGGGAGGTGCAGTATCAGTACTATGGGCAGGTTTGTAGGCTAACTGATACTTGTCGTCAAGTCGATTGGCTAATTTATAGTTCTGAAATCGATTGACTACAACCTTCTCTGTCAATTTGGATATGAAACTCAGATTTAAAATTGGTCTATAGATTTTTATTAATTCAGGATCCAGATTGCTCTTTGTAAGCAGTGGTTCAGGAATGCAGTTTTCCATCTTTCTGGCACAGAACCAGAAGCTAAAGAAAGATTGACCATTTGTGTTATAACAGGAAGAAGGATATCCATGCATTCTTTTAGCATCCATGTTAGTAGTGGGTCTAAATCACACGACGTCGGAGCTGCATTAGTGATATAATTACGTAATTCACTTTCTGTTGCTTGTTTGAATTCACTTAGCTCAGAGTCACAACATTACTCAGGAACCGCCTATGGTGGACTGCATTGCATCTTCGCTAATTCCAATCGGATGGTATGTATTTTCTTTGTACAAAATACTGCCAATTTATCCGCCAAAGTTTTGGGAGACAGACTGATCGGTAGCTTGGTTTCTTCCCTTGCATGTGTCAGTTTTTCTACATTCTTAAAGAGTTTACGTGGATCATTAGCGCTCTCCAATATCTCTGCTCTAAGACACTTAGCCTTTGCTGCAGCACAGAGTGAATCAAACCGCCGATAGTGTGTAACAAACTCTGTCAACTTCAAGATTAGATCTTCTCCAACGCCATTCTGATCTCCTGCGGGCTTGCTTCCCTTCTCTGATGTCACAAATTAAATCAATCTGTGTTTGGGCGGATAGTGATTACCCTGTGCTCTAGTGGAGCGTGCTTATCCAAAACGTATTTGAGCATAGCGTCATACTTGTTGGAATGATCATCGAGGCTAGACGTGCACGATGACTGTGTTACAATTGACAGCTGCTGAAAATCGTTTGTGAATGAAGTCAAGTCAATGTTTTTGAGGCACTCGTTTTTTTCACATTGTTTCATGTATATAGCTGCATGGTGAGAAATAACACCGTGAGGAAAGATCGAAATGTCACTTACAGTGTCCTCTCCAGTTCTTGTGATAACAAGGTCTAAAGTTCGTCCATGACTGTGTGTCTGTCCGTGATCATGTTGCACCAGATCAAACGGCAACAAAAACTCTTTAAATTGGGCTGCCTCGGTGTTGTCAGCAACATCGACTTGGTAATTGAAATCTCCAATAATAAGCAAGTTTCCCTGGGCCAACATTTGTTTTTCCAGGATAGCTGCAAACTCACCCATAAACTTGAGAATGAGAGAGCTTGTTCTTTGTGTTTGGTGGAGCTCTGTTAACAACAATCAATCTGACGTGTTTTGTATTTGAGAGAATGGCGCAGTGTATGTACTCAAATGATTCGTCCATGGAAATATCAATGTTTGTCGTTTATGGCGATTTTTGCGTCGAATACCGGTCATTATATGTTAGTCGCTAGTAGTTGATACTCAATTGTTGGTCGTCTGACCTGTTGTTGTAACAAAAACCATTGCCGCAATCTAGTATAAATTGAAAAGAACCACAGACTCACCCGGAAGCAAGTTTCTTTACCACCATCAACAATCACAGTTGGCATACATGCATCATTTAGCATGCTTAAATGTTGCAATTAAATGTGGCAATTATTGATACATTTCAATGGCTATTACATATACCAATATGAGACCAGGACACTTTCAATAAAATAAAATGTCCAAACATTGCCTGTATAAATCTAGCCCTCGTCATTATTTTCTGCTTGCGAAAAGAGCAGTATGGTACACTATTATAATTAGTTAAGATGTATATGATGTCATTTTATGATATTTAAAATGCATACATGATGCGAGGTCGTGGTTGCTGCTGTCAAAGTACAAAGATATCAAATAAAATTGTACATATAGTTATAAGCCATTTATGTTAACAGTACAATCATTCACAACAGCAGTATGGTATGCAAAACACAAAAACAACTGGTAAACATCTTCAAACATGTATAGAGTAACGCTTCAAAGGATTAGAATAAACCAAGACCCACCCGATATGTAAGGTTGTCATAATCATGGTTCAACCTAGAATGTCATCTCAATTCGGGTCATGAACATGTGTTTGAAACATCGCTTGATTTTCATTGTGTAACAACGTAGTCCACTCTCTTTCCCAAAGCCACTGTCGGACCACATGAGCTTGGTTTGTTTTAATGAGAGCTTTGCAGAAGCTAACATAATCTTTGAAAGGGCGTTTTTCAACATGGTCCAGAAGTTCATCAACCTGTTCTTGTGGCGTTTTGTTCGTCTATAGTCACAGAGTAAACGATATAAGCAATGAAGTGCATCAGATACATCATAAGCTGATATTTTGGTTAGACTGTTTTGATACATTCATATCGGAAATCTTACTTTAAAGCGTACAATCTCCGCTTTGGTTATGACAAGCTCACTTCGCAGATGAACCCACAAATCGTCAGGGTTTATGTTTTCAGCCAGAGCAGACCTGTTTCTAGTCAATTTGTGTTTAAGGTCAACATTTAGCTCGTCTGAAACACAAACAGGCCTGTGACGATAATCGATTCTGACAAACGAGGTGAGTTGGTAGATATCGAACAGGACACACTATCTAAATCATTGTCCATTTTTATTAGACTCGACTTACCTGTTTTATGGTTAGGTTTGCCGTTAGTAATGGCGCTATCTTGCACATTGACCTCCTGGCCATCCTGTTACAACATGGAACCAAATGTGTGCGCTTTTATCATGCTAGCGGTCACTAGTATCACTTTTAACAAAGTTGACAGAGCACACATACAGCACATACTATACATTTTTTTTATAAAGCATTGTTGTATTAATCAAGAAAGTGAAGGTGATTAACTATATTTGGCAGACAAAACAGGCAATTCAAGGGACAAATAACGCCATACAAGTGTCACAAAACAAAATAGTAGTCTGGAATCACAATATATTAATATACACCTACATATGTCTGGAATAACTGGACGAAAATTTCGACCTCACTTGAGCCATGCTGTGCGTAAAAGTTGCATTCGAAAGATGTCGTTGCTTTCTCGGATATAAAGACAAACTCCTTTATTGGAAATGAATGTTCCCACAATATGTTGTGTTCAATTTCCTAATCAGATAAACATACACACCATTCCAGGTTGACGCAACTTTAAGAAGGGGTTTGAAATTCACAGCATGCATATTGTTGTCCATCCCAATAGACACGTTAGTGCCTGGTTTAGGTCATCAAACTATTAACATCCATGTTCTAAACATACCTGCTTTTGTCGCGACATTAGTTTCCATTCCTTGCTAGCGTTCTCTACAGAGACTTCAACGTTGTTTTTATTTGTTTTGAAACACTCATTTTGTGTTCCCAGCGTTCCTGTATCTTGATGGGGTTTTTTGCCTTCTACCAAGTAAAATATTGGATTTTGAACAAATTACTTACCATCGCTGATAGTAATGGTCTAATATTAATAACATGTAGAACGTGATAACTTGAAATTCAGAAACAATCCTCACATCATAATCCTGAAGGTGATGGTGATAAGATGTGGTGAGATACATGAGACAAGTGATTCTCACAGATGGACCTCTATTGTCCCAGTGCGCAAACAATTCAGTGCTAGCGGTGTTGAGGCGTTTCGATATACAGGTTTTACAAAAATGGCTCATAAGCAAGAAAGCCATTCTGTATTTTGGCAGCACAACACCCGACACATGTCGTTCTCGGAAAGAGGTCACGTCCTCCCACTTCATATCACCTGTGTCTCCGGTTGATTCACTAGAGTATTGAACAATATAATCATATTGTTGGTCGTCACAGAATATCTCTTCGGGCAGTGCTATAAGTACCGCAAGGGGTCTGTGGAACTGTTCGCCATGCGGGTCGAACACTAACGGTCCCACACGACATTCCTTTAGTGGGAACTGTTCAATGTAATTTTTCTGTGTAATGCAACCTTGAATATTTGCTGATACAGCCCTGTCGGGTACGTATACGCCTATTGCCATGGGCAGGTTCTGCTCCGACGTCAGTGTAGATTTCCGGGGTGTCACGTGAAACGGGAAGCTACATACGGCTTCGTCAGAACTCCCTAAGATGACATTAGACATAGTATGATGATTAGACAAATGTAAATAATTATTTCCCATTTGTTGGTTTTAATTATAATGGTCCTAAAAAACGTGTTGTTGTTGGAAAATGCAAATTGTATGCATGCACAATATAACGGTACTTACCACATTGGGTGTGTTCGATAATTGTAGATATGTCAGGCACAGTTTGCTATGTCAAAAAGGAGCATTGATAACATCGTAAACATTCAATCAATATAGTTAAAAACTCCTCCCCTCGTGCAATAAAAATTTGATGAACAGATATTTAATGTGGAGGATTTCACAATGGTTAAGTAAGCATGTACTCTGTATCAACAGGTAACACAAATAAGATGGTTATCAAGCGTATGCCAACCTTTTCTCTTTTAACTGTAAAAAGAAAACAAGCTAGTCGATAATTAGATCATTCAATTGGATCATTAACAAACTATGAACTTTCTGGCCCGGCATTTTACCTATCTTATAAACTGTAATTGTATAAACGATACCATTGTAATATTTAGTTACCTGACCGCCATAGATTCATAACGGCTTGTTTTTCGTGAGCATTAAACACAGCAGCATATTCTGGAGGTAAATCAGCGAATATATCATCTACTGTCGACTGCAAACAATATTGAGGTATCAGTTATCATATGTCATCAGTACATATTTGTGGAACTGAGAGCAATTGAATAGAGAGAAATGCCATGCCTCTAATGGTATCCTACAGCTCAACACACGTGAACACAAGATGCTAGTTCTGCAATGGTTATATTTTTGTGGAGTACAGGGAGTGGGGAGTGTATTCATTAGACGACATGGTAGAGATTTCCATTATATGCATCAGTGTTTAGTGCAATTTTTATATAAACTATGAGTAGATGATATAGTGTACTAGCAGGCAAAAACGACCACCAAGTTGGAGGGAAAGATAGCATAAGGCGACAAACAGTTAAAGATATATTTATTTATTTTGTTTACGATCGGACCAGATCGGATCTGCTCAGATATTTATAATTAACATTGTGGCATTTTTGGGGTAACATCTGCTGCGCCCGTAATCGCAAATGACATCACATACATCCAGGTAATTATACGAAGCGACTGACGCTATCAATGACAATATTTGACTCTCGGACATTTTGCAGCAACCATGCCGTTTTGGACTGTACGGTCAGCTGCTCAAGTAAAATGAAACCTCACCGTATCAAAACCTATCTCGTCCTGTGACGAGTTCAACTGCTCTATAACGTAACCTACAGATTGTCTATTAGACGATGCTATACCAGCTATTTGTAGTGTTTTTCCGTCAGGTGCTAACAATGACAGTAGGGGACGAGGATCGACGAATGCGGCCTCACTAAAGACCTCTATTGCAAGCTGGGGGAGCCAGGTTTGTGACACCTTTCAGAGTGAACTATATGCTTCATAACACGAAGGGTTTTCTAATTACATTCATCTTTAGGAATGTCATAAAGACTTTCAAGAATCAACTGGCCTTGGTGGCCCCCAGTAAGCCTGCACAAAACATCTAGACTATGCCCAGACTTCCGTCATTATGGTCTATGAGATTAGCAATGTGTTCTATATCATTGCTGGCTGTATCCAGCCCAACACACCACTTTAAAGTGGTAAGGTGGTTGAAGAAGAAATATACAAGAGGGTGGGTGCCTTTGGGAGGACTGATCTGCTTAATGAACATACTCATCAAACCACCAGTCTTGACATCTCTCTCAGTAAGCCCCCATTTGTCAAGATCACCAGGCCGAAATGAGATTTGTTTCTTTCTGAACTGACTGAAAAATGAGCTTGCCAATTTAGCTAACTTAATAAGAAATGCATGGACGAGTTGGTGGCGCAATATTTGGTCTTCCGAAAATAAGTTAATATCTTTTAACCGAAGGTTGTGCGCAAGTACAGGCAGCATTTGCTTGGAATATAAGGGTGATTTAGTTTTTGGAAGATTTGGTTAAATATTTTTACTGCTATGACGTAACCAAATTAAATAGCTGAGAAATTGTTGGATGTTAATTGGTATTGATAACATGCTTGCAACGCCTTCGTGATTCTTGAGAAATGCAGCAGTTTCAGATCCCAGCTCGCCGACCAGAAACTTACCGAGTAATGTGCTGACCGATTGGTTAGAGAGGCCCGCCAGCTCCACCACTCGGTCAACCTTCATGCCAACTTGACGAAATGGACGGCTATTTGGGACATGGGTAAGAGGGCACCGCGAACTAGGCTACGCAGAATGACGCCAGGGTGTGCTTAAGTTGATGTATCAGAAATAGTCAATGTGTCGGTCATAAACTCTTCGCACTCGTAATAACCGTCAAATATAAAGAAAATTCTGTGTTGTCGTTTTAGAGGTTGTCGAAATTAGCCTTTTGTCAGTGTCTTAGTTAGTGCGCGTTGGTTGTAGTCAAACAGTTGGTCAGTTAATGTCAACGAAAGTCCCATGTCACCCAACTCTTTCAATAACGTCAAAAATACGACCACCCCATTGACCAAATGCAAAGCGATTCAACATGGTGAAACATAATGAAGTCTTGCCCATGCCGGGGCTACCCAGCATAAGCACTGAATGCGGTCGACGTCTATCGGTGTCCGTGAGAAAGATACCGTCCAATGTCAGTTGTCCATCTTTTGAATCTAAACTTGTCGAATCCCTTTCGTGTCCATGCATCTGGTCTCTGTCCATGATTGATAATTCCTGGTACGTGCTGGTCTAAACTTATGCTATTTCCGTACTGGGTTTGTTCTTGCTCGTTTCTATTTTGTATCTGGCTGCTGGTCTAACTCTTTCATAAGGCTGGCTGATAACTTGCATAGCTGTATGTCTGTTTAGTATCTCTCAGGGCAGCTACAAGGCTTCTACATGCCTTCTCCCCTGTCCAATCCACACAATCCAACAGCTCCCTGACCTTGTTCGTATAATGACTTCATTCTGACCCCGAGTTATTGCGTGATTGAATACAAGATACCCTAGGATATCGTCTAACTCCTCTACCTCCCCAACAATTTGTTCCCTACTTATGGTTAGGCATTCGGCAAAGGATTTGGGTGAATTAGCGCCTGTGTCTTCAGTCACAAGCTGTAATGAAAGGAGAAGCATACTTTTCAATTGGTACATCGAGTAGAAACAGGAACAACGAACGAGGAATATCATCAATAGCATGGGGTTAAAGAAAGCGATCACTAAGATAAAACGATCAACTGGGCTCGAGTCAGTGTTTTCAATAGTGTAACTGTGAATTGCTCATGAGTGTAAACCTTCCACTGATAGGAAAGTCATAAATGAGTGGTGCAGCACATATAGTGTGATCAACTCACCATATCATTATCATCAGGACTAGACACAGAGCGAACATGCTCTAGTTCTCCTGGATGGTCGGTAAGTTGTTCAATGCTTACAGACCGGCAATCTGAGGGGTTGTCCACACTGTTGGCTTCAATCTGAGTGTGCGTGTGTGTATGTATGTGTATGTATGTATGTGTGTATGTGTGCGTGCATATGTGTGTGTGTGTGCATGTCTGTGTGTTTGAGTGTGTGTGTGTCAATTAGAGGTGTGTCATGGGGTAGGGGGGGCTGAATAGGAGCAAGAGAGCCATTCCATCAATAAACAAAAAATAGTAGGTTTCAGCGATTATGTTAGAGGGAGTCCAATTACATGGGCTTATATAGAAAAACAATAGCTTAAATAAGGCTCTTGGCTTCATGTTGAGGCTAAATATGAATTGCCTCTGTGTGTAAACCTTCCACTGGTCGGAAAGTCATAAATGAGTGGTGCAGTACATATAGCGAGATAAACTCACCGTATCATTATCACCAGGACTAGACACAGAACGAGCATGCTCTAGTTCTCCTGGATGATCGGTGAGGTGTTTACTGCTTACAGAACGGCCTTCACAGATGTTGTCCGTACTGTTGGCTTCAATCTGCGTGTGTATGTGTTCATGTGTGTGTGTGTGTATATGTATGTATGTGTATGTGTGATGTGTGTGTGTGTGTGTGTGTGTGTGTGTGTGTGTGTGTGTGTGTGTGTGTGTGTACATGTGTGTACATGTGTGTGTGTGTGGTTGTGTGTGTGTGTGTCAATGTGAGGTGCGTCATGTTGTGGGGGGGGGGGGGGGGGGGTGAATAGAAACAAGAGAGCCACCCCATCAATAAACATGAATTAGTTGGTTTCAGCGATTGTGTTATAGGGAGTCCAATTACATGGGCGTATATAGATAAACAATAGCTAAAATAAGGCTCTCGCCTTCATGTTGAAGCTAAATATGATTTGCCTCTGAGTGTAAACCTTCAAGGGTCGGAAAAACGTAAATTACTTGTGGAGAACATATTGCGAGATCAACTCACCTTATCATTATTGCCAGGACTAGACACAGAACGAACATATTCTAGTTCTCCTGGATGATCGGTAAGTTGTTCACTGCTTACAGATCGGCATTCCGAGGGGTTGTCCGTACTGTTGGCTTCAATCTGCGTGCGTGAGAGTGCATGGGTGTATGTGTGTATGTGTGTGTGTGTGGGTGTCTGGTGTGTGTGTGTGTGTGTGTGTGTGTGTGTGTGTGTGTGTGTGTGTGTGTGTGTGTGTGTGTGTGTGTGTGATAGGTTGATCTGGGGGGGGGTAATAAATAGAAACAAGAGAGCCATCCCATCAATTAACATGTATTAGTACATAGAAAAACAATAGCTAAATACGATTTGCCTCTGGGTGTATACCTTCCATTGATAGGGAAGTCATAAATGAGTGGCACAGTATCTATGGCGAGAACAACTCACCAAATCACTATAATCATGACTTGATGGACCAGAAGATAATCTTGTACTCATGAAGTCAGCAGCACAGATAGGTGAGGTAGCGTTGTATTCATAATCGTCCGTGACGAGTTCATAACGTCTTGGTCTCATTGAGGAAGCAAATTCAATCTGCGTGTGTGTGTTCATGTGTGTGAATGTATGTATGTGTGTGTGTGTGTGTGTGTGTGTGTGTGTGCATGTGTGTGTGTGTGTGTGTGTGTTTGTGTGTGTGTGTCATTGTGAGATGTGTCATTGTTGTGGGGTGGGGGGGGGGTGAATAGAAACAAGAGAGACATTCCATCAATAAACATAAATTAGTAGCTTTCAGCGATTATGTGTTATAGGGAGTCCAATTACATGGGGTATATAGAAAAACAATAGCTTAAATAAGGCTCATGGCTTCATGTTGAAGCTCTCTGTGTGTTTAAACCTCCACTGGTCGGAAAAGTCATAAATGAGTGGTGCAGTACATATAGCGAGATAAACTCACCGTATCATTATCACCAGGACTAGACACAGAACCAACATGCTCTAGTTCTCCTGGATGATCGGTAAGTTGTTCACTGCTTACAGATCGGCATTCCGAGGAGTTGTCCGTACTGTTGGCTTCAATCTGCGTGCGTGAGTGTGCATGGGTGTATGTGTGTATGTGTGTCTGGTGTGTGAGTGTGTGTGTGTGTGTGTGTGTGTGTGTGTGTGTGTGTGTGTGTGTGTGTGTGTGTGTGTGTGTGTGTGTGTGTGTGTGTGTATACCAATGATGATAGGGGGGGGGGGGGGGGGGGGGGGGGAAACAATAAATAGAAACAAGAGAGGCATCCCATCAATTAACATGTATTAGTACATAGAAAAACAATAGCTAAATACGATTTGCCTCTGGGTGTATACCTTCCATTGATAGGGAAGTCATAAATGAGTGGCACAGTATATATGGCGAGAACAACTCACCAAATCACTATAATCATGACTTGATGAACCAGAAGATAATCTTGTACTCATGAAGTCAGCAGCACAGATAGGTGAGGTAGCGTTGTATTCATAATCGTCCGTGACGAGTTCATAACGTCTTGGTCTCATTGAGGAAGCAAATTCAATCTGCGTGTGTGTGTTCATGTGTGTATAATAATGTATGTGTGTGTGTGTTTGTGTATGTGTGTGCATGTGTGCGTATGTGTGTGTGTTTGTGTGTGTGTCATTGTGAGGTGTGTCATTGTTGTGGGGTGGGGGGGGGGGGGTGAATAGAAACAAGAGAGACATTCCATCAATAAACATAAATTAGTAGCTTTCAGCGATTATGTTATAGGGAGTCCAATTACATGGGTGTATATAGAAAAACAATAGCTTAAATAAGGCTCATGGCTTCATGTTGAAGCTCTCTGTGTTTAAACCTTCCACTGGTCGGAAAGTCATAAATGAGTGGTGCAGTACATATAGCGAGATAAACTCACCGTATCATTATCACCAGGACTAGACACAGAACCATGCTCTAGTTCTCCTGGATGATCGGTAAATCGTCCACGGCTTACACACCGGAATGCCGAGGTGTTGTCCGTACTGTTGGCTTCAATCTGAGTGCGTGAGTATGCATGGGTGTATGTGTGTATGTGTGTCTGGTGTGTGAGTGTGTGTGTGTGTGTGTGTGTGTGTGTGTGTGTGTACCAATGATAGGTTGGGGGGGGGGGGGGGGGGATAATAAATAGAAACAAGAGAGGCATCCCATCAATTAACATGTATTAGTACATAGAAAAACAATAGCTAAATACGATTGCCTCTGGGTGTATACCTTCCATTGATAGGGAAGTCATAAATGAGTGGCACAGTATCTATGGCGAGAACAACTCACCAAATCACTATAATCATGACTTGATGGACCAGAAGATAATCTTGTACTCATGAAGTCAGCAGCACAGATAGGTGAGGTAGCGTTGTATTCATAATCGTCCGTGTCGAGTTCATAACGTCTTGGTCTCATTGAGGGAAGCAAATTCAATCTGCGTGTGTGTGTTCATGTGTGTATAATAATGTATGTGTGTGTGTGTTTGTGTATGTGTGTGCATGTGTGCGTATGTGTGTGTGTTTGTGTGTGTGTCATTGTGAGGTGTGTCATTGTTGTGGGGTGGGGGGGGGGTGAATAGAAACAAGAGAGACATTCCATCAATAAACATAAATTAGTAGCTTTCAGCGATTATGTTATAGGGAGTCCAATTACATGGGTGTATATAGAAAAACAATAGCTTAAATAAGGCTCATGGCTTCATGTTGAAGCTCTCTGTGTTTAAACCTTCCACTGGTCGGAAAGTCATAAATGAGTGGTGCAGTACATATAGCGAGATAAACTCACCGTATCATTATCACCAGGACTAGACACAGAACCAACATGCTCTAGTTCTCCTGGATGATCGGTAAATCGTCCACGGCTTACACACCGGAATGCCGAGGTGTTGTCCGTACTGTTGGCTTCAATCTGAGTGCGTGAGTATGCATGGGTGTATGTGTGTATGTGTGTCTGGTGTGTGAGTGTGTGTGTGTGAGTGTGTGTGTGTGTGTGTGTGTGTGTACCAATGATAGGTTGATCGGGGGGGGGGGATAAATAGAAACAAGAGAGGCATCCCATCAATTAACATGTATTAGTACATAGAAAAACAATAGCTAAATACGATTTGCCTCTGGGTGTATACCTTCCATTGATAGGGAAGTCATAAATGAGTGGCACAGTATCTATGGCGAGAACAACTCACCAAATCACTATAATCATGACTTGATGGACCAGAAGATAATCTTGTACTCATGAAGTCAGCAGCACAGATAGGTGAGGTAGCGTTGTATTCATAATCGTCCGTGACGAGTTCATAACGTCTTGGTCTCATTGAGGAAGCAAATTCAATCTGCGTGTGTGTGTTCATGTGTGTATAATAATGTATGTGTGTGTGTGTGTTAGTGTATGTGTGTGCATGTGTGCGTATGTGTGTGTGTGTTTGTGTGTGTGTCATTGTGAGGTGTGTCATTGTTGTGGGGGGGGGGGGGGGTGAATAGAAACAAGAGAGACATTCCATCAATAAACATAAATTAGTAGCTTTCAGTGATTATGTTATAGGGAGTCCAATTACATGGGGTGTGTATATAGAAAAACAATAGCTTAAATAAGGCTCATGGCTTCATGTTGAAGCTCTCTGTGTTTAAACCTTCCACACTGGTCGGAAAGTCATAAATGAGTGGTGCAGTACATATAGCGAGATAAACTCACCGTATCATTATCACCAGGACTAGACACAGAACCAACATGCTCTAGTTTCTCCTGGATGATCGGTAAATCGTCCACGGCCTACACACCGGAATGCCGAGGTGTTGTTGTCGTACTGTTGGCTTCAATCTGAGTGCGTGAGTATGCATGGGTGTATGTGTGTATGTGTGTCTGGTGTGTGAGTGTGTGTGTGTGAGTGTGTGTGTGTGTGTGTGTGTGTACCAATGATAGGTTGATCGGGGGGGGGGGGGATAAATAGAAACAGAGAGGCATCCCATCAATTAACATGTATTAGTACATAGAAAAACAATAGCTAATACGATTTTGCCTCTGGGTGTATACCTTCCATTGATAGGGAAGTCATAAATGAGTGGCACAGTATCTATGGCGAGAACAACTCACCAAATCACTATAATCATGACTTGATGGACCAGAAGATAATCTTGTACTCATGAAGTCAGCAGCACAGATAGGTGAGGTAGCGTTGTATTCATAATCGTCCGTGACGAGTTCATAACGTCTTGGTCTCATTGAGGAAGCAAATTCAATCTGCGTGTGTGTGTTCATGTGTGTATAATAATGTATGTGTGTGTGTGTTTGTGTATGTGTGTGCATGTGTGCGTATGTGTGTGTGTGTTTGTGTGTGTGTCATTGTGAGGTGTGTGTCATTGTTGTGGGTGGGGGGGGGGGGGGGGGTGAATAGAAACAAGAGAGACATTCCATCAATAAACATAAATTAGTAGCTTTCAGTGATTATGTTATAGGGAGTCAATTACATGGGTGTATATAGAAAAACAATAGCTTAAATAAGGCTCATGGCTTCATGTTGAAGCTCTCTGTGTTTAAACCTTCCACTGGTCGGAAAGTCATAAATGAGTGGTGCAGTACATATAGCGAGATAAACTCACCGTATCATTATCACCAGGACTAGACACAGAACCAACATGCTCTAGTTCTCCTGGATGATCGGTAAGTTGTTCACGGCTTACACACCGGAATGCCGAGGTGTTGTCCGTACTGTTGGCTTCAATCTGAGTGCGTGAGTATGCATGGGTGTATGTGTGTATGTGTGTCTGGTGTGTGAGTGTGTGTGTGTGTGTGAGTGTGTGTGTGTGTGTGTGTGTGTGTGTGTGTGTACCAATGATAGGTTGATCGGGGGGGGGGGGGTAAATAGAAACAAGAGAGGTATCCCATCAATTAACATGTATTAGTACATAGAAAAACAATAGCTAAATACGATTTGCCTCTGGGTGTATACCTTCCATTGATAGGGAAGTCATAAATGAGTGGCACAGTATCTATGGCGAGAACAACTCACCAAATCACTATAATCATGACTTGATGGACCAGAAGATAATCTTGTACTCATGAAGTCAGCAGCACAGATAGGTGAGGTAGCGTTGTATTCATAATCGTCCGTGACGAGTTCATAACGTCTTGGTCTCATTGAGGAAGCAAATTCAATCTGCGTGTGGGTGTTCATGTGTGTATAATAATGTATGTGTGTGTGTGTGTGTTTGTGTATGTGTGTATGCATGTGTGCGTATGTGTGTGTGTTGTGTGTGTGTCATTGTGAGGTGTGTCATTGTTGTGGGGTGGGTGGGGGGGGGGTGAATAGAAACAAGAGAGACATTACATCAATAAACATAAATTAGTAGCTTTCAGCGATTATGTTATAGGGAGTCCAATTACATGGGTGTATATAGAAAAACAATAGCTTAAATAAGGCTCATGGCTTCATGTTGAAGCTCTCTGTGTTAAAACCTTCCACTGGTCGGAAAGTCATAAATGAGTGGTGCAGTACATATAGCGAGATAAACTCACCGTATCATTATCACCAGGACTAGACACAGAACCAACATGCTCTAGTTCTCCTGGATGATCGGTAAGTTGTTCACGGCTTATACACCGGAATGCCGAGGTGTTGTCCGTACTGTTGGCTTCAATCTGAGTGCGTGAGTATGCATGGGTGTGTATGTGTGTATGTGTGTCTGGTGTGTGAGTGTGTGTGTGTGAGTGTGTGTGTGTGTGTGTGTGTGTGTGTGTACCAATGATAGGTTGATCGGGGGGGGGGGGTAAATAGAAACAAGAGAGGTATCCCATCAATTAACATGTATTAGTACATAGAAAAACAATAGCTAAATACGATTTGCCTCTGGGTGTATACCTTCCATTGATAGGGAAGTCATAAATGAGTGGCACAGTATCTATGGCGAGAACAACTCACCAAATCACTATAATCATGACTTGATGAACCAGAAGAAAATCTTGTACTCATGAAGTCAGCAGCACAGATAGGTGAGGTAACGTTGTGTTCATAATCGTCCGTGACGAGTTCATAACGTCTTGGTCTCATTAAGGAAGCAAATTCAATCTGCGTGTGTGTGTGTTCATGTGTGTATATGTATGTATGTGTGTGTGTTTGTGTATGTGTGTGCATCTGTGTGTGTGTGTGTGTGTGTGTGTGTATGTGTTTACCAATGATAGGTAGATCGGGGGGTTGGTAAATAGAAACAAGAGAGGCATCCCATCAATTAACATAAATTATAACAATATCTTAAATCAGGCTAATGGCTTTATGTTGAAGCTAAATACGATTTGCCTCTGGGTGTATACCTCCAATTGATGAAAGTCATAAATGAGTGGCACAGTATATATGACGAGAACAACTCACCGAATCATTATCATCATGACCTGATGAACCAGGAGGAATTCTTGTACTCATGAAGTCAGTAGCACAGATAAGTGCTGTAGCGGAGTCATCATCAACGTCCGTGACGGGTTCATCACGTCTTGATCCCATTAAGGAAGCTAATTCAACTCCAACCGAGTCGAAGTCACCAGTGTCCCGGGTGGGTTCTGGTTCATCCGAACAGCAACACAACCGAGAGATTGCAGCAATGATGGCCCCCATACTGCAACCCAAGACATCAATGCCAATGTTATTAGGGATAAATCGAGTGCGTTTATTTTTACAGCGGGCATTGAGGTTCTTGTCGTATTTGAAATGATAAGTTGTTTTCGGATGCGGGGTGGAAGGTGGTGTTTCATGACAGCGAGGTTCATATCGTATTTGAAAGGGTGGGCGTGGGCGAGTTTGGTGCGTGTAAGGGCGCTGTACTATTGCGATTGCCCTACATATCCCGAAAACAAAACATCGTATGATTGTGAAAGCTTATCATAAAATGTGCCTCCCAAGTGATGCCACCGACCCTTCCCTAACCAACCAATGCATAGCGAATCCCCACTCTTCTCTCAACATGCTATACACGACGGGTCCTCATTCCCGGTGACGTCACCCACTCTTCTCTCATCATGTTATACATGACGGGTCCTCATTCCTAGTGATGTCACCCACTCTTCTCTCAACATGTTATACATGGCGGGTCCTCAATCCCAGTGATGTCACCAACTCTTCTCTCAACATGTTATACATGGCGGGACCTCATTCCCAGTGACGTCAATCACACTCTCCTCCCAAGCCTATATAAAGCGGGTCCTCATTCCCATTAACGTCACACACTCCTTCCTAGCTTTCCTATACAAAGCGGGTCCTCGTTGCTAGTGACATCACACACTCTTTCCTAGACATCCTATACAAAGCGGGTCATCATTGCCAGTAACGTCACCCACTCATTCCTGGCCATACTATACAAAGCGGGGTTCTTATTCCCAGTGACGTCACCCACCCTTTCCTAGACATCCTATACAAAGTAGGTCATCATTGCCAGTGACGTCACCCACTCTTTCCTAGCCACCCTCACCCACTCATTCTCTGTGTCATTATTCACTCTTCTCTCACCATTATCTACGTGGTTGATCCTCATTTACCTGCGCTACTCCTCTGGCTTTCCTCGAGACCCTCTACAAGCAACTGTTAGGTAAACCACAGAAAACAATAGCCGGTTGCACGACTCATTACCCCCACTCCCATCGCCGAACCCGGATGACACTCTTGGAAGGACAACAGTAACCGAGGTTTCAGGTATATGTCGTATCAAGGAGAGCAATGCATTATCTTACATATAAGTACTGCATAGTTTAACCACTGTATTTTTCTCTTTGAGGGAGGGGGAGCATTATACTAAGTCACAAATGAAAGTGAAATGTGGAGCTGCTTAGTAAATGGCAGAGCTAAAAGTGCAATATCGTTTTCGTTTCACTATCTCTGTGCAAACAAAAGCTGACAGATAAAGCATTTAACTTTTGAAATGACGTACCTGCACATTGTCTCACAAATGCAATCATTGCAAAAACGTGTACGCATATTTTAAGTTTTGGGGGAAGGTCATATAAATTGTATTATTACTTGGATTGTATTAAACAGAGAACACCGGACCCACCCCAGCAGATAAATAATAATCGGTCAGTATCGAGGCCGCCTGAGATAAGTCAGCTATTAACAGGTAGCGAACTGGTCTCAGGACGGGCATTGGGTGTTGAGTATGAACGGAACTAGCGTCCATATTTTGCGGGACATCACAGCAACGACCTGAGGTTGATTGACGTAAATCCAATAATACAGCATAAAGCGGGAGCGAGAAAATGGAGAGAGAGAAGAAGAAAGAGAGAGAGAGAGTGAGTGAGAAAGAGAGATAGAGAGAGGAAATATAGAGAGCGAGAAAGAGAGAGATATAGGGAGGAGAGAGATATATAGATAGAAATAGAGAGAGAACGAGAGAGAAAGAACAAGATAAAGAATACGAGAGATAGAGAGAGCGAGAGATAGAATGAGAAAGAGAGAGATTGGGAGAGGGAGAGAGAGCAGAAAGATAGATAGAAGAGAGAGTCAAAGAATTTGATAGAGAGATAGAGTGAGAGAGAGGGTGTATGTGTGAGCGATGAGGATAAAGAGAGCAAGAGAGATATAAAGAGAAAAAAGAAGAGAGAGAGAGAACGATAGAGGGAGAGATAGGGAAAGCGAAAGAGAGAGAGAGACAGAGAGCTGGGGAAAGAGATAGCAGGATAAAGAGAGAGAGGAAGATATATAGATTGATAGAGATAGAGTGAGAATGAGTGTGTGTGAGAGAGAAAAAGGGAGATATATGCATAGAGAAAGAGAGACAGAAAGAGTAAAAGAGAGACAGAGAGACAGACAGTGTGAAAGAGAGTGATAAAGAGTGATAGAGAGAGAGGGAGAGAGAGATAGAGAGAGATTGATGTAGAGAGAGAAAGAGAGAGAGATACATAAAATGATATATAGTTAGATAGAGGGAGAGAACGAAAGCGGGAAAGAACGAGAGAAAGAGAGAAAGAGAGAGAGAGAGAACGAGATATAGAGAGAAAGACAGAGACACAGAGAGAGATGGGGGAAAGAGAGATATAGAGAGAGTTCGTGCCAAGTTTCATTGAAGTTTTGGTCAGTGAAATGCTTTGTCTGGTCTAAATTTGACACATCACATCTGTATGAACGCCTAAATAACTCACAGCCTTGAAAGACAATAGGAAAATACAAGTTGAGTATTAGTTATTGCATGGTAAGGTGGGTGATATGGAGAGAAAACACGAGAACGTGGAGAGTCGGTAGGGGTTGATGCCTTTTTCTTTTCATTTGGTAACTCATTTGTGGTGGAGAGTACAACGAGATTGGTTCACCTCCGATTTCTTTTAAAATGTATAAATAAATCGCACAAACGCAACTAGCATTACAAATCTGCTTGGGGTGAAAGATTTATTGAAACGTCACTGCCAAACGTTCTGTCCGATGCATTTGAAAGAGTGACAGAACATAGGGTAAGTACGGCAGATAAGTAAATAGGAATGAAAACTAAAGCCCAGAGAATCACTTAAAACACTAAGCATGACATTCATCGCGGAGTGGCGGTTGTTTTGCGAAGAAGCCTGTAAGAAACAGTGAGAAGTGATATGAGTAGACAGATTTGTGAGATCACTTGTGGAACTGTGTTCCTCAGGGGAACATAGTTCTCATAGTAAACCCGATATTTCTGTAACGATGACAAAAATGTCCCTTCAAAGTCAGGGCTGATTTGTTAAAATTGTCAGGGCAATGGACATAGGGTATGAAATTGTCCAAACAGGAGACAAATTAGGAATGTGTGCTACTAGTGCTAGAAGCCTGGGCACTTGAAGCGTGACTGTACACAAAATCATGCAAAGCCATCTTTAAACACAACGGGGAGCCTCTGTGGGTCTGTGTGTCACCCCTAGTTTGAACGAGAGACCCACAAGTGTAAGCAACGTAAATAGTGCTATCTAGAAAGGGAAGGTGACTTGCGTTGGTAATGCTGTACGCATGTCAGGCCGGTGTGTAGGGATGGCCGAGGGCGCTGCAACCAGTCCTAATAAGGTAGAGGGTGTTGAGGTCTATGATGAGGACATGCATTTAAGTGGACGAGCATCCCATATTTTGGATTGGAATGCTCCGATCAGAAGCCTTATCTCTCGGGTACTTTATAGTGATTGTCTCTGATTGGTCAGTGTCGCATTTTCCTAAGATTCAGAGCATTGTATTTTATATGCCCCGTTTTTAGATTTCTTTTCTCATGAACTAAAGTATATGCTGAGTTGACTCTAACGGATGCCCTTAAGTTCGCACAACAGTCGCATGGCGTGGTATTGAAAAACATTTAAGAAGATTGTGCACTCTGCAGCTTGATCGGTCCTGACTGTTTTGTGAATGTGCCTGGTGTGGCGGGGAAACATTTTTCGATGCGTTGTTAGCTACAGCTTTTGATGCCTTGTTTGGAGTGGGTCAGCGATCGACAGTAACTATTACGGGCCATTACGCAAGGAAATATTGATATCATCTCTTAAATGTTACACAAATATTTTCTGCTGTGTTCGTTTAGAAGAATAATATACATTTTGTTAAAGAAAACTTTTTGGTAGGCACAAAATGAGGCATTTATCAGTTACCAGTTCCGCGGTCGTTTCACGGCCGTCAAGCATTAATAAAAATGTCGGCAGTCAGATGTGAAAACAAATTTGTTATCGAAAATCGACAGAAAAAGCAATAGAGAGTTATAAGCCGATTGAAAATGACAGACAAGTAACGAGAGTACTTGGAGTAGTTGTTCCTTGGAAAATATGTCGGTGCTAATCTAGCAACAGGGTATGGTAAGAGCCTTATATTCCATTTGCTCTCACCTTTACTGCCCTCACCCGATGGTTCACAGTTTTACGGAATAAATATTGAGACAAAAGTGACCAGTGACAGCTAAATCAATTGTAAATATAACCTAAAAAAGACACACAACCAAGCAAGCTTGGACAGCGTAGGTTGAAAATAAGATATACCAAAATTTAATACTTGCAGGGCTTTGGTAATATAACCTTAATAATTGCAGCTTAAAAAGCAGAGAAAGTAAATAATCAAAGACATCAAAATTCTGCATTGTGGACAGTAAACACAGCTTTATTTCTAACCAACTGTCGGTGGTTATCCTACTCCTTAAGTGTTCGTTTATACCGACAAAAGGTAACTTCAACCAGCAAACAAATCGTTGACAGCCATTTGTATTTCCCAAAACTCCGTTAGGAAAGTTTTCCCCAATAAGGTCCTTTCATGTTGACCATTCAAGTTTGTTCATGGTTGAAGCGCCCTGCTTACTATCGCCCGTTATATGTCAAATCGCTTGCACTCCGTTACATATTGCAAAAATGTTGTGTTAGCATAGCGTCAAAAGAGCGAGATCACATGGGTCTGAGGTGGTCAATCAATCTGAGAGATCCAGAAATTGGCTAGATGGTTGGAAAAGCTGGGTGAGTTTGATTACACTATCCTGTACCGGACTGGTAAGATATGCACCAACGTCAATGCGCACTCACATAGGCCTTATCGAATTATGGGCAAAGAAAATTAGTCGTGTTGAACTGTTTGCGCCGTGTATATATTTTTATTTTTGTTGTATCGCATGGGCATACGGGACGCCTACACGCTTCTCGTTTGTTGATATTGTCTGTGTGCGATGTGAGCCGTTTGGTTAACAGCATAGCTGTATTTGAATTTGCAATGCCAAAGTCAATGTTTTATCTTAGCGTGAGTATCTAAATACTACTCAAAGTCCTCAGGTGATGGGGGTAATGTTGCCAGGTGCCTCGGCCAACCCATTGTATGATGTCACCACCTACAACTGCTGCTACTGCGAGGGCCTGGATGAGAGGGAGAGGTTTGACGCCACACAAACCGCCGAAACAAGAGTTCTACAGCAAGCTGCATAACAAGACAAAAAGTATGGGACACTTTCGAGTGCCACGACATGGGCAACTTCTACGATTTGTTCCTTCATACAGCCATATTGCTACTGACGTACGCATAGGATAACCCGACAAGCTAAATCCAGTACCTCGAAGTGAACAATCTGTGTGTGGGGGGAATAAGTCCGCCTCTGCCAACCGGACACCCTATGAAATAATATACCTGATGATGACAGGGAACATAGGTTAGGTAGACTGGGAGTACCCTCTAGCCCCTTAAAGAATTGCGGTTCAAAAGGAATGGTTGTCAGACTACCAAAATAATCTCCGAGGGGGATTGGGAACCACCTCTGAGGTTGACAAATTGGTACCCAACCTTAGCAGCAAAAGTGGTAGATGAGGTTCCTTCTTTAATGATGCAATCTTTACGAACGCAAAAATAACACCTTGTTAATTAACCGTTAGTCAAATATTTGTTGCATGGCTGTTGTATACTGAACATATGGATGCATGACGTCAATGCCAGGATTGAATCAATAAACGAAAAATAACAGCATATATGATTTCGTTATAATACTGGAAGAAGAACAAAACCCCAAATCTAAGTGTCCACATTTTGACAGCAAAGAGGTCGGAGTCGGTTCTCATATGATACCTTTATCAATAACAAATTGAGTCACTAATAGCAAAATATGCTGCTGATCTACAGAAACTGACATAATGTAACCTATGTGGCGTCACGTATTGGCGTCTGTATTACTCAGTCCTACGCCATACATATCCAACTGTAGTAGCCAAGTAGCGTCGAATAAGTAATGTATAGTAACAGGTTGGTGCATTTAGTAATCCAGTCCATCACTTTGAAGATAATTCATTTCCCTAAAATGCACCAGTTACATCGCCAGTGTATTATATAGTTTGTTGGTTAAGTAGAAGATTTGTGTTCTTCGAAATTCCACTACGGCTGGGTAGCGCAGGTTGTGGATAAGTATGCTTGAGTGGTGCAGATTATCGATTGTTTACTGGAAGATTCAAACAGCGTAGGGAGGGAGGGTTGGTGGTACGAAGGTTCATGCTGCTAAGTAATGTGGGGCTCACGAAGGTGTGTAAAGCTAGATTTAATTGCTTATGCGTCAGTCCTGGAGAAAAGTTGTTTATTCGATTTATTTAAGATTCAACAATGAACCTCCCTGGAAATCACGGTCCGAATTTTGTCCCTGACTAGATGGTCTCTCTGTACCTGACCAATCTGTGTCCCTTGTAAAGGGTCCCGGGACTTCCTTTCCCGTGACCCTTGACCAGTACACGAGATAGGCCAGGTTTAAAACAATCACCACGTGACACGACGGGTCCACTTGGAGGGTGAAGTCGCCTGCTGTAAGGATTGGTACAATCAGGGTTCTCTCCCAAAAAGTGGTGTGATGTAACCCAGGCTCTCATGCTGATAATTAAGGGAGGAGGCTTTTTAAGAAGGTATGAACCAGAATAGTATTATAACAGGAGCCGAGTCAAAATAGGGTTGTTTTGTCTTCCTGCCGCAATATGACTAAGGCAGAAACTCATTGATGTCATTGTAGCTCTTCACTCAACAAAGATAATGACCCAGACTTTATCAGAAACATCCATCATATAAATGTTTCGATGAGAGTAATCCTTATGCACCAGCCGCTTTGGTCGAACGCACTACCTTGTGTAAGCAACACAGACATCAGGGAAACACGTCTTATTGCAGCTGCAGTAATATTACAAATACAAAGCTGGGGTGTTCTTGACCATACGGTCCACACCTTCATCATACCAACGCATTGCTGTTAAATTTGAATACAGCAGATCTCTTAGGGCCCTTTATCAGGTATACACATGTATACACGCATAACTTTATATCAATGGAATTTCCTAGTTTTTTTTCAGCAAAACGACAAATGGGGATGTGATGTCAGTGTTGGGAAAGTGCATGTATGTTCTGGAAGAAGGGTGGAAGGGCCTTGTGGTTCCCGATGACGCAAAACACAACAATAAAAAAAATGCCAATATACTGGTAATAGATAAAACATTTACCTTCTTTGTTGTTCACAGGCCTTTTATCCACTGTCTTGTCTAACTCGATGGCTTGGTTCTGAGCGTCAACGTGTGGCTATGTACACATTGCATTGTTCAAACCCAAAGTAGGGAATACATTTGTCAAATGTACACCCAGGCGTTTCCTTATTTGTGACTTCAAATTCTATTACTATAAATGATAAATAAAATACCTACATTCTGTGTTGTTCACAAAACGCTTTTTGATGGTCGACTTGTGGCTATGTAGACAACATATTGCACAAACAAAAAACAAATACTATTCATTGAATGCACATATTAATGTTGCTTCATATTTGGGTGTTAAACGGTTCATTGCTATCACTAATCGATAAAATAATTACCTTTATTGTCTGATGTGATGTCTTGGTTTGGCGGTTCAACTTGTGGCTGTGTAGACACTGCATTATACAAGTCAAAAGCAACTAATATTTGTTAAATGCACAGGTCATCATTTATTTAGATTTGGGTCTTAAGCATGTCATTTCAATAACTGATAAACAAAATAATTACCTTTTTGGTCACAAATAGTCTATAACCGCTGTCCCCGCCTAATGTGATTTTTTGGTTCTGGGAGTCGACTTGTGGCTGTGTAGACACTGCATTGTGCGAACCCAAAGCAATTAATATTTGTTGAATGCACTCAACACTCGTCTTTAAAATTCTATTGCTATAACTGATAAATAAAATATTAATCAATATATGTTGAACGCACACATCATTCGTCTTAAAAATTCTATTGCTATAACTGATAGATAAAATTTTCACCTTGTTGATGTACACAAAAGGCGTTTAATCAATATCTTGTCAAATACGGTGGCTTGGCTCTGAGCATTGAATTATGGCTATGTAGACACTGCATTGAACATACCCAAATCAAGTAATATATTTGTAAAATGGACATGCAAACTGTTCCATACTTGTGTCTTCAAATTCCATTATTATAGCCGATAAATAAATAATTGCCTTCTTTATTGTTCACAAAAGGCTTTTAAAAACATGATGCGATGTCTTTCTGGTTGCTGATTTGTATGTTTCAGATGCTGCGTAAGCCAAACACATAGGAAATAATTATGTATGCATAATTAAAATGCCAATATTGATGCTTACACAAATACCCTTACGTCGACTCTCTGTACCATGATCATTAAATGAGATTTTTTTCATGATCTCGCTGTCATTGAAATCAGGCAACATATGAAGGTGTCACTTAATCAAAACTCAGTGCGAACCGAGACTGTTGTCATTTGATTCGCAGTTTCAGCCTGAACTATAGTCAACTGACCCATTTGATGTAAGATACACCATCAATTAAACACTTATCTCGCTTGTAGCCCATATTAGAACATCATTGACAGGAGTGACGAAAACGAGGTGGAGCAAATGTGCAGCTATCAGTGTACACCACTTGCGTTTAGCTTGCAAGTAGCCTTGTAAGAATATACCCAATACACAGTGTAGGTTCATTGCATAACTTGATTGGGCGTAAATCAAAATGAGCTATGTCATGTCAACAGTGCACAGTAAGGCAATGTTTAAAGTAAGATCTAAAGTAAGTACTGCATTCGGAAATAGTAGAGATTATAAATAGACTTTGCAAGGTTCAACAGGCATTCACCAAAGCTGAAACCATGGCCATCACACAACTTATCTGAGAGTTCAGTTTATAGGTTTCTACACTCAATCTCTAAGAATGGTAATAAGAGTAAATTCATTTGTATTCGTTAGGATAAATTGTGCTTTTTAAGTAGAATATGTCTAAAAAATACAAATATGATCCTCTCGTTTATGCGTATGTAACTGAATCATCAATAGCCTAGCTGGCAATATAACGTTTCAAATATTCATCTGCATATGGATATTATGCATACATAAGTAGCTTACATTTTCCACATCTGCATAGACATCGTCGCGGCTCGTGTGTAGTAGCTCTCGTTATTTGTTCGCAACACGTCTCTCTGCTGAGAGCGTGGCCCATTCCCCTGTTAAATCAACACTCCTGCTGAGGCACACGTTAAATATAGTTAGTTGAAAACAACCCATTTAATCAGCGACCCATGACACTAACCTCTCAGACGTTTCAATATGGCAAATAGCGGGCTTGTGCTAGGTTGGGGCGTTGTAAGTGATGGTAAATGTTGAATTATGGAATATTACCATGAACGAAAATAGCTAACTATTTGTGAATGATGATGATATAAAAGAGAGATTGGCCTATAAAACCACACTGTTTCTTTCTATAATAGAAATAGTATCAGATGAAGGAGAAAAAAACACCAATGTCAATACGGAATTGAGCACAACACCTCAAACGAGGGGTAAAGGACGTCTTTAATAATCTCACCTCGATGCTGATGTCCTGAAAACACTTGTTCTGTATCACCTCCGTTCAGTATGCAGTTTAGCTGATGATGTGGTCCAAGAAATGCAAGTTACGATGGGTGTCAAGCCGCAACAAATAATATAACGAACGGGAAAACTTCTGTGACAAGGGTAACTTGCACAGTTGAACTGTGAGCTAACCACGCAGTAGTTGGGTAGATAACGGCGAACGGTGGTCAGTGATGTGTGACGTGTGGGTTGACGCCCCATTTGTTTACGCACGGCACACAGGCCTGTTATGTATTTGATATGATACCTTTAACTTTAAGTGACTTTGATTCAGATACTTTATTTGGCATGACATATTGACCATATGTATTCAACGAGGCGATCCGGAAAGTTTCACCAGTTCTAATACATATAACACGCAATGAATAAACGATACTATATCATTACGTATCATAATTAGATTCGCCCATAAATTATCACACTGTTAAGACATGTCCTTCTTCTTGTTGTCTTCTTCAACGTTTCTTCTGCTTCTACTTCTTCTTCTTTTTCTTCTTCTTCTTCTTCTTCTTCTTCTTCTTCTTCTTCTTCTTCTTCTTCCTTTTTTATTCATCATCATCATCATCATCATCATCATCATCATCATCATCATCATCATCATCATCATCATTTTTATAACAGCTTGATGGGCATGGTAGTTGCTACCAACAAGACGAATATAAAGTTATTATCAAGGCTATCGAGAATTATTTACATATTTTCTTCTGGACAGCAGTTGAAGGTGGTATACAAATTTACTATTCTTACACTTTCCATGACCTGCACCTGATGTTGAGGTCAGGTTTATAGATATACCTCCCACCTCTGTATGTGATATATGCCTACATTGCGATTAAATCCATAAATAAATGTGGATAATATTTGATAAAAAATAATGTTATATACAAACATACCAGCAAATGTAAGTTAATTTGGCGTTTTTGCCAACCTGCAAGAGCTAACCATCAAACATAATACAACACAAACTAGCCTTCAAGTTCATGAGGATGGGGACCTGGAACAGGATGTGAAAGGAGACGAAAACCTGATGAGTGTGTCGGGTGAATGAGTGTGTGAAAGAGAGATTACTGGAAAAAGCTGTAAAACGAGCAGAGAAATAAGTTGGTAGGGTAGATAACAGCGAGAACGCACTGCATTGGGGTTTCAGATAGCGACGGCGGTCAAAACACTGAGGCTAAAAGCAAGAAAAAACTTCCGCAGTTGGTAGAGACGCGGGGTAGTCAGAGAGAGTGAGATGATAAAAAGTTAAAAACCTGAAAGTAATGTGTTGAACAGCTGTCGGTATAAGTCCATGACTACTACAGCCCATTTATCACGTAGAATAGAAGCCTGACACGAACCACCGTTTTCGGTGGCGTAAACTGATAAAAGCATTTGACTGTTCATGCTAACAAAGTAACTGCTTCTGGTGCTGCTCAATAGGAAACATGTGTGGGTGTGTTAATCGTCAAAATGCGGACTTCGATCTACCCTTAACAGACGCCAAAAAGCAAATTATGTACTCCACTCTACCGCTGAGAACTGCAAATCATCTAAATTTGTACCCCCAAACTACCCCTACAGCCGCAACCAATCAGCAATATATGGTCACAATGCTTATCCCAATCCCAGCCATTTAACTAAATATTGACACTCAACACCTGATACTAAGCCAATCATCAAAACGTCACCTCACAACTACCCCCGATGACCCAGCAATAATAAAAATGCTGGTAAGTTTTTGCTCGCAGAGGTCTCTATGCCAAGATTTACGGTTGAGTGATACCAGCTTGTCCCAACAGCCCGGGTGGGGGGGCACATGGCCTTATTCTGGATAGGGATGTGCCGCGGGACCTCGAAAACCCGTACCCGTCGTACAAGGTCAAAATGGCCAAAAGCATACCCCGTCGTACAAGGTATTATGCAAATGTATAACCCGTCGTACAGATTGAAACTGAAAAACATACCCCGTCGTAGAAGTATGAGGTAAAAAACCCGTCGTACAAGTCGAGAGGCCGAAAAAGCATACCCCGTCGCGCGGCACATATATACTACCTCTATACACTTAAGTGTCCCCCCCCCCCGGGCCAAACAGCGACAACAGCGTGGCAGCTGCACAAGGAAATTGTCACCGGGTCACTGGGATCGGACAAATCGAAGCAAATGTGTGCGTTAGCGATCCAAATGCGATCATTATGGCATGAGTGCTTAAACATTGGTGACTATCCTATACACAGCAAATCAAACATAAAAAGACAACGAGCAACGCACTCCGCCCGCTGATAAGGGTAGCAAGGCTCAGAGAGGTTCAGGGGGGGGGGGGGGGTGGTAACAGAGAGTAAGACAGATATAAGGGGAGACATAGCTAGTAAGACAGAGAAAGGGAAGGAGGTATAGACAGTAAGCGTCAACGACCGTGACGTGTGACTGAACAGTGAATTGATTTACACAGGTTTCTTAACATAGGAAGCTTTCTTCAGCCGTTACCCAAAACGATGTCACAAGCTATGACTTGTTAAAAACCGTACCATGAACGGTAGCTAGTCACGTCAATTAAGGCGTTTTGAAATGGCAATAGACTCATTTAAGAACATTCCAGCATTGAGTATTGTTTTGAGGCCATTACTCGCCAAGACACTCTCCCACTACATGGAAGTGATGGGGAAGTGTTTGATAGAAGAGATCCATATGCAAGTTATAACAGGTCCGCTGTGTTCGGCTGATAACACTCAGGCGTGACTCTTGGCTCATAGATCATTTGTAGACGACGACGCGTCGCCGGCAGCTCGGCAGTGTCACCCGAACAAAGTATGGACACGCATTTTGCCTGAACATATATGTTGGACAAAAAGACAACAATTTAAATGGAAAAATAAAACCATGCATCCATGTGACCAGTGACACATTCACGCAGTATATATGCTCATGAGGAGGATGAAGAGAAATATAAGGACGGAAATGCGAAGTGAAAGAGAGTGAGAGAGAGAACGAAAGATAGAGAGAGACAGAGAGAGAGAGAGAGAGAGAGAGAGAGGGAGGGAGGGAGAGAGAGATAGACAGACAAACAAGTAGAGAATGACGGATATACAAAAATAGAGACAGATATTTGGAGCGAGTGCAAGAATGGAGAATTAGACAGAAAGGCGGAGAACTGAAAGAGATATGACACGAGGGGGAGTGGGTTATCATGTATAATTGAAAGGGAGGAAGTCTCAGGAGTAAGAGTTTTCAGAAGGGGCGTTATGTTGAAAGAGAAAAGATATAGGGTAAGAATTGAAATGGTTGGAAGATATATTACATAGGAGAGACAGATGAACAGATGGTAGACATAATATGATGTCAGAGCACAGAAGCGCCGAGGTCACAGATAATGCTAGGCATACGCAATGATGTGTAAAAGAAACACGTCTCGTTGGAGAAGTGAATAGTTCCGAATGAGCGTTAGAAACGAGCATTTAGAGTCGTGTTATTACCTTAGTCATAAGTCCGTGACAAGCGTAACCACAACGCTCACATGAGTTGTATAGAAGGTGTGGTTATCAAGAGACATCGCATTACTATTGCTTGCGGACTCGAAACTAGACTAGCCCTCTTACAGCCTATATATTTTTGGTGTGATATTTTAAGGTGATAATGAACGTTTTCGCCCATTTATGTGATAAAAGTTTTAGTGCGTATGCTTTTGACGTTAACTCCATGTACATATGAACACAAGTCTTAACAGAATCTTGCATTGTTGGTTATGACAGAGCTGTATTTTTAGATCGAGCTTTGAGGTTATATGAAGCTAGTTACAATTTGTTGATGAATTAATGTAAAAACGAGCTTATCCACGGTGGCCAGTTACAATTTGTTGATGAATTAATGTAAAAACGAGCTTATCCACGGTGGCCAGTTACAATTTGTTGATGAATTAATGTAAAAACGAGCTTATCCACGGTGGCCACCACCCTGAGTTCACCACCTTGTGTAAATCACCTCGTTGTGGTTTGTTCCACGTGAACCAGATGTGTCATGTTCTAGAGGATCCTTAATGCTGTTAGGAACAATAGAATGTTGATGCAACAAGTTGTGCAAGGCCGTTTTGTTTATTGATTTTTTTCCGCTTCGTGGCTTGCCGTTTAACCTACCCTTTTACAAGAATTACAGTATGTGCTGTTACCTCATTAGCAGGATGTATAATGACGCATCAGTATTGCACCACATCTAGTCAATACAACTTGCCAAATTTAGTCCAGGAAGCATGGATGTGAGACACTTGGTCTAGTTTCCAACGCAGCCTGTGCTACTTAAATAGGTGGGGTTACTCCTCACAGTTCAAAGCGTGGTAATTAGCAATGTTTACATAAATGCGAGCAATGTTTACACAAATTCGACCCGTCCTGAGCGCTGGATAATTGGTAGTGGAGACATATAGCTCCATATCCGATATGTTATCACCCATATCAGAGTTAGAACATGACACCGATTATATACCCAACAGCTTGAATAAAACCTGCCAAATACAAAAACGACTTAACGACAGTTGATCAATATTCAACAGAAAATTATTTACGAATGACAATTTGCATTTCGACATTCATCTGATGAAATCGCTCGTTGTTGTATCATAAACACCATGATGGTTTTTGTCATAACTTGACGTGGGGCACGTGAGGTCGAAAGAGGTGTATTTTACCTAAATCGATGACTTACACGTTTTGGCGCGACAAACTCATGATCAAATTCCCAAGTGATCAGTGTGCAAACAAGAAGCAGGATGTTGCCTCAGCAAAACTGCCGTAACCTATGTGTTGCCACTGCGTAGCCCCACACGTACGATTTCTGGTCCCATGAAGGCATTGGTGTTGTTGGTATACAATGGCCTCCCAAGCCTTTTGTTGTTGTTATGGTATGGCTACTATTGGTCATTGGAATACAGTGGCTTCCCATGTCACCAGGGTCCTGTGATTGCATGGCAGTTATTGGTATACATTGGCATATCAGGCAATCAGGGTCCTGTGATTGCATGGCTGTAATTGGTATACAATGGCTTCTCAGGCCATCAGGGTCACATATTATATAGCCTAATAATATCCTGTGAAGGGGGTGGGCATTTGACGTATACTGAAGAGAAATGATGTTTGCGTGCAGGATGTGTCTCTGACACAGTGGCGTGTGTGTGGTCTGTGACACAGTGGCTAAGCAATAAAGTGGATGCAGTATGTGACACAAATAAGTGGATGTGCCTTGCGAGATCGTCGCTAGTGTGATATCAGTGTGTATGTGACAAGTGAACCATAAGCACGTTAGTTGCTTATGACCCAGTGGCGTGGATGTACCGTTTGTCACAATGAAGTAAAATGGTTTGTGGCACTGTGGTGAGGACGTAGCTTTTGAATTGGTGGGGTGATGGGAGGCTCTGACTCAACGGAGTGATGGGACATGTAAAACAGATGCGTGCACGTGGCTTGTGACACGGTAGTGTGGATATAACTTGTTAAACAGTGGCGTGGATAACGTTTGCTACGCAGTGTCTTGGATGCACTTTGTGACATGATGAAGTAGATGTTTGCGCGAAACAGTGGCATACATGCAGCTCTTTACGCAATGGTGTGGATGCGGCCTGCAACACAATGGCGTGGATGTGGCTTGTGACACAGTGTAGTTGATTTATCTTGTTATTAACTGTCGTGGAATTAGCCTTTGATAGCGTGGATAAGGCTTGCAACATGGTGGCATGTTAGAAGCTTGTTAGGCAGTGGCGTGCATGCAGCTTGTGACACCATGTTGTGGATGAGGCCTGTGACAAAGTGGCTAGGATGGGGCTTGAAACGCAGGAGCGTGGATGTGGCTTGATCCTTAATAGCGTGGCTTGTGGCAAAGTGTGTTCCACTCTGGTACGGAGGTGGTTTGTGCCACAATGATGTAGGTGTGGCTCCTTTAAACGTGGCGTGCATGTGGATTGTAGTAGAGTTTAGTAGATGTGGTTTCTGTACTGCAGCATGAATATGGTTTGTGAAAATGCTGTGGTTTTTGGCTGCGCGGCGAGGATGTGGCGTGTTAATACGCAGTGAGGGTGGAGTATGCTAAACTATTCAGTAGATGCGGTAAGCTATTCTGCTGCTTGAAGGTGGGTTGTGTAGATGCAAAGCCTTTGAGCCATACAATGTGCCCCTTATGTCACGTCATTCTACAAAGCCATGTTACGCAGAAGTTTCTCATTTATCTATAGTATGTCCCAAAGTAACATTAACATGGTCAAACATGTCCACAAATAAACACAGACGAGCAGAGCACGTGGAAAATTTGGACATTTTGACCGTGTCATGTGTTTGTGCCCATAGATTTCTGTTCGTCACGACTTTTGCAGATATACTGAGCCTCGCAATAACACTTGACTCGTGACCAAACTTTCCCCGTCTACACGTGTCATCAATATGTTTTCGAAAAGCTAAAAATTAGGTTTGATTGTTTGCATTCCGCCTCGACGTCACTACTAGGTACGGTCCTCAAAGTTAGCGATATAAACTTTGCCCTATGCAGCCGTGATGCATATCCGTTCACAGAGTCATAATACAGTTGATTACTTACAAGCTTCGTCAGTAGAAGAGTTGGGGAGGGGTAACGGTAGGTGAGGGTGAGAAAGGGGTGGGGGATAAGGGTAGGAGAAGTTGAGAAAGGAGTGGGTGGGGTAAAGGAAGGAGTGGGCGAGAGAGGGGTGGGGGGAGAGTGGACAATCAGTGAATGAGGGAAGTTGTTGAATGCAATGTGAAGAATGTGTAAGCGAGTAAGTTAGCGAAAATGTAAGACCTGTGGATGTAAGTGGTCGAGAGAAAATGAGAGAGAGAGAGAGGGTGGGAGAGTGAGGTTAGTGCTACTAGTTTAGTGTGTGTGCCCACCGCCTGGACTAACATAAGGCTGTTGCCCTTGCTAGGGCCAGGGAGTAAAAATTCACGCATATTGCAATGGTCAGAGATTCTGGATCAAACTGAACTTAATCTGATCAAACAATTAACGTGAAAAATCGTGTCAAAATAATGGCTGGCATTTGGGAGTTGTTTCACGTCTGCGAACACAATGTCAACTTTGCCATCTGAAATTTGTAGTCTGAATCTTCTTGTTGCGCTGTCCACACATGATAGAGAGAAGTCTGCTCCATGAATGCAACCAGTTCCATCTGAAGAGGGGAAGAAACACTCTACGCCATATATAACCACATTAAAACTATACAAAAACCAACATGCATGTGGTAATTGAGAGATAGGAAAATAACCATGTTTACTTCAACCACAAGCAGCAAAAATATAGCCAATTATCCAAAGTATAGCCGCAATCATCTTCAAAATATGGCACATTAATGTCACTGAGAGTCAATAAAACTGCTATAAACCAAATTTTTATCTTAACTCATACTTTAATAAAACATTAACACTAAACAATGTTTCACCAAAGACATTCTATTTATAAACTGGGAAAAATACACAAAAAAACAATTTACACTATTCTTGAAAATTATCTGGATAACACATTCTGTAGGAATCGGGAAAAGATAATACCTTTGATTTCATTAAACGCGACCTTTATTCCTCCTCCTGTGCCAAACCAAACTTCTAACACTCGACGGTTCTGATCAATTCTACAGCGCAACGCTCCAAGTACATGTTTCGTTTTTTCAGTATAATCTACAGATAAGCACAAAGATAGTTTCTGGCATCAGAATATTGACAGAGAATTATCTGGGGATGATCTAACAAGGATCTCCGGAACCCCTTACAAGGATCTCCGGAACCCGAGCTTTAAAAGTTAGAGACCAGCGAGATTGCCAGTGGACGCTCTGTTAAATATCTCTCAAGTCCAGGTGGATGCACGATCGATCTCGGGTGTTTGATACATGCATTGATGCCAACTGGTGCACAGTTCCCAACGCCATGCTTCATAGCCCTGACAGTTTTGGCACAAACACACTCCACATGCCCAACATCCAAACTTTTGAACCCTTTGAGATAGAACAATGAAATTTGCTTTGTCCTTTCGTATATTGAACCATTAATCAAGTTTTATTATCAGATTATGATATTCCAATTTTGAAAAAATTCATTGACACCCCTATCAATGAATATTGTCTGAGAGTTCATAGACACAGGAAAAGAAAGGGCATTGTTTCGAATCATAGAAGGCGTTATGACTTCGACGATGCATGTTTCTACCTCAATTATCACAACTTAGTCTAAACGGATAAATAGCACTGCAGCAACCTTAGACGCAAACAAGTAGGTCAAGGTCAGCCAATATATTTTAGGAGCATAAAATGTTTTAACCCTCTTGTCATTATGTACAGCATAATCCGTTTGGATAATCAAACCTTATGTGACAGGTGTAATGCTGGTATAATAATGGCGGCGATAGCCTTGTCAAGATTTATTTACGCTTATTTCTCAAAAACATAAATCATAATATCGCTCACAACAACACTCTCGTCCAATATTTAAACTTACTTTTGTACACCATCCGATAACTCCTTGTTGAGGGCATCGCAAATTTTCGGCTAATGCTTGTATAAATCTACTTGGAATAGGTATACCCATTTTCAAAACGATGATTATTTACAATAAAGAATAGGAGCCAAAAGTTTATCAGCTGCGTCGTGACTAAGTTACTAGCAAGTAGCTTGCGCTGAAACTTACATCAAATGGTGGGGTTACTCCCAAGTCATCGAAAATAACAGTAACTCCTCGAGGTTTATCTATAGCCATTTCCAACGTCATAGCAGTAGTTATTATTGCATTTCATCAGTCATCAGGGAGCTAGTTAATATGAATGAAATATGAAAATATCGTCCAGGAACGCACAGAGAATATTTGCAAAACAAAGTATTGGAACCCAGATAATGCTGTGTTCTCACCGCCGATCAGATCAACTCGATCAAGCACGATCAAGCCATCGGGTACCGGTCTAGCTCGGTCTGCATGCGTGATCGGGGGTGGTCGGAGCGGTCTACCTTGGTCGGCATGGCTCGGGCTTCCTACCCGAATTTTCTAGTAGCAATCGAGTATATAAGCGGTCGAGAAGCGATCGTATAGTGAGTGATCGAGTAGAAGATCTAGTTGATCGAGAATAAATCGTGTAACGATCTAGTTTGGTCGAGTATACATCTCTTACCCGATCTGTACACGATCATCTCGACTTCTACTCGAGCATTATCCGATCGCAACCCGATCAACTCGACCTCTGTTCGATCTATTGTCCAGAATAACTAGACTACTACCCTACTGCTACACGACCACACACGATCGCTTCCCGATAGTTATTCGATGTGTGAAATACGATCAAGAATCTCTCCAAAGAAATCAGCGTCAACCCTGAGGAAGTTTTTGTATCCTTTAGAGTCTTCTCTGATAAGCTCCTGCACTAGTTGTTCATAATGTCCATACAATGGTCGTCGTGTAAACCACTGCCTTACCCAGACTTTCTTAGGCTGCCTACGTTTGCGTTTACGAGCCTTTTCTGCTTCTTTGGCTTCCAACTCTATTACAGCCATAGCCCTGACCCTCTGAAGCTCTAACTATCTGGACCACAATTGCAACTGCTCAATCTCCATCATGAACTGATTTGAACCAGGAATGTTTGAAGATTTTATTCTAAACAATTCGATACACGACTATTCACGACTCGCGGAAATTCGTACAAATCGCTCATTGTTCATCACTTCTACTGTGTTAGGTGAGTTTCAGTACCTTAATCCATTTTAAATACGTATTAAGATAATACATGGGATATGAAAACATCTAGTATTCATCGCATATCTTTGTATTTGGTTGTTTTTTTCATGAAATTTACCCGAGTTGGATTTAAGGAGTTAGGGTCAACTCGTACCCATACCAACTCGTACCCAGACCAACTCGTACCGGATTAATACCGGAGTGGGGTGGGTGAGGACAGTAAGGAGGTGGTGACGTTTGACACAGAGACTAACATTTGGAGTGCGTGTGGTCAGCTGGTTATGAGAAGAGAGCGTCATTATATGTGTGTCTGTAAATGCAACGTTAATGTCCTGGGTGGATCTGTAGATAGCGGCACAAGCCTGATCAGAAGCGTGGAAGTGATGGAGAATGAAAGCGGTGTATGGAGGGAGGCTTATCACCTGCAGGGAAAGATATGCATTAACGCATGTTGTACCTGGCTCGGTGATGACGACATTCTGGTGTGTGGTATATATGTTGCATATGGCGCATCAACACTTTAGGTATATAGATAGCACAACGCTTCGCCGGTGGCCCACCGGTGGCAGCCACCGATGGCGTGACCAACTGATAGCCGTCGGCCCACCAGCGGCCAGCCGACGGGCCGACAGTGGCCCACCGATAACTCATCAAGTATTTTAAAATGCATCAAACTAATATACAAAGAAGAACAGCAGCACCATATTTCAATTAGTTTATTAGGAAAAATTTCTTCCTCAGAAGACAAATCGTTATAATCAATAAGTGCGCGAGCCTTGTCATCTGTAGCTTTTCATTCAGACATGAAGATTTTTTATTAACAATAATTATATTTATATACAATTTTTTCACTGAAAGATTAGAATTAAATTACCAATCACACAGGAAAATAGCAGCATGTGGCTGGTGAATGATTTGGATGCCAAGGCCAAAATATTAATTATGTTACTTCATATAAAAGAAATTAATTGACATGAGAGGAATTATTTTTAAACAGAACATGATATCACTTGCCATCTTTCTGTTGGAACCGCATCTTTGGCCCGCCATCCCTGGCTGCATTCTTAAGCTACATCCAAATACCAGCCTCTATCTGGGGTTCCGTGAGGCGGTTCATTTTCCCAGCTGGTACAAGTATAGAAAGTCCCTAAAGAATACACATACAAAGAGGTGTACATCAACATTCACTAAATGAAATTATCTAAAATTACCCAAAATGTAAGATGTGGTATAAATTTACTACCTAGAATAACAGTAGTGAGTGCCAGGTTGCCCAGAACCAGCTTGGGGGCTTACCAGACCAGTTAAACCACCTTGCCAAGTTTGTTATGAATAGAAAACCATCATTCTGTGGATCACCTCTTTGGCGGTATATCCACCCAGGTTTGAAGAGATAACTAACCAACAAATGTGAAAATTCAAAAGTAAATATTTGACGTAAATCTATATCAACATACCATATATGCTACATATTTTTTTTTTCACCGCTTTGGTACAAAGTAGTATGCACATCATTGCTGTATGTAATGGAAATGATGTTTAAATGTGACATGCTAAGTAGAAACTTCTTCTAGTCTGTGTAAACATATTATGCAAATTTACCTTTGGAAGGGGTATTTATGTCAGCATCTACTGTACTGTGCAGAGCAGACATGCTCACTCTGGCAAGACAACAACAATGCCCCAGTTAGCCAATTCAGATCCTGACATTGATAATAATGCTACATAGATATATATTGTAACTAGTATGATTATTGCATTATTAAAACATATCCATCATTTCTATGCTAACAAGTTTACCTGGAAGGTGTACCAGCTGATTTTCTGCTTGTTGTGTGTCTGCAAGAATAATTGCAAACAGAATAAATGCAAAGGCACATAATTTTAAATCAACAATTCAACTCAACAATAGAAACCATCATAGAAATGTGTAACTAGCAAATATAATGAAACATCGGTTACCGAGTAAAATCATTTTGTGGAATCATTTTGTTTCGGTCAAGGCTGCTTGGGAAGGTTTGGTGTGCTGAGCACAACCCAAGAGAATTGTGGATTGCCCACAATATATATCTGTAGAAACATTTATCAGAGGCATATTAATCTAACTTTTTTTTAGGTAACTTGATATCCCTTTTCTAATGTTACACAAAGTAAGGTACATTGTAGGACAAAGTAAATGCATATTTAACGTTACCATGGAAGAAGAGGTAACTTAGGGACTTTTTTCTGTGAGGCTTTGACACTGTCTCCCTCCAAATCACTGTTGGAAATATCATTAATGTACTATTTACTGCATGTGGGTTTGATTTCACATGTTGAACACAAAAAAAACCCTGTGGTACAGGTGAGATACCTACATATCAGACTGCAGTTCCTATGCTGGCTCTGCTTCTTCCTCTTCATCAGACCCATTCTTGGAAGAATTCGACCTGTATTGTGGAAATATTTCACTTGTTATAACAAATAAATTAAAATGTTTAGAGATTAAGGCTACCAGAAATTTTCGACCTGCTAGAATTTTGCTGGCAATGCATTATTAACAACTACATATACTCAAAATACTAGCCATGCTAGCCGAATCGTCATCACCTACTGTGGCGTGTAAAAAGAAACGCACAAGTGAAAACCTAGACTTATCTAAACAATTGAAACGCAAAGCTTTATATCTATGTAGAAATGTCTTGCTAGGGTATAGGCATTCAGATTTTTATAAGCCCAGCTGAGTACAAAACGTGAGTAGTGATCAATAACTACTGTTATGTAAGCATTTCCGCTGGCTGTTCTGGCCAGTGGACCAACGTTGAGCTTTGCCATGGAGCCGGTTTAGGAAAATTATCACTATAGGAGCTGTTCCTTACCTTCTCTGTTCGTCAGTTGATCGGCGTTAAATACATTTCAGCTGACAATACAGTAACTCCGTTATGATGATATTTGAGTAAATTTCGCTTCAAATTCGCAACGTTATATTCTGCTTTGTTTCTACCAGCAAATATAATATTGGTTATTTCGTCTAATTTTTGACGTGGTTTGTCCAATATTTTGCGTACAATTCTTCATGGCATGTTATACTGACTAAAGACTTTGCTGAGAATTTAGAAAGAATAGGTGCCTGAATATTTGCTTTTATTGATGCACAGACTTGTTTGATCATAGCAGTTTACCTTCTCTGTTTTTGACATCTATGTCATAACCTAGTGGGGTTCACTATTTCCACCTTAGTATATCAAATGTTTTGCAAATTTCAATATGAAGGATTATGAATATTAATAGATAACCTAGTATGTTACAAATAGTGATTAATTCACAACACTTGAGTAAACCACGATAGGTGGACGAGTCGGTATTTGGGTGGTGGGGGGGGGGGTCAAAACTAAAGACTGATACTGAAAGCAACAGCCAATGAAAGATGACCCATAAAGTAGGTGTAAAATACTGATACCCTGTTACTCCCAACATATAAGTAAGTTATTGACTTAACTTGTAATTTAATTTAGTTTGTTGAGGTGCAACAATTATCATTGAGAAGGAAGTGAAAAAAAAAAACCCCCTTACTATTGACAATCCTGGGATAGTAATCTTTAAGAACTCTTCAAAGAAATATAATGTAACACAGTTGTACTGTGCACAGGCGTATGGTCAACACAACACAAATCATGTTATAAAAGAATAATGTTTATTAACAAACAATAAATCTACCCACAACTCTTATTTATGGGCAACATATCTCCAAGAACTTTTTGTGACACTCAAATGTCACTACACAACATTACATGAATAAATCACTTTATCAAATATTGATCATATGATTAACCATAAAATTTAACTGTATGAAATCGTTGCTATGCAACACCATGGTATACAATATGAAGTACATGTAAACAACGGAGTGAATTATATTCTACACATTGGCAAGATTAAACAACATGCAGTTTCAAATAAAAAAATCTTTCACCCAGTCCAGATAGTCTTTAAGTGACTCAAACATTTCACTTGATACAAAACAGGATGACATTCATATAAATTTTACATGACATGATTGGCAATAAGTAAACAATTATTAAACAACATGAAACAAGCTTCAAATAAATGCAAATCATTTCACTTTCCACTCCACATGTCCGTTGTGTGAGAACATGATATAGTCTTTAACAGACAACACGTCGTCGTCCGTTGTGTAGATGTGACGTATGCTGTGTGGCTTCTTGACAAGCTGCAGGAAACGCGTCACGTTGATAGGGTAATCATAGAGACACACGAGTGATAGTCTGATGAGGCCGTGTTGACACACCCACTGTGCCAGGTCAACCAGTACAGTATCACTCGGTGTAGAGAAGAACACCAGCCAGAGTTCCCGTAAAGATGACGCATTAAGCAGAACTTGTTTGATGACCTCCATGTGACGCACGTCATAAGGGTCCACACACAGCGACAGACACGCGACGCTGGAAGCAGACACGACGCTTGACAATGCGCTGCAGTCCTCATCATCGTCTGTATTCAGCATCAGACCTAGGGCCTTTAAGGTGGGCGTCTCCTCTATCACACGTCGTATGACGGCGCTGTGTCGTCTCTATACTCCAGCCCCGGGACTGCGTGCAGTGACGACTTGGACACCATGCTCCTCACCATGTGTTTGTGGGGGATCACGCCCCCCAGGTGGATCTCCTGTCCGTCCTGTGACAGCGGCATTGATTCGGGGAGGAAACAGCCGTCGTGCTGTATAACAGAGACAGGGACAAGGCTGACACTCCACATGACACAAATAACACGCCTCACTCACCCTTCTGTCCCACTCCAATCTCGCCATCACGCATCAAACGCCCACAACATCAATCATAACAATCACTTAGCAATTCATAATTATGAATTATTTACTAAGAATAAACGAACAATCAAAACGAGACCTTGTTCAGAGTTTGGCGTTGTTTTTGATTCAGCATTTTCCCAATTCTTGAAGAGCGCGGTTACGGAATGGCGGCGTTTGTAATAGATAAATAATTTACTAACTGATACCATCCGACATGTTTGTCGTCTGGATTGAGGCAAGAAGAAGACAAGATGGCCGATGTACAGGAAAGCACTACCGGAAGTGTCAACTGAGCTTCACTAGACAGACGTCTGTGGTGGTTGGGATTCCTGCTAATAGGCGTGTATGACCTTATTTCCCCCTCTAATTCATAACGCATTATTACTTGAGCACTATAAACGTTTTACTAATGACATTTTATACCACCGTTTGACAATGATACAATAGATGTTTATACGATCCATATAGCAATCTTTCTATGAATAATTGATATTTGTCGTAAACTTTTGATGAGCAAAACTATGGAGCCGAACATTATAAGACACTCATTTAAAAAAAAAACTTTAATGTTCGTGCATGGTGATTGTGTGTTCGATCCTGGCTCTCGGCGCACATACTGTGTCCGAGTGCATAGATTATGGCTTCCATGGGTTGTTGGTCAGGTTTGTATTATCTACATCATCTGGCTAACACAATGTTTTGGGGTGACATTACAATATCCTCATAAACAAATAATGATAATCCATGGAGATAATAGCACACAACATTCGCTGAAATAATCACTCGAGGCAAACCACGCACAATGAATGATTATATTTGATCATTTCAGTACCGTCAAACCGAGTCGCTGATGTGAAAAATAGATAAGTTTAGCATTAGGCAATCAATCACCATAATTAGCTATACCAACGATATACCAATGTTATTCGATTAAAGCCTCCATGTTACGTAATGTTGGCGCCTATATCTGTAAAGTTGCATGTCTGTTTTTGATTTGTGACTGGTTTTATATGGGTTGCTCATTATGTTTTCCATCTCCAGTCGAGGCCAATTTTGTTTACAGAATCAAGGCAGCAGTAGGCGATATGGTGTTTGTTTAAAGGAAGCATCTGGTCAATGCAAAAATACCCAGCAGTACATGACTAACCAGATGAACGCTACATAATCTGGTTCCCAGCCTTGGGTGATATGCGAAATAGCCCAAATCGCTGAGAGAGTTAGGCTATACTGAGACATCCCGTGTCTGTCAAGGGAGGCAGAAACGCGACGAATAACGGTCACCAAGTTTGAAACAACGTAAAGTTGTTAGACCTCAACCTTGCGATTTATCTGCCACGTGCATGCCCTTGTTAAATTGTAACTTTGAAGGAAAAGTTAGCCAGCGTTATGTTTGCGATGGAAACCACTGACTCACTGCAATGCATATTTGATAACTCCTCGTCAGCGCCAGCTTATTTTTTAGTTAACTTTCTTGATTAAGGAGAAGTTATATGTTTAAGAAAGCACGAATGAAGGGAAATATGCGCAAAACAGGACACTCTTGCCGTCAGCGCTCGCTCCTTCACATACGCAATTTCCGAAGGCTTGAATATAACACTTTCAATAAAAGAATGGAGCTGTCAAAAGGCTGCTGTCTACCGAGACAGTAAGAATGTTTTTAATCGCAACAACATGTCGTATCTCAATATAGTATATAGGATTCCCAGTTTATTACATAAGCAATAATGTGCTATCATTTAGCCAAGTCTAATGAACCAGCTCTTTCTAAGCCCAAGACAGCAGCAATCACTCAATGACACGGCATATTGTGACTGGGGATGGCCAAATCGATACGATAGATCGGAGATTTTAAACAGTTGAAGTCGCGGTTGTAATGAATGAGGGTGACTACTGATTGCCCAATGCCAGCGGAATTTCTCCAGTCTACTAGCACTTGCACCAAGTAAACTAGATTATTGTTTGGCATGGATAATTCATGACAGTATGGAAGTACTACTTTATGCAAATGCGCCACCTGGTCGGCTGACTGAGAATGGCCTGAAGGGCCGCTTGAAAACTAGGTAAAGCTAGTTGATAGGGTCAAAGAACTTAAATACCTAAGTATCTAAGGTAGGTTGTGGGCCAGGGCTTAGGTGCGGCCTCCCGAGATTTTATGAGCCGAAGAAGAGGTCGTGACCTTTTACAATGAGTGTTAAGCTTCGTTTTCATCAGTATCGTTGCATTCTAGCTGTGTTTCCTATGGGTTCGGAAGTAACTATTCCTATTGCGAATGTTTCCATCTAAGCGATACCCATCCAGCACCAGGGAGCGATTCATAACCACCTCGGAAAAAAATGCGCGCGATTTATATCTCGTTCATGGTGTTCATTTTGGCTCGTGATCTGGCTTCACAATTATAATCATGCCAGGTACGATGTGGTTGTGAGAAAGCAATGTTTATAATACGGACCCCAAGAACAGGGATAGTCAGCTCTTATTCAATATATATGTCACCGAATCACATAAGATATATACTTCGAATGTATAGATGTTGTATGACAACATACCGACATCATTTTTAAGCAGACACTCATGCGAGTAATTAGGTATCCCATCGCGCACTGTGTCAAATGTGTTTGTACCAACGTGAGCCAAAAAGTGCCACAATCACATTCGCTTGGAGTATGGCAGTCAACACAAGCACTCGTTTGCCAATGTCAAGCTTCTGAATGCTGCGGGGCCAGTTCAACATATTACGGTTCACAAGGTCAGGTCATTTCCTCACGCTTAATTTTTAAATTACTCATATAATTAATTGGCTGGGTAACATATTGCCGCTAAAACAGCTTGTTAGCACAAGGGAGGCATATATAGCATAAACACACAGTCCTAGTGTAACCTGATATGCTATAATGGCAAAACAACCGAGATTTGGCCTTCACTCGATCACGTCTGTTTGACTGTTTCATTCGATTGCGACACCTCTATCCCAATTTCAACCACTGAGTCGATTTTAACACTGTCGAAATGGATACAACTGTCCGTTATGAATAAAAAATGGGGCCAGGTTATACCGATTTAGGGTGAACGTTTTTTACCAGCATGGACGCGCCTAGGTAAAAAGTTGATCGGTAAACGAATGATGTTGTGGTCACGGGGAGGTTTCAAACGATTGGAGACCCAAAATATTTATTTCTTATGTTCAGTTCGCCAGGATAGATCGTATTCTCGTGGGCTGAACCGTATTTCCTACTCCCACATATGATGAAGTCCCAGTAGTGGTATTGTCTTCATTACGGTTTCACCCCAGTCCATAAACCGCAAAAGGGAAACTGGATGCAGAGTTTTAATTGCAGCGTATCTCCATTTTATGGAGGGCTACGTAATGTCGTTTAACTGCATCTTATAGAATGAACCCCAGTGGAGCTGGCACACGAGAATACAAAAACTTTAAACACCGGGATAAGGTTGCGAACAGACCTTCATATATTTCTTATAACTAACTGCACTGTAAGGGTATTACGCAATCAGCACAAACAATCAGTCACAAATATGAGCGTTGAATATTCCCACAATCAACCAATCAGTAATATGATATAACGCCACTTAATACATCACTAGACCTAACTATGAGTCAAGAAAGAGCAGAATGGTGCCCGTGGTAACTTGTGATGAGAGGTAATTTAAGATGGGGAGACAGTTAGCATAAGATGGGTTACAGGTAGCTTACAATGAAGAGAGGTAACTTAAGATGGGGAGAGGTAACTTAACATGGGGAGAGGCAACCAAAGATGGGAGACAGGTAGCTTAAGATGTGAGATAGGTAGCTGAAGATCGGGTAGCAGTAACATAAGATGGGGAGAGGTAACTTAAGATGAGAAGAGGTAATTAAAGATGGGAGATAGGTAGCTTAAGATGGGATGCAGGTAGCTAAAGATCGTGTAGCAGTAACTTAAGATGGGGAGAGGTAACTTAAGATGAGGAGAACTTAATAAAGGTAGGAGACACGTAGCTTAAGATCGGGTAGCAGTAACTTAAGATCGGTTAACAGCAACTTAAGAAGGGAGACAGGTAGCTTACGATGGGAAAAGGGTGGGAGGAAATACATCAAAATGGGGAGAGGTAACTTAAGATGGCAGAGGGGTCACCAAAGATGGGGAGAAGTATCACCCTTTCAAACACGCCCATACACGTGTACACTCATAAGCACACCAACTGCTCACGCCCACGCTCATAAGAGCTCCAACCCAAGCCACGCCACAATTCAGATGCCTTCATTACTACCTACATTTTAGGCACTTCGGGACAAGCAGAGGTAGTGATGACAACCATAGAAGCTGATGTTGAAGAATAATGTGTCCTGTAGAAATGGAGCTTCCCTTGGGGTAACTTCCCCGTAGTTGATCCAAACACATCTGATGGAGTTTAACTCCCCAGGTTATGTCAAGTTGAGTCAACTCAAGTTTAGTAAATGGTCCCTTACTAAATTGTAATTTAAAATGTGGTTATCTACACTGAAAAAGGTGTAACCAAGATGGAGAGAAACATAATCATAGAGTGCCAACTAAAGACATCTCGGGGTTGTTCACAGCCATACACAAGTTGGCCGAGCCCCTAGATCGAATCCGAAAAGGAAACTCGGATAAACGGTGCCCAATGGGTGTGAAGTTGACCCGCTGTTATGTCAATATAGCAAGGTACTGCAATGATACAAATACTCACTGAGAATAAACACAGCGTGCTGGCGCGGCTCGTCTCTATAACACGCTTTGCGCAGTCCTCCGACATTCGCCCATGGATCAACAGCATGTCTAGCTGCCTCTCCACAACAACCTCACAGTAACCTACACACAACATAACAACACCAGACACGTGACATCACTGACACCAATGATAACGTTATAAACACATGTCATGACATCTGTTGACATACTACAGAACATTGGCGCCCATATGTAAGGTGACTCAAGACAATAAGTTCTAAAATGGAGAGAATATGCGCCGTCTTTCAGCTTGCATGCCACTATTCGTATTAATGAAATAGAATATACAGTGGTCAACTAGATCAGCATTGTGCACGAACATAATGTGATTTAACCGGCGCTATCACCTACCGTCAGTGTTAATCAGAAGGTGTTTGAGCTTCTTCAATTTGGCGACTTCCGCCACCATGCTGTTTTGGACTGTACGGTCAGCCACCTCAGTAAAGTGAAGCCTCACCGTATCTAAACCTATCTCGCTACCATGTGTCCCTGTTGCTCCTGTCTGCTCGTCCTGTGACGAGTTCAGCTGCTCTACAAAGTAATCTACAGCTTGCCTGTTAGACAACGCAATACCAGCTATTTCTAGTGTTTTTCCGTCAGGTGCTAACAATGGCAGTAGGGGACGAGGATCGACGAATGAGGCCTCACTAAATACCTCAATGGCGAATTGAGGGCCACCAGGTTTGCAACACCTGTCAGAGTACACAATTTGGTTCAAAACACTAAGGGCTTTCTGCTGACATTCATGTTTAGGAATGTCATAAAGACGTTTAAGAATCAACTGGCCTTCAGTGGCCCCCAATAAGCCCGCACAGAAAATCAAGACTACGTCCAGATTTCCGTCATTACGTTTGATGAGATTCTCTATGTATTTGATATCGCGACTCGCAGTATCCAGCCCACCACACCACTCTAAGGTGGTGAGGTGGTTGAAGTAGAAAAAGACCACTGGGCGTACACCAAAGGGTGTTTTGGTCTGCTTTGTGAATATACTCATTAAACCACTGGTCTTTACATCCTTCTCAGTAAGTTCACATCTCTCAAGGTCACTCGCTTCAAATATGATTTGTTTCTTCCCGAACACTTTAAAGGCCAGCACAGCTAATTTAGCAAGCTTACACAGAAATGACTTGATGAGTGGGTGCCGCCAAATCCGGTGTTCTTCGTAAAGAAGGATATCTTTCGATCGAAGGCATTGCGTCAGTACAGGTAACATTTGTTTGGAATACAAGGATGATTTTGTTTTGGGAAGGTTTGATAATATATCTTCCGTGTTACCACGAATCCAACTAAGATAGCTGATAAATTTTTGGATGTTAATCGGTATTGATAACATGCTTGCAACGTCTGGATGGTTATCCAGAAACTCTGCAGCCGACTTCAGCTCGCCGACCAGAAACTTGCCAAGTAATGTCCTGACCGAATGGTTAGTGAGCCCCGCCAGCTCTACCACTCGGTCAACATTCATGTCAACATGATGATAAAATGGACGGCTTGTTAGCAAAATTTGCGACTTCGGTAAGAGGGCTCCGCGAACGAGGCTACGAAGTATGACGCCAGGGTGTGCTTTTGCTGAGGGATCAGAAATTATCAAAGTGTCCGTCATAAACTCGTCGTGTTCGTCGTAACCGTCCATGATAAGCAGTATTCTGTCTTGTCGGTTTTGAAGTTGTCGAATCAGTTTTCGTTTCTGCGTCTTAGTCTGTCCAGTGAAGGTGTAATCAAAAAGAAGGTCAGCCAATGACAGCGACAGTCCCATGTCACCCAATTCTTTCAATAACAAAAAAATATGAAATGATGACCCCCCACCCATTGACTACAGGCAAAACGATTTAAGATGGTGAAACACAATGAAGTCTTGCCCATGCCGGGGCCACCCAGCATGAGCACTGAATGCGGTCGACGTCTATCGGTGTCCGTAAGAAAGATACCGTCCAATGTCAATTGTTTTCTGTCCGTCTTTTGAATGTTGAACTCATTGAATCCTTGTCTTGTCTGTCCGTCTGGTGCTGCGTGCCCATGGTTTATGATAACCGGAACGTGCTGGTCCAAACTTATGCTGTTTCCGTACTGGGTTTTTTCTTGCTCGTTTCTATTTTCAATCTTCTGCTGATAGGTACACTTCATCTCAGTCATGTACTGATCAATGCTGAGTACATCTCTAACTGGCACTTGGTCTAACTCTAGCTTGATGCTGGCTGATAACTGACACAGTTCTATCTGTTCAGTATCCCTCAGGGCGGCAACAAGGCTTCTACAGGCCTCCTCTCCTCTACTCTGCACACAATCCAACAGCTCCCTAACCTTGTTCCTTCCTTTCTTCTGAGTCATTATCACATCAATCTGGCCCTTACTTATGGCGCGATTTGATACCAGATACCCTAGAATATCTTCTAACTCGTCTAACTCCTCAACAATTTGTTCCCAACTTTCGGTGAGGCATTCAATAAATGAGTTGGGTGAATTAGCGCCTGTGTGGTCAGCCGCAATCTGTAATAAAAGGAGAAGCATGTAATTATTCTTGTCGTACTTGTACTTCTTTACAAGCTTACTTTTCAATTGGTACATCGAGTAGAAACACGGAACAACGAACGAGAGATATCATCAATAGCAAGCGGTTAAAGAAAGCGATCACTAAGATAAAACGACAAACTGGGCTCCGGTCAGTGTTCTCAATAGTATAACTGTAAATTGCCCATGAGTGTCAACCCTCCACTGATAGGAAAGTCATAAATGAGTGGTGCAGTACATATAGTGAGATCTACTCACCGTATCATTATCATCAGGACTAGACACAGAACGAACATGCTCTAGTTCTCCTGGATGGTCGGTAAGTTGTTCACTGCTTACAGTCAGGCATTCCAAGGTGTTGTTCAAACTGTTGGCTTCAATCTGCGTGTGTGTGTGTTCATGTGTGTATATGTATGTATGTGTGTGTGTGTTTGTGTATGTGTGTGCATGTGTGTGTATGTGTGTGTGCATGTGTGTGTGTGTCATTGTGAGGTGTGTCATTGGGGGGTGGGGGGGGGGGTAATAGAAACAAGAGAGCCATTCCATCAATAAACATAAATTAGTAGGTTTCAGCGATTATGTTATAGGGAGTCCAATTACATGGGTGTATATAGAAAAACAATAGCTTAAATAAGGCTCGTGGCTTCATGTTGAAGCTCTCTGTGTTTAAACCTTCCACTGGTAGGAAAGTCATAAATGAGTGGTGCAGTACATATAGCGAGATAAACTCACCGTATCATTATCACCAGGACTAGACACAGAACGAACATATGCTCTAGTTCTCTTGGATGGTCGGTGAGGTTGTTCACTGCTTACAGAACGGCATTCCGAGTGGTGTTGTCCAAACTGTTGGCTTCAATCTGCGTGTGTAGTGTGTATGTATGTGTGTGTATGTGTGTATGTGTGTGTGTGTGTGTATGTGTGTGTGCATGTGTGTGTGTGTGTGTGTGTGTGTGTGTGTGTGTGTGTGAGGTGTGTCAATGTGAGGTGCGTCATGTGGGTGGGGGGGGGGGGGTGAATAGAAACAAGAGAGCAACCCCATCAATAAACATACATTAGTAGGTTTCAGCGATTATGTTATAGGGAGTCCAATTACATGGGTGTATATAGAAAAACAATAGCTTAAATAAGGCTCTCGGCTTCATGTTGAAGCTCTTTGTATATAAACCTTCAACTGGTCGGAAAGCCATGAGTGGTGCAGTACATATAGCGAGATTAACTCACCGTATCATCATCATCAGGACTAGACACAGAACGAACATATTCTAGTTCTCTTGGATGGTCGGTAGGTTGTTCACTGGTTACAGACCGGCGTTCAGAGGTGCTGTCCAAACTGTTGGCTTCAATCTGCGTGCGTGTGTGTTCAGATATGTGTGTATATGTATGTATGTGTGTGTGTGTGTTGTGTTTGTGTGTGTGTGTGTGTGCATGTGTGTGCGTATGTGTGTGTGTGTTGTGTGTGTGTGTCATTGTGAGATGTGTCATTGTTGTGGGGTGGGGGGGAGGGGGGTGAATAGAAACAAGAGAGACATTCCATCAATTAACATAAATTAGTAGCTTTCAGCGATTATGTTATAGGGAGTCCAATTACATGGGTGTATATAGATAAACAATAGCTAAAATAAGGCTCGTGCCTTCATTTTGAAGCTAAATATGATTTGCCTCTATGTGTAAACATAAATGAGTTGTGGAGAACATATTGCAGCATCAACTCATCTCATCATTATTGCCAGGACTAGACACAGAACGAACATATTCTCCAGGATGATCGGTTAGTTGTTCACTGCTTACAGACCGGCATTCCGAGGGGTTGTCTGTACTGTTGGCTTCAACCTGCGTGCGTGAGTGTGTCTGCGTGTATGTGTATGTGTGTTTGCGTGTGTGTGTGTGTGTGTGTGTGTGTGTGTGTGTGTGTGTGTGTGTGTGTGTGTGTGTGTGTGTGTGTGTGTGTGTGTGTGTGTGTGTGTGTGTGTGTGTGTGTGTGTGTGTGTGTGTGTGTGTGTGTGTGTTTGTGTGTGTGAGTGTTTGTGTGTGTGTGTGTACCAATGATAGGTGGATCGGGGGGGGGGGGGTAAAATAGAAACAAGCGAGGAATCCCATCAATTGACATGAATTAGTATATAGAAAAACAACAGCTTAAATCAGGCTAATGGCTTTATGTTGAAGCTAAATACGATTTGCCTCTGGGCGTATACCTTACATTGATAGGAAAGTCATAAATGAGTGGCACAGTTTATATGGCGAGAACAACTAACCGAATCATTATCATCATGACCTGATGAACCAGGAGGAAATCTTGTACTCATGAAGTCAGTAGCACAGATAGGTGCTGTAGCGGAGTCATCATCAACGTCCGTGACGAGTGCATCACGTCTTGATCCCATTGGGGAAGCTAATTCAACTCCAACCGAGTCGAAGTCACCAGCGCCCGTGGTAGATTCTGGTTCATCCGCACAGCAACACAACCGAGAGATGGCAGCAATGATGGCCCCCATACTGCAACCCAGGATATCAATACCAACGTTAGTAGGGATAAATTTCATGACAGTGAGGTTCATATTGTATTTGAAAGAGTGGGCAGGGGCGAGTTTGGTGTGTGTAAGGGCGCTATACTATTCCGATTGCCCTACATATCCCTTTGACGAACCATATTTGATAAAAAAACATCGTATGATTTTGAAAGCTTATCATAAAATGTGCCTCCCCAGTGATGCCACCGACCCTTCCCTAACCAACAAATTCATAGCAAATCCCCACTCTTCTCTCAACATGTTATACATGGCGGGTCCTCATTCCCAGTTACGTCACCCACACTTTCCTTGCCATCCTATACAAATCGAATCCTCATTCCCTGTAACGTCACCCACATTTTTCCTAGCCATCAAATATAAAGCGGATTCTCATTGCCAGTGACGTCACCCACTCTTTCCTAGCCATCCCATACAAAGCGAGACCTCATTCCCAGTGACGTCACACATTCTTTCCTCGCCATCCTATACAAAGTGGGTCCTCATTCCCGGTGACATCACACATTCTTTCCTCGCAATCCCATACAAAGAGGGTTCTCATTCCCAGTTCCGTCATCCACTCTTTCCTAGCCATCCTACACAAAGCGGGTTCTTATTCCCATTGACGTCACCCACTCTTTCTTTGCCATACTATACAAACAGGGTCCTCGTTCCCAGTGACGTCATCCACTCTTTCCTCGCCGTCCTATACTATGCCGTCCTCATTCCCAGTAACGTCACCCACTCTTTCCTAGCTATTCAATACAAAAGTGGGCCCTGAGAGAGGTAGAGAAAAAAAAGTAGAGCGATAAAGTCAAAGAGAGCATATGTGAGAGAAAAAGAGAATAAAGAGAGGGAAAGTATGAGAGGGAAAGGAAGAGAGATAGGAATAAAGAAAGACAGAGAAAGATAGAGAGAACGAGAGACAGAGAGAGAAAGAGGGAGTTATAAGGAGAGAGATATAGGCAGAGAGAGAGAGGAGAGAGGGAATGATATTTAGATAGAGAGAAATAGAGAGATAGTTAGAGAGAGAGAGTGCTTGTGTGAGAGAGAGAAAGATATATATATATAGAGAAAAAGAAAGAGAACTAGCAACAGAGAGTACACGAGATATACAAATAGAGAAAGAAAAATAGATGGAGAGAGATAGGAAGAGAGAGAGGGAGGGAGAGAGGAGAGATAAGAAGATATATATATATATAATATATATATATATATATATATATAATATATATATATATAGGATATATAGATAGATAGATAGATAGATAGATAGATAGATAGATAGATAGATAGATAGATAGATAGATAGATAGATAGATAGATAGATAGATAGATAGATAGATAGATAGATAGATAGATAGATAGATAGATAGATAGATAGATAGATAGATAGATAGATAGATAGATAGATAGACAGACAGACAGACAGACAGACAGACAGACAGACAGACAGACAGACAGACAGACAGACAGACAGACAGACAGACAGACAGACAGACAGACAGACAGACAGACAGACAGACAGATAGATAGATAGATAGATAGATAGATAGATAGATAGATAGATAGATAGATAGATAGATAGATAGATAGATAGATAGATAGATAGATAGATAGATAGATAGATAGATAGATAGATAGATAAATAGATAGATATATAGATAGATAGATAGATATACAGATAGAGGTTGAATGAGAGCGAGTGTGAGAGAGAGATAGAAGAAAAGAAAAACAATAGAAAAAGAGAGAGATATAAAGAGAGAGAAAGTCAGAAGGGCGAGAGAAAGAGATATATAGATAAAGAGTGAGAGATAAAGAGAGAGAGATAAAAGAGAGAGAGATAAAGAGAGAGAGAGGGAGTTATAAGGAGAGAGATATAGGCAGAGAGAGAGAGGAGAGAGGGAATGATATTTAGATAGAGAGAAATAGAGAGATAGTTAGAGAGAGAGAGTGCTTGTGTGAGAGAGAGAAAGATATATATATATAGAGAAAAAGAAAGAGAACTAGCAACAGAGAGTACACGAGATATACAAATAGAGAAAGAAAAATAGATGGAGAGAGATAGGAAGAGAGAGAGGGAGAGAGGAGATAAGAAGATATATATACATATATATATATAAATATATATATATATATATATATATATATAGATAGATAGATAGATAGATAGATAGATAGATAGATAGATAGATAGATAGATAGATAGATAGATAGATAGATAGATAGATAGATAGATAGATAGATAGATAGATAGATAGATAGATAGATAGATAGATAGATAGACAGACAGACAGACAGACAGACAGACAGACAGACAGACAGACAGACAGACAGACAGACAGACAGATAGATAGATAGATAGATAGATAGATAGATAGATAGATAGATAGATAGATAGATAGATAGATAGATAGATAGATAGATAGATAGATAGATAGATAGATAGATAGATAGATAGATAAATAGATAGATATATAGATAGATAGATAGATATACAGATAGAGGTTGAATGAGAGCGAGTGTGAGAGAGAGATAGAAGAAAAGAAAAACAATAGAACAAGAGAGAGATATAAAGAGAGAGAAAGTCAGAAGGGCGAGAGAAAGAGATATATAGATAAAGAGTGAGAGATAAAGAGAGAGAGATAAAAGAGAGAGAGAGATAAAGAGACAGAGAGAGGAGAGAGATAGAGGGTGAGAGGGAGAGATAGATGGATAGAAAGAGATCTAGAAAGAGAGAGGCAGAGAACGAGAAAGATAGAGAGATAGAGACCGATTGAGAGAGTTTTCGTGTCAGGTTTAGCTGAAGTTTTGTTCAGTGAGCCCACTCTTTTCTCTGGTTAGTTTGACAAAAAATTTGACAGTTCAGGGTGTTTGCTTATTGACAACTTATAGATGGACGGGCATAAGATGGAGTTGATTCATCAAATCTATATAAATGCCAAGATAACATCCTCCTCACTGCCTTGTAAGACAATGTGAAAATACCAGTTATACGGGCAAACACCTGTTAAGTTGTTAACTTGTTAAGTATTAGTTATCGCCTGGTCACGTGGGTGATATGGGGAGAATAGACGAGGACGCGGAGAGTAACGTCTTGGTTGGGTGGGGGGTTGATGCTAATTTCAGTTGGTGCCTCATTTGTGGGGAGAGTACGACGAATTTGGCTCACCTCAGATTTCTTTTAAAATGTATCAATAAATCGCACAAACGAAATTAGTATTAAGGATCTACTTCGGGTTATATTGTAACGTCACTTCCACCGAAGAAAAATATTCAAGTAGGTTGTATAAACGACTTCAATATCTTTGAGTCAGCCCTTGTTCATTGACCTAGTTTGGGTAGCAGAATACGATCAGCTGTGAACATTCTGATGCTGAATCATGTGCATCAATAAATATAAAGGTCAGAACGACAAATGAACTTTGTTTCAATGTTTAATTACATCAATTTTATATGGGGATTGGACATGTTGCTTTTATGTTTAATTACAATAACTATTTGTTATAACTCTTATTCAGCATAACCCAGGGAATAAATAGTTTTGTCAGTGTTTCTGCGCTTGATCCTTATCGAGTTTTGTCGTCACTTAGACTGGGAAACCCAGTGGTGATGTTTGGATGTGATGATTTAGCATCTAAGCAAAAGACCATGGTGATAGAGTATTATCATGACTTCCCAACGAGGAACACACAGCAAATTAATTAAAGTGTGAAAGGGCTCAGTTTGGTAACTCGTGGAAACAGGAACCACAAGACGATCAGTTTGGTAGTCATAGTAGTTGGAGAAAGAATTTGAAAGAACGCGTACCGGTAATTCAGCCGAGTGATTACGATGGTTCGGGAGATTGGGAAGCAAATGTACCATCTTGTGTATAGACTGACTAGTAAGAGGAGAAAGGGGTTCTGAAATGTGACCATTGAACAGAGACGTCTCTGTTCTGTTCGATGCGTTCGTAAAATAGAAAGAACATAGGTTCCATGCGGTTGAGAAGTTACAAAGAGGGAAGTAAATGCCTTGAGAATCACTTAAATCACTAAGCGACAGTATTAGAAGGAGCCTATAAGAATCAATGAGGAGCGATAGTAGTAGACAGATGTGTGGGAGCACTTGACAATCCGCAGGTTATATCAAAGTTATAAGAGGTAGAACCAAGCGAGAACAGAACATGTGGGAGGGGCATTAGCTGTCTCTGGAAAGAGTAGGGGATGGATCCACCGGGAAGAACAGGAAAATAAATCCGATATTTCTTTCACGTTCAAGGAAAGATCCCTTCAAAGTCCGAGCTGGTTTGTTACAATTGTCCGAGCGATTGTCATGACATATGGTATGAAATAATCAAAACAGGAGACAAATTAGGAAGATGTGCTACTAGTGATGGAAGCCCGGGCACTTGAAGCGTGACTTTACACAAAATCGGACAAAGCCATCTTTAAACGACAACGGGGAGCCTCTGAGGCCGAAAAAACATGTCCCTTCGTGCGGCACATGTATTCCCGGGCTTAGCATTAGTCGTTGTCTTTCTGAGCATGCGCAATGCACGTGATCTTGAACATGAAAACAAACATGTTGCTGTGTTTCGGACTTTTTACCGCTTCCCAAATTGATCGAACTATAAAGGAAAAGGGATAAAATTGTCCGTAAAACATCATTGCATTCTATAACCCCATCACTTGTGTATGTTTGGTGTTTGGTAGTTGTCTGAATCAATCTAAAAAAATTCGCGTTGCGTCGTTTCTAGAAAGAGTAAGACGTCTACTCAGACGTCTTGTAGGGCTAAGGAGAAGGCCGTATTCTGGACCAGAGGCAGGTGATTAGAGCGGAAGGTCAAGCCATTTGGCTTGTGTAATGACCCCCCCCCCCCCACCCCCGGCCCCTTTCCAGCAATTGATGGATGGGGTATTGAGTGGTTTACAATTGGACACCTGCTTAGTCTACTTGGATGATGTTATTGTTATCAGTGAGGAGATGGTACATAGGCTACAACAGGTGTTTGCCCGTATCAGGGAGGCAGGATTGAAGCTTCATCTGGGAAAATGCTCTCTGTTTAAGAAAGATGTACTGTATTTTGGGCTCATGACCTCGGCAGAGGGATGCCAAACCAAGAAGCAGCAACAGTAGCCGACATTGTTGTTAAGGCGTGGGTCACTTGGTATGGGGTTCCTCAGTCGATACATTAAAATCAAATGAGCAACATCACGTCTGCTGTGATTTGGAGCATGTGTGAAATGCTGGGCATAGATAAAACCCATACCATTGCTTTTCATGCGCAGTCTGATGGGACGGTGGAACGTGCTGATGCTGTGTTCAGAATATTAGCTTCTTCGTCAGAGAAACGCCATATTTAATGGGATCGCTTTAGGCCTGATAAAATGTTGTCGGGGAGGGAAGTCGCCGAACCCATTGGCGTGATAACCGATTTCCCTGGTTCAAGGTTAAATGAGTCATGGCCAGAATATGTCAGGCACTTGAAGACTAAGTTTATTGAGACAGATGAGCTGGCCCCCTGTTGCGTTAGGTAAGGCAACTGAAAGAGCAATATGATAGAAAAGCTAATGAAACGTCGTTCCGTGGTTGACAAGGTATGGCAGTATGAGAAGGGACGAAAAGGGGCTGGAGGCACGATTCGGAAATTCATGCCTTATTTCGAGGGCCTCTACATGGTGCGGCACGTAGTTGATTCTAGAGTCTATGCTGTTCAAAAGCGGGACAAAAGTCACGACAAGGTTGTACATCATGAGACATGAGTGTGTCAGTGGCAGATTTGGCTACACGCGGAGGGATGGTTGACCTAACAAATGGAGCAGGGCTTCGTATCAGACGCTGATGTGAGCAGTGACATCTTGAGTTCTGATGAGTATCCAATAACTGAGGTGGCATGTCAGAGTAGTAACATATTCTGTATTAGTATTGATTTAATGTGTTTGTACCAATGATATTGTTTCTGTGATGTTATTGACCACACGCGAAGAAAATAGGACATAAGTCATATAACGTGTTGAACGGTTTGCGCGGTGTATATATTGATGTATTTTTTGTTGTTAAAATTGTGGTGAAGAGAGTGACAGTAGACTGATATGTTATATGCCATGTTGATTGATACTGTAGCTCGTGTTGCTTGAATAAAGTAATTTGTATGATTGCCTAATTATGATTAATGTATTGCATGGGCATATGGGACACTCAGTCTGTGACTGTAAGGCCGGTGGCCTACACGGTTCCCGCTTGTTGATATTGTTTATATGCGATGGTGACCGTTTGTTTTCCAGTTGACCGCAAGTTGTCAGAGGCCATTTTGGGAGCTGCATTATGGGTGTATACGGTGGTACAGTCTGCAGACTCAGTGTGATGTGCTGTGTTAAGATGGCTACCATCTTGTGACGTGTTTGTGCTGTGGTGATCCAGGGACCAGACAAAGCTGTTCTTCGTAAAGGATACGCCATGCATCACAGTGATAAAGCCAGCGTTTTCAAAACAAATTCGCATCACACCACTAATAGACGCGAAGTACTATCAATGTGTGGATGATGACAAACTCACTTAAATCTGGCTTCTGTTTCTTCTTACAGCCCACTAATGGCCATTGAATGTCAGTATGTTGAAGACATTGACTCTCGCATGTTTCCGGTGAGGTAGGCCACAACTACCTTCCATTTTCATGGATTAGGCAGTAATCGGCAATCCATAGCTGTATTGCCACAAACCATGCGCCCGCCCTCTTGACTCTGAACCTCACTCCTGTCTCACGGAGTTCAACGCCATTCCATTAGAATTACAGCCAGAGCGTTTGATGTTTTGCGCTTAGTGACTTTTACGGTTTTGTACTATATTGGTTGTGTTAATCGTTTCTTTACATGTCGTACTCTATATGTATTGAAAATGTGTTGTTTGTCCATAATTAATTGGTGCGGCCTTCATGTGTGTGGTGTGTTGTATTTGAATTTGGAATGCCAAAATCACTGTTGTATCTAACCATATGTATCTGAATACTACTTCAAGTGCTCAGATGGTGGGGGTAATGTTGTTGCCAGGTGCCTCGGCCAACCCATAGTATGATGTCACCGCCTACTACTGCTGCTGCTACTGAGAAAGGGCCTGTCCCTATGAGTTAATGGATCAGAGGGAGAGGTTTGACGCCACACTACCACCAAAACAAAAGTTCTACAGCAAGCTGTCAGAGCAAGACAAAAAGTATGGGACACGTTCGAGTGCCACAACATGGGCGACTTCCACGATTTGTACCTTCATACAGCCGTACTGCTAACATACAGGATGGCGGTACAAAAGGAATGTTTGTCAGACTACCAAAATAATCTCCGAGGGGGAGTGGGGACCACCTCTGAGGTTAACAAATTGGTACCCAGCCTAAGCAGAAAAATGTGGTGGGACCCCAAGTACACAAGAACAATGCATGGTTCTCAGCCAGAGGGTTCTACTAGCTAAGAACCATGATAAAACATGATATTGCAATGGATTCTGCAACAAATGCCATAAAAGCCATGGTTCTTAGCTACTGGAATGAGCTAGCTTCCAAACACGCATGGTTTTAAGTGACCCCCACTACCTTAGAACCATGCATGGTTCTCAGCAAGAGGGTTCTACTAGCTAAGAACCATGGTAAAACATGATATTGTAGCGGATTCCGCTACAAATACCATAAAAGCCATGGATCTTAGCTACTGGAATGAGCTAGCTTCCAAACATGCATGACTCGTAGGTGGTGGGACCCCAACTACCTAAGAACCATGTATGGTCTGTAATTACTAATTTCATATTATGGATATAGCAATTCCCCGACCTCAAAATAACTATTGATTGCAACCCCCGTTCATGTGTGTACATCTAACCTACACAGGGCGCCTTTGTTTTCTCTGGTTAAGATGACTAACGTTTGTCAGTTCAATTTTCATTGATTACCACTTATAGTACTACAGCCGACTGCTCGGCATAAAGTGGATCAGTTGGGCATAGATAGGGCGAGTTTTTGTTCTTTAATGATACAATCTATATGAACGCAAAAATAACACCTTCCTCACAGCCTTGTACTACAATGTGTAAATACATGTTAGGGACTTATTATTGCTACAATAAAGATAGACAAACATTTTTATAGAAAACTTGTTAATTAATCGTTAGTCAAATTAGAACAGCAATCGAAGCTGTTAAATGTATGTAGTATGGCTGATGTATCCTGAACCTATGGATGCATGACTTCCATGACACGAATGAATCAATGAACGAAATATAACAGCATATATGATTTCTATATAATAATGGGAGAACGAAACGAAATCTAAGTGGCCAGATGTCGACGGCGGAGAGGTCAAAGTCGGTTATCATATGAGACCCTTATCATTAACAAATGTAGTGACTAATAGCGAAATATGCTGCTGATCTACAGGAACTGGTATACTGTACCCTATATGGCGTCACGTGGGCAGTGACGAAGGTATACAGATTGTGTGGACATTGCATGAAAAACCGAAAACCAGAACAGAATCGACGAGACACAAACCGTAATGGATGAAGCACAAAACATTGCTTGTGATACTAACCCAATCAAAACCTAATTGTTCTTCCTTGTTAAAGGTCAACTACAAAGATTTTTTTTATTCCATTTTTCCAAAGTTCTATGTTTCAAAAGGGTATCATGACCAAAATAAGGTGACTGCGCGCTTTTTTTCTTTAAGAAAAATGATTTTTAAATGTATATTTCCCACGTCGAATCTGACAAGATACCACTCGGTAAAATTCGTGAATTTCCGTACAGTGACGTCATTCAGGTTGTTTGCGAATATTCATCGCCATCTTTAGCCTTCCCGGTTGGTTGACAGCGTGTGACTAACTCGTCTTTCTTCACGGTCTGGTGCTTTTCTTGGTGTGGATTATGCCTTATTGTTGTGCGTTTGGTTGTCGGAACAATGAGAAGTCAGGCGTGATTTTTTTTTGTTTCTAAAAGACATATGTGCCGCATATGGGTGTCGAAAGTCAAGCGTGAACACTGGAGTCCTGCCCTTATAGTTATAGTTATACGACAGTTCTATGTTCTGATCATTTTGAGAAAAGTGCTTATGAGACTGACCCAGAGCTGCTCAGAAGTCTAGGATTTCGTAAGAAACCTAGGCTCCGAAATGGTATTGGCAGCTGAGCAGATAGATAAATCAAGTGACAGTGGTGAATCACAGACTGAGGTGTCACACTCAAGTACTGCCGACCTAGGCTAGGCGAAGAAACTTCGCCTGTCAGCGTCCGCGCTGTTTGCTACACCAGGGGTGAGTGCCTTGCCGTCTGCCGACCATGAAGCTTGCTCTCAATTGTCATTAGGGGTGCAGGCAAATGTTTTGGTGAGTGTCACAAGGCAACTGCATTATTATATATGATGAAATGCTTTGGCAGGGATAACTTCTGTTGTATGTATCCATGTGTCTTTTCAGAGTCAATTTGTAAACATTTACTCCCTTAAAGGCTATGATGAATGAAATTGTAGCATACTTATTGTATTGATACCATAGATGGCTGACAAGTCTCTACAGACACAGAGTTCTATCTTTCCTGGGATAAAGAAATATTCAAGAGGTACCCAAGTTGGCCCATCTCACCAAAAGTGTCACCAGGGGCACCCAATATGAGCCCCAGGAGGAATCTGTTGGACTGGTGGACAGCGATGATGAGATGGAAATTGACCCTGACTATGACTTCACTGACGAAGTGATGATGCTGAGATGGAAACTGATGATTACATGGCGTTTGAAGAACTGTTAGGTAAATATTGTTTTGTTTGTAGTGTAATCACAGGGTTTTATTTGAGTTGATCTGGAGGATGGCCCTAGTCAGAATCAAAGATACCGGGGGAGTTTTGCTTGTTTTGAGCAAATCGGCGTGAATGGACACCGCAAGATGTGGGATTGCCAACTTTTTACAGGAGCTATGCCCGCAGGGAATTTGTTTATGGCTTCAGGGATTTTTGTTAGTGGCAGTAGTGCTATGAGAACACTGAACATGTTCAGGTATGGAAAAATCCCAAGCCTGTCAAAGTACCAATTTCTTTTGGTGTGAACATGCATTAATCTAAAATGAAACATGTTATTTCGACATTTATTACCAAAATCTGAATAAGTTTCATTTGCACAAACATTGTTACCCAATTAAAAATTGGCATATAATATAACTTACTTATTATATGACTATCATAAAATATGAATATCATTGATTTGCTTCAGACTATGTACATCAGGTGCTTGATCTAAGGCAAAAATACCCAAGCTACAGACTTGCTGAGGTCCTTGCAGATGACAGGACTGTCCCACCACCTATTGCCTCCCAGTACGAGAAACCTGAAAAGGATCTTCTCGTAGGTGCTCACAGGTGTCGATTCAACCTGACTAAGAAATCCTCCGCTCCAAAGCTTGGGAAGGGTATTCTAAAACTTACCATTCATCGAAATCTTTTGTTGATTCTTCATCCGAAGCGGACCCTTGAGAAGACTTAGAGCTCCCGGTGTCATTTCGTTGTGTGACTTGCATTTTTCAACTCCCGTCCGTATTGGCTCAAATAAATAGTCATGGACATGATTTGCCCCAATGTTATGCTATGGGGACTCGTAAACTTCATCAGAAGACGACATGGCTTGTCAAAACGGTGTAATTTTAAAATCCAAACAATCGTTTTTCGCTTCGCTCGTTCGCTCGCAGTCAAATTCTCTTGGAGGCAGCGCAGCAGCAGGAATGACGTCACGCAACGTGCACCTAGCGGCCAACTGAGGCAAAATGGCATCGAGAAGATGGCTTCGTATTTTCTTCCGAATGAAACCTTATCGGTGGATTTTTAGTACTTATGCATGCCGTTGCAATGAATTATGGGTCCCCGTTGGTTTATGAGTTATTAATCTTCAATTTGAAACACATTATAAAGAAATGATGAAAATCGTTGTAGTTGACCTTTAACTAGCGTTATTAGGCTGAACCAAGTAATTTGTTGATGGTAAAATTACAACAGTAATAGATTGAATGGTAACTATAGGAACATTTGGATGCACGTTTACATTCGTCACATTTCGTAAAACTAGCTTAGATTGTATAATGCTTTCACTGGAGCAACACAGCACACAAAGACTGGACACATCACCACTGTTGAAGTTAAATAGTGCATATGCGACTCATAATATCATGGATGGCTATGGATAACATGTGGGTCATTTCGTTATGGGATCATAGTGGCCTACATTTTAGCCACAGGCAGAACATTTTACCTGTTAATCAAAAACCTGAATACAATCAACGACATAGCGAGACTGACGCCTGTGAAAACGTAACTATAACAAAAGGTGTCGGGACGTGATTTTTTAATTTAGAATCATCAATTGTTAATTATTTCAGAGAAGTTTCTGGTATCCAAAATTGGGGATGATACTTTGTAATGGGACGCTTATAGCAAAATTAATCCGCTGTAATGTGTGATAGCATAGGACTAAGTTTTTCGTCTTTTGAAATGAATATATCATTCAAAGATCATGGGGAAGAGACCCAGACTCGTATGGAAGCACAATTCACTGAAGAACCGAAAGTATATAAAAATGTTCTTTCTATGGCAGAATGGAAGCTCAATTGGCCTGAGTAATGTTCTGTTCGTTGGGCCACAAACGAATTAGACATTAACGCTAAATGCCAATATATGTCTTGGTTTCAAAAAGTAAAACATGCTCTCGTCAGTTTAAGACCAAAAGAGAGAGGTTTCAATGTTCATTTTCAAAGAACAATATGACTTCACTCAACAAAATTAATGACCCAGACATTACTAGAAACACCCACTATATATATGTTTCAATGAGAGTAACCCTTGTGTAAGCAACATAGACAATAGGATCAAGAATGTACCACAACATTTATTGATGTCTATCTTCCATGCCCTCAATAAAAATTATGAACCACAAAGGGAGATGTATTGTGTCTACACAGTGAATCGTGACGCAGTTCCTCATACGTTTGGGCGCTTGAAACAAGCCACTTTTTATGTCCCCTCTACATCAGACCTACACCTCTTATTGCAGCTGCAGTAATATTACAAATACAAAGCTGGGGTTTTCTAGACCATTCGGTCCACACCTTCATCATACCAACTCATTGCTGTTCAATTTGAATACAGCAGATGTCTTATGGCCCTATGCATGGTATACACATGGATGAATAACCATATCAATGTTACCCCAGTCACGCATAAATTTATATCAATTGAATTTGCTGTTTTTAATCAAGACCACAAATGGGGATGTGATGTCAGTTTTGTGGCAGTGCATGTATGTTCTGGACGGAGGGCGGAAGGGCCTTGTGGTTCCCGATGACGCACAACACAAAAAACAAAACAAAAATGCTGATATACTGGTGAGAGATAAAACATTTACCTTCTTTGTTGTTCACAAAAGGCCTTTTATCCACTGTCTTGTCTAACTCGATGGATTCGTTCTGAGAGTCGACGTGTGGCTTGGTAGACACTGCATTGAACTAACCCAAAGCTAGAAATATATTTGTCAAATGTACACCCAGACTTTTCCATACTTGTGACTTAAAATTCCATTACTATAAGTGACAAATAAAATACCTACCTTCTGTGTTGTTCACAAAAGGCCATTAACTGCTGACTTGTCCAGCTCGCTGTCTTAGTTTTGAGGGTCGACTTGTGGCTATGTAGACAACATATTGCACAAACAAAAAGAAAATACTATTTATTGAATGCACATATCAACGTTGCTTCATATCTGGGTCTTAAACGTTTCATTGCTATCACAAATAGATACATTAATTACCTTCTTGTTGTTTCACAAAAGGCCTTTAAACAATTTATTGTCTAATGTGATGTCTTGGTTTTGCGGTTCGACTTGCGGCTGTGTAGACACTGCGTTGTACAAGTCAAAAGCAATTAATATTTGTTGAATGCACATGTCTTCATTTGTTTAGATTTGGGCCTTAAGCATGTCATTTCAATAAATGATAAAAAATTACCTTTTTTGTTCACAAAAGGTCTTTAACCGCTTTCCCGCCTAAAGTGATTTTTGGTTCTGGGAGTCGACTTGTGGCTGTGAAGACACTGCATTATACGAACCCAAAGCAATTAATTTTTGTTGAATGCACACATCACTCGTCTTTCTTATTCTATTGCTATAAATGATAGATAAAATATTTACCTAGTCGATGTTCACAAAAGGCCTTTAATCAATGTCTTGTCTACTACGGTGGCTCGGGCCTGAGCTTTGACTTATGGCTATGTAGACCCTGATTGTACAAACCCAAAGCAAGTAATATATCTGTAAAATGTACAGGCAAACTGTTCAATACTTGTGTCTTCAAATTCCATTATTATAGCTGATCAAAAAATAATTGACTTCTTTATTGTTCACAAAAGGCCTTTAAAACACTTTCTAGCCTAATGCGATGTCTTGTTTCTGGGCGCGGACTTGTTTGTTTTTAGATGATGCATTTGACAAACGCATAGGAAATAATTATGTATGTATTTTCAAAAATGGCAATATTGATGCCAACACAAATACCCTTACGTCGACTTCTGTACCTATCAAACCATGATCATTATATGACAGTTTTTTCATGACATCGCTGTGTGTAGTAGCTTTTGGTTATTTGTTCACAACGCGTCTGTCTGCTGAGGGCGTGGCCCACTCCTCTTTTAACTCAACATTCTTGCCGAGGCGCGCTAAATATAGTTAGTGACAACAACCCCTTTGACGGGCTGGCTGGTGTTAACCAGCGACCCATGACACTAACCCCTCAGAAGTTGCTACTGCGCAATATGGCAAATAGCGGGCTAATACTAGGTTGGGGCGGTGTAAATGATGGTAAATGTTGAACTATGGAATATTACAATAAACGAAAATAGCTAACTATTTGAGAATGATGATGATATTTAGGAGAGATTGACAAATACAACAACACTGTTCATTCTATATTAGAAATAGTATCATGTGAAGGAACAAAAACACATGTCAGTACCGAATTGCGCACAACACCTTAAACCTGCCATCATGTCCCCACTAGTAAGTATAAGATGATACAGGCTAACGAGAGGCAAAGGAAATCTTCGATACACACCTCACCTCGATACTGATGTTTTGAAGCACTTGTTCTCTATCACCTTCGTTCAGTATGCAGTTTAGCTGATGATGTGGTCGGAAGAATGCAAGGTATGCTTTATAAACCTGAGCTCAACCTGATAGCCTACGATGGGCAACAAGCAGCAACAGATTATATAACGAGCAGGAAAAGTTCTGTGACAAAGGTACCTTGCACAGTTGATCTGTGAGCTAACCACGCTGTAGTTGGGTAGATAAAGGCGAACGGTGGTCAGTGATGTGGGACGTTTGGGTTTACGCCCCATTTTTTTACGCACGACACACAGGCCTGTTAAGTATATGATATGATACCTATAACTTTAAGTGAATTTGATTCAGCTACTTTATTTGGTATGACATATTGACCATACATATTCAACGAGGCTATACTGAAAGTATCACCAGTTCAAATACATATAACACGAAATGAATAAACGATATTATATTATTAAGTATCATAATTAGATTCGCCTATAAATAACCACACTATTAAGACATGTCCTTCTTCTTGTCCTTGTTGTTGTTGTTGTTGTTCTTCTTCTTCTTCTTCTTCTATTTCTTCCTTTTTTTTCTTCATTACCAACAGATCTCCATCCGTAGTCGACCATATCCTAGCCATGCTCAACTCTTTTTACTACAAGACGAATAAAAACGTATTATTAAGGCTATCGAGAAATATTTACAAATTTTCTACTGGACAGCAATTGAAGGTGGTATACAGATTTACGATTCTTACACGTTCCATGACCTGCACCTGATTTTGAGGTCAGTTTTATAAATATACCTCTCACCTCTGTATGTGGTATATGCCTACATTGCGATTAAATTCATAAATAAATGTGGAGAACTGTGATACAAAAATAATTTTATATACAAACATACCAGCAACTGAGACTTAATTTGGCGTTTTGCCAACCTGTCACAGCTTACCAACAAACCTTATACAACACAAACTAGCCTTCAAGTTCATGAGGATGGGGGCCTGGAGCAGGATGCGAAAGGAGACGAAAACCTGATGAGTGTGTTGGTATGCGTGTGTTACAAAGTGTACGAGCGTTTGAGAGAGAACATGAGTGTGTGAGTGAGTGAAGGAGTGTGTGAACGAGAGAATACTGGAGCTAAAAAAACGAGCAGAGAAATAAGCTTGTAGATGACAGCGAGGACGCATTGCATTGGGGTTTCAGATAGTGACGGCAGTAAACACTGAGGCTAAAAGCACGAAAAAACGTCCTCAGTAGGTAGAGACGCGGGTAGTCATGGTGAGTGAGATAACAAAAAGTTAAAAACTTGAAAGGAATGTGTTGAACAGATGGTAAAAACATAGTTTCTGCTGTCGGTATAAGTCCATGATGACCAAGACCCATTTATCGCCTTGAATAGAAGCCTGACACGAACCACCGCTGTCAGTGGCGTAAACTGATAAAAGCATTTGACTGTTCATGCATACAAAGTAACTGCTTTGGTGTTGCTCAATAGGAGACGTGTGGGTGTGTTAATCGTCAAAATGCGGACCTCGATCTATCCCTTACAGACGCCAATAAACAAAATATGTGCTCCACTCTACCGCTGATACCTGCAAATCATCTAAATTTGTACCCCCAAACTACCCCCGCAGCCGCAGCCAATCAGCAATATATGGTCACAATGCTTATCCCAATCCCAGCCATTTAACTAAATATTGACACTCAACACCTGATACCAAGCCCATCATCAAAACGTCGCCTCACAACTACCCCCGATGACACGCCAATAATAAAAATTCTGGCTAGTTTTTGCTCGCAGAGCTCTCTACGCCAAGATTTACGGTTGAGTGATGCCAGCTTGTCACAACAGCGACAAGAGCATGACAGTCGCACACGGAAATCGTCACCGGGTCACTGGGGTCGGGCAAATCTAAGATACTTTAACAGCCAGCTGTGTGCGTAAGCAATCCAAATGTGAACATTATAGCATGAACCGCATTGAATACTTAATCATTGGTGACAATCCTATACCAAGCAATTCAAACATAAAAAGACAGTGAGGAACGCTCTCACCCCGCTGATAAGGGTAGCATGGCTCAGGGATGGGGGGGGGGGTAATAAAGAGTATGACAGAGATAGGGAGAGGCATAGTTAGTAAGACAGAGAAAGGGGGGGGGGGTAGAGAGTAGAAAAGAAATGAAGCAGGGAAGGGGAGGGGAGGCAATAGAGTATAAGACAGAGAGAGGGCAAGGGTTAGAGTGTACGACAGAGAGGGGGGGGGGGGGTGATAGAGAGTAAGACAGAAAGAGCAGGAGGTATAGACAGTAAGAAAGATAGAGGGGAGGGATAGAGAGTAAGACAGAGAGAAGAGTAGGGAATAGAGCATATTGGTCTTTACCTCGTCTCCATAAGACCACCTGCTAAAAAAACACATCAATCATAGAAATGGCCATATCATTGTGTCTTCAAGGTTGTCAAAATGACTAACTGACCGTAGCACTGTATATGAAGCTGCCACTTTGACTCAGTGATCATATCATTGTGTATGAGGCTGTCACTTTGATTCAGTGACCATTGCATTGCATATGAGGTTGTTACGGTGACTCAGTGACGATAAACCTGTAAATAAGATAGTCACATTGACTAAGTGACCAAAGAACAAAGACTATATCTAAGGTCTCAACAATGACCGGCTGACAACAGTAGGTGGTGTGTTCCATACGGAGGTGTCAGCATACTCGATACTTTAACAGCCAGCTGAGCCCTCGGCAGAGGTAGCTTGTCACCGCCGCGTATGTACTTGACATCTATAAAGGGGTCAAAATCAAGGTGAGGTGTGATTTCGCAGCAGGCGTAAACAAACTCGACTAGAGTCTCGCAAAGTTTACAGCATAACATGTGATACGCAAGCGGTACCCTGGTCAATGGAACATGTTTCCCATCACCATGCATTTAGACATTTTGTAAGCAGCATGCTGTGGGGAAGATGTGTACCTAACTGTTGCAAATGTAGTTCAGACACACAGACAGACAGACAGACAAAAGTACCGGTTTTAACTAGAAAAAACAATCGTGGGAAAAAATAAATCATTCAATTCTCACCGTCATCATAACCCTCAATATCATCATCACCATCAGGCATTCCAAACATATCAATCGACATATTCATTTTGCCTTTGCGGTTTCCAGGTACGGTGAGGATAAAATATAGTGTGATACAAAGGAATCTTATTATCTCTGATCTGGTAGCCATTTCTCTGGCGTACTTGTGACCTGTCTGCTGTAGGGGATCTGTATTTGACAGATATGGGGCATACTTCAACATAATGGTCTCTAAAAGTAATGTCAACCACCTGTGAAGTTGTGTTCAATCATGTTCTGATGGCTAGAATTTCCTTAGCTTTGACACGACCACAGAGGGTAGGTAGCCCGGGAAAAGGAATCCGGTCATTGGCAGCATATGCGGAATGCACTCTCTTCTGCTTGACTGATGTCTGACAACAGTCTGTATTTGGACATTATCCCAGCGCAAAACAAAACCAGTGTCCCTGTTTTTGGCCTGCACAACTATGTCATTACTGCCAGCACCATCGTCACAAATGCTTCCACATCACTTGGGACAGTTATATCCTCCTCATCATCATCATCATCATCACCATCATGCTGGTCAGTGAAGTTATCACCAATGTATTCATCATCCCTCTTGCTATAGTCATCACCACTAGTGTCTAATTCCCTTGGAAGTCTTCACTCACTTCTATACCTGGCATCTCCTGAAGCCCATCCATGCAGTGTTCACAGATGAATTGCAGTTAATGGCAGGCTTTCTCTGGCGTTTGTAGCTTTTTTGGTTCAAAAGCTGACAAAAATAATCAATAGGTTATATAATTGATTGGCAACTTGAAGACACACGTGAGCTTCATTTATCTTTCAATTTCTATAGCCAACCACAGCCCAAATCCCTCCCAACTAGAAGTAAGATATAGAATTTATGACAACTTTAAAGTTAAATGCATGGGTGCAACTTTATAGATATGGCATGCCTAGCTCTATTTGGAATAAATCTAAAATGATCGCAATGAAAACATACATCTGGGTAATTTGTTTGCTGCTTACACTGGTTTGCCATTGCGTGATTGTATCTGCAGAATGTTTGATGATATTGTCACCAGTTGTCCGACTGTCACATGGCCCCTTGCTGAAGCGGGAGCTGCATGATGACAGCTGCACGTAGTTTTGTTGATAAAAACAAGGTAGACTGGCCTCCTTGCGCAAGTGAGAACCCGTCAAAATGGACCGGCTCACAGGTCGGCAATACAATCATCCATATATAGACAATAAAACAAATTCTAATCCATGTCACCATGTGAAGCCCTAGTTTACTGGGCCTTGAACGTGGGGCGACATCACTGCCATCAGCTTTATAGCTGTTAATCGGTGGATGGAAAGATTGCTTGTTTTGTCTCCATTCCTGTAGGATATTGACGTAAAAACTTTCTTCTGTATACTCTAACTGTATACCGTACAAAATAACGGTTGTCTCTCTGTGAGTTTCTGTAGACATAGCGGCCGAATGTAACTCCATTGTAAAATGGTTTGATGGCACTTAAGCTTGCCATATCATAGCCCTGGTCGAACGGTAATATCATCGGACGTCTTGTTGGGATAGCCCTGTAATGACGTGAGACTTAGATGCAGCATTTATATTTAAGTGATATATCAAGCAAGCCGCTGATAATGGAACTCCAATACTCTGTTTACAGCATAAATCAGACTGTCAGTGTAAAAATCGAGGTTTCTTTTCCACCTCTTGGCTACTCATTTCTATTTTAAAGGTGAACTTATCCAATCCATTTGTTTTTGGTGTATGACTACTACAATACCTTGAAGTGCATTCTAGTGCATTGGTAGATGGTAGTAGGATGATTGAAATATGGTGTTCAGTAGCTGCAGTCAATCAAAATGTGGTGTTCTGCTACTAAAAACCAATTAAAATATGCTGTCCGACCTCCCTTTTTGATCATATACCACTGCTTCAGTCTCTATCCATTCATTAGCTAGTAAACATTTGATTGCACATTTCCTATTAAACAAGCTAATCCTGAAGTTCACATGGACTCCTCTGATGTTGATGGTTCCCCACAAGGAAATATATGACCCATATGACCATTTACTCTAGAGCTAATAGGATCTAAATCTAATAGAGATTAACTTACGATAGCACCTTTCCTTGTAAACCAAGCTACCCCATGTTATGCAAGGATTTTGTGTGTGATTTTAATGGCATGTATCCAAATAAAGCAAGCTAGCTGTCCCAAATAATATATGAACCCTATATGATGTTGTTTTCGTGCCCTCTAAACAATAAGCCAATTATGACTGTGCTTCCCTCCTGTAAATCCCTAAGTTAATCCAACAGAGAATATCTTATGATGGCATGTTTGTTATTAAAAGCAAGCTAGCTTTCCCAAAATATACATGAACCCATCTGATGTTGATAGTATCTAGATATATATAATTAGCTCGTTATGAACTTTGACCCCTGAGTTAGTTGCATAATATCTCTGTACTATGGTCAACAACAAAATAGTCTTTCGAAGGTACTTTTCCTTAAAAAGCAAACATGAAGCCCTGTAATGGTGATTATTCCTTGCAAACATCAAATTAGCCTAAACTCATGCCAAAAGTAATGGAGCTTCAACAACTGTTGGCCTCTTGTTGACATCTAGTGTACAGCCATTCCCATTCATCAGAATAATGGTTACTTAGGTTCTTTTACATTTAATTAACAGCTTTTAGAGTCCATTTAAATATGGACTACCAAAACTCCAGTTGCTTGTAGGTAGTCCAGCCCATCGAAATATAGTGTACAACAACTCCAGTTCATTGGAATGCTGTTTCTCCGAAACACGATGTTCTTTCGTATCACTCTGTTTCCCCGGAATGCCTTGTTCCCATGGAACACCCTGTTTCCCGGAACAACCTGTTTCCCCTGTTCTCGGGCAGCACCTTGTGGTGATTCCTCTCATAATAGAACCACAAAACACCTCAACCAGCGCCACCACCAGAAATTTAACGAAGCATTTACTGTGGATTGCGGGGAAAAGATTACCTTCTTGGAAACGAGTGGTTGCAGACCACGCGGTTTAACCGCAGCCTCACCATTCATACTCGCATGAGTTATGGCTGCACAACATGCTAAGCAGAAAGGAGAAAAAAACCCACACCAAAAAGTAAGATTTTTCTTATTATGACTGTTGCATTATGAAGCCCTCACTAAAAATTATAACGTCCACTTCATGTGTTGGATGGTGATTAAGAATAAAGACAGTTCTCTTCCGGTCTACATGGTGTCGTCCTCGTGTGTGTGTTTCTCAATATAGTTATTTGGACATAACATAACATGGTGGCAGCAAGTGAGATCTAAAACGACCCATAGTGATTAAAAACAGTGTTTTTATCTTCCGCTAGTCAGCAGTGGAAACGACTGTCGTCTTGAGGTCAGTGACACCGGATTCAGTGAACCGAGCAATTCACCTCCTCAACGACCCCGCTCAAACGCACATGGTCGGCGACGGATTGTGTGACTGTGGTGTTGGAATGTCGAGCAACAAAACGAGCGCAAAGTGCAAATCGCAAGTAAGCTTCTACATGTGACAATATCAGGTCTAGTGATCGTGTTGGACGTTGTGGTAAATAACTGCATCGCGTCAGTGACAGTGTGCAATTTATCGCCAAATCATGTCAGAATCAAACCCAGCAGCAAGCGTGCAGAACGTGCACTCAAACGATCTAGCCGGTATCAAGTTGCCCTCATTCAACTGGGACAGTGACGATTTGCCTCATCAGTTTCGCTCATTCAAGCGTTATTGTGAACTGTTGTTGTCGACTCCTACGTACAGTAACAAAACAGGTCACGAAATTGTTAACTACATCCTACTGTGGTTGGGACCCAATGCTTTAGAAGTCTACGACAACTGGTCTCATCTGACAGTAGAGCAGAAGAAAACGCCAGAGTCAGTGTGGCAGGCATTCCAAGACTATTTTGAGCCCAAGGCTAACTATAGACTTGCCCGCTTTCAATTTCGCGACATTCGTCAACAGTCAGCCGAGCCCATTGACACCTTTATAACTCGCCTTAAGGTGCAAGCACGAAAGTGTAAATTTGAGGCTGCTCTCGAAGACATGCTGATCGACCAAATCATTATTGGCACTGTGGACATCCCCGTTCGTAAAAAGCTACTAGACCACGATCCCGAGAAGTTGACACTTGACAAAGTTCTCGACTGTGCTCGCACATACGAGGCCACACAACAACAACTCAATCAGTTTGGGCAGGCTACGAAGGTGGATAGCATCCATCAAAAGCGAAACAACCAAAGGAAAGGACCGATTCCACATGCTGAATCGACCTCAAGGAACACATGCCACTTTTGTGGTGGGACTTGACACCGTCGGGAGGAATGCCCCGCTCGCGACCAGAAATGCAATAAATGCTTAAAAGTTGGTCATTGGAGAAAAGTCTGTCGCAGTACTGCTGCACACAGTTCTTCGCAAGGACATCGCAGTGGCTCAATAAAGTACAGTACTTCAAAGTATAACAAACAGAAGCAGAAGCCTGATGTACACTCTGTTTGTGTTGAGAATCAGGATGACCCACAGTTGGAACAGTGCACATTCGACAATCTCTCCATTTCAACAGTAAGCCGGGACAAAGCATTTGCAATCTTGCGCATTGAGGCATACCCCAACAAGAAGACAAATCTACGAGGTAAAGTGGATACAGGTGCTCAAGGGAATATCCTGCCTCTGCGAACGTTCTGCAATATATACCCATCGCATGTAAATGAAGATGGACTGCCAACAACCTTAGTTAAAAGTGACGCCAAACTCACTGCATACAATGGCACTCCGATTCGTCAGTACGGTACACTTACCATCCCGTGTCGTTACGCGGACAGCCAGTGGCAAACAACAAAATTTTATGTAACTGACACACCAGGTCCTGTAATTTTTGGATTGGAAACTTGCGAAGCTCTCAGTCTGGTGTCCATGAACTGTACCATATCTCTCCAGACTGACACTGCAAACCTTAGAAAGCTGAATGACGTCAAGTCCATGTACCCTGACCGATTCACAGGCTTGGGTAAATTCAAAGGAGAGCATTCACTTATCCAGAAAGAGAATGCTTGTCCCGTAATCCATGCACCAAGAAGAGCTCCAATCCAGCTGCAATCTCAAATCCGCTCTGAACTTGACAGAATGCTGGACCTTGACGTCATCCGCCCAGTGAGTGAACCTACAGACTGGGTCTCGAGCATAACATATGTTCAAAAACCAAACGGGTCTCTCCGCATTTGTTTGGATCCGAAAGACATCAATAAGGCGCTAAAGAGGGGTCAGCACTGCACCCCTACACTCGAAGAGGTTACACACAGACTCAAGGGCGCCAAAGTGTTTAGCAAACTGGATGCCAAGTCAGGCTATTGGAGTGTACAGTTGGATGCTGCCAGTCAACCCCTCACTACATTCAACAGTCCATTCGGACGGTTCTGTTTCCAAAGGCTCCCATTTGGCTTGAAAACTAGCCAAGACGTTTTACAAAAGGCAATGGATCAGATACTCGATGGACTGCCTGGCGTCATATCCATTGCAGATGACATCACTGTTTTTGGTGTTGACCAAGCTGATCACAACCGCAATCTCCATCAGTTGATGGAACGCGCTCGCAAATGTGGTCTTGTCTTCAATGCAGAGAAATGTAAAATCAACCAAGACGAAGTATGCTTCTTCTGCAACATCTCCGGGGAGTCAGGGGTCAAGCCTGATCCAAGAAAAGTGCAGGCTATCATCGACCTGAAGCCCCCAGCAAACGTCTCAGAACTCCAGTCATTCCTTGGAATGGTCACATACCTTGCTCCGTATATCCCTAAGCTGAGTAACGTTACAGGACCATTGAGACAGCTACCACAGAAGGACTCTGAATTCCAGTGGCATCTAGAGCATCAAGCAGTTTTCAGCCAACTCAAACAGCTCATTAGTAGAGCTGGATTGCTCTCATACTTTGATCCAACCAAGCCAGCTGTATTGCAAGTTGATGCGAGTCAAGAAGCCCTCGGCGCCGCACTCATTCAAGATGGTCACCCAATCTCGTTTGCCTCACAAAGTTTGTCTGACACCAAAAAGCGGTACGCAAACAAAGAAAGAGAGCTACTTGCATGTGTATTTGGAGCAGAACGCTTTCACACATATTTGTACGGCAAACCATTTACCATCGAGTCAGATCACCGTCCACTGGAGATGATCTCAGCCAAAGCACTCACATCTGCCCCAGCCCGTCTGCAGCGTGTGCTGTTGAGGTTGCAACGCTATGACTACGAGATAAAATACAGACCTGGCAAAGAGATGATTCTAGCGTACAGCCTTTCTCGAACTCCCAAAGTCTAGTGCTGATGAGCACATTGAACTGAATGTTAAGGTATGCTTCGTTCAATTCAGCAACAGACGACTCGATGAGCTTCGTGAAGCAATAACAAATGACGAGACACTCAATCGCCTGTCAAAATACATTATCCAAGGATTTCCCGGACGCCAAAGAGACGTCCACCACAGCATTAATCCTTATTGGCCTTTCCGAGACGAACTAAGCATTGAAAATGGTCTCATTCTGAAGGGAAGTCAACTGCTGATCCCAGAGATCCTCCGTGACCAATATCTAACTGACATCCACACTGGTCACCAAGGGATTATCCGCTGTCAGATGCGCGCTAGAGGTAGCGTGTACTGACCCGGGATCAACTCTGACATCGAGGGCATAATATCACAATGCGCCATTTGTCAAAAGCACCAGGCATCGCAGAGTAAAGAGCCAATGGAACCCGTTATTACAACCGTTCCACCATATCCCTGGCATACAATTGGCTCAGATCTCTTCACACTGAATGATGAGAACTATCTCATCATAGCAGACTACCACTCGAAGTACCCGATTGTTGAATGCCTTGGACGTGACACTTCCAGCCGTCACGTAGCTGCTATTACCAGTCATGTATTTTCAATGTTTGGTTGTCCAGAAACCATCATCTCGGACAACGGTCCACAGTTTATAGGCAGTGCTTACCAGGCAATGACAAACAACTATGGAATAGCTCATGTCACCAGCTCCCCTCACCATCCTCGTTCACACGGTTTTATTGAACGCATGGTCCGGAGCATGAAAGCCTTCATTAAGAAGTCACCTGAGGAAACCGACAAAGCTATTCTTGTGTATCGAACAACCCCTTTAGGCCCTAAAATCCCCTCACCAGCTGAACTCATTTTCCAAAGGAAAATTAACTTCAACCTACCAGTCTACCATCAAGGCAACGCCCATGACATAACTGCAGCTAGACAGCTAGCCCATCAGAAATCTGAAATGCGTTACAACAGCCAGAGCAAAACCCTTGATGAGCTTGACATCAACCAGCCCGTTTACTACCAGGATGTGGCACGTAAAAACTGGCTCCCCGGTAAGGTTATTGGAATTGGCCCCGAACCACGTTCCTACACAGTGCTATGCCGCAAGACAGGTCGCCCTCTAAAACGCAACAGAATATTGCTACGACCTCGACCCATAGCCACTGACACTTACACAAGCCCAACTCCGTCACCACCAGCTGCACCGATAGTTGCCCCACCTACTCTACAGCCAACACAGGATAGCCCCGTACCTGATCTCATCTCCACACCTACTAGTAAAGTGAATCACAACGCAACAGTCTCCTCACCTGCGATACAGAAAAGTGGAAATACTACAATACCTACACCACGTCCCAAGCGAAATGTCATGCCTCCACGTCGTCTCATAGAAGATATTTAATCTAACTACATATTCATATTGTAGCAGAACCAGATAGTATTGTTTTGTATGAATGTCAACTTGGGACTAAATATAAATTGTATGTCATTTTATTCTAACAGGCAGACTGCTACCTTTTTGTTTGTGACTGCAGACAAGCAACTTACATAATGTCTGTCATTGATGATTTCTTAAAAGAAGGGGGATGTTGCATTATGAAGCCCTCACTAAAAATCATAACGTCCACTTCATGTGTTGGATGGTGGTTAAGAATAAAGACAGTTCTCTTCCGGTCTACATGGTGTCGTCCTCGTGTGTGTGTTTCTCAATATAGTTATTTGGACATAACATAACAATGACATCACAAATTGATTATAAATTGTTGTGAAAACAAAAAAGTATAATAACATCCTACAATGAATGTGAAACACTCTCCTTTGTCAGTGCCATTTAGTAAATGGTCGCTGATCTTGTTGAACGGCCTTTACACGGTGACCAGAAGCATCTTTAATTTCACTTTCATGATGTGCCGTATTTAAGTGCTCAAAGAGAACAAGTAGACAAAACTGTAGCAATAGAAACAGTCCTCGTGTCATTTTGTGATATAATCTTGCATTTTGTCACAAATTACTTTGCTTGGAGAGCTTCGGTAAATTTTTAGCGAGTTCATCTGTCGTTTTGACTTCGGAAACACAGAAATATCACTGGTGGCGCTTCGCCTCTACAGCTCGGATGTGAGAGATCGAAAGTAGTAAATGACGCGGAGCTGTCAGAGGCGGAGTTTCTTTGCCTACTTTATAAACGCCCCCCCTTTCCAAAATGTAACGCCCCCGGGGGCGCTAATAAGGGAATATACAGTATTCAAACTTCAACAAGTTATCTCTAGAATGTCTGTCTTATATCAATGCAATGACAAGGAGATTGACGGACTAACCATTTCTTGTGCTGTGAAGTTTGCTCACTGGGTAAACTGGAGGTGGAAGTTTATCACGTGCCATATGTAGTCATGGGTTTGCATGCACGGCACTTAACCTGCAGAGATGTTTAATTTGAATCTATCAATAACTTGACAATAACTTGACAAATTATTTTTGACCGATAACACATGGATGATATGAACATAGTAATATTCTCCATAGATATCACAAATCACCAGGCCAAAGCTGACCGCTGAACGTTGTAAAAAAATCAAAGCTATGACATGACGCTGTATCATATTGCTCCCGTTAATCTGATCAATTGCCAAGATGTTGTTGTATTTAACAGTATACATGCTTTAGAGTATATAGCTTATTGTGATTTTTGAACTTGAAAAACATATCAATGATATAATTTAAACTGACAATTTTGATTTGATGATAATCCCCGTATTGATATACCCTGTGCATTTACAAGGGTTTCTTCTTCATCGACACAGTGATCATCTTGGACCTTGAATGCTTAGGTAATTATCTTGGACCTTTTATGCTGGGGTGATTGTCTTGGACGTGGTATGTAGGAGTGATCATCTTGGACCTTTTATGCTGGAGTGATCTTCTTTGACCTTGTATGCTGGAGTGATCATAGTGGACCTTGTATGCTGGAGTGATCATCGTGGACCTTGTGTGCTGGAGTGATCATCTTGGACCTTTTAAGCTGGAGTGATCTTCTTTGACCTTGTATGCTGGAGTGATCATCGTGGACCTTGTATGCTGGAGTGATCATCGTGGACATTGTATGCTGGAGTGATCATCGTGGACATTGTATGGTGGAGTGGTCATCGTGGACTTTGTATGCTGGAGTGGTAATCTTGGACCTTGTATGGTGGAGTGGTCATCGTGGACCTTGTATGGTGGAGTGATCATCTTGGACCTTGTATGCTGGAGTGGTCATCGTGGACCTTGTATGCTGGAGTGATCATCGTGGACCTTGTATGCTGGAGTGGTCATAGTGGACCTTGTATGGTGGAGTGATCATCTTGGACCGTGTATGCTGGAGTGGTCATCGTGAACCTTGTATGCTGGAGTGATCTTCTTTGACCTTGTATGCTGGAGTGGTCATCGTGGACCTTGTATGCTGGAGTGGTCATCTTGGACCTTGTATGGTGGAGTGATCGTCTTAGACTTTGTATGTAGGAGTGATTATGTTAGACTTTGTATGTAAGAGTGATTATCATAGACTTTGTAGGAGTGATTGTGTTGGACCTTGTATGCTGGAGTGGTCATCTTGGACCTTGTAAGCTGGGGTGATTGTGCTGGACCTTGCATGATGGGGTGATTGACTTGGACTTTGTATGTAGAAGTGATTATCTTGGACCTTGTATGCTGGAGTGATCAGCACGGATCTCGTATGTAGGTATGATCATCTTGAACCTTGTATGCAGGAGTGATCATCTTGGACCTTGTATGCAGGAGTGATCATCTTGGACCTTGTATGCAGGAGTGATCATCTTGGACCTTGTATGCAGGAGTGATCATCTTGGACCTTTTATGCAGGAGTGATCATCTTGGACCTTGTATGCAGGAGTGATTATCTTGGACCTTGTAATTAGGAGTGATTATCTTGGACCTTGTATGTAGAAGTCATCATCTTTGACCTTGTATGTAAGAGTGATTATCTTCTATGTAGAGGTGATCATCATGGACTTTGTATGGTAAAGAATCATCTTGTTTTATTGTCCTTTCTATTGGTCCTTGTGATAATCCATCCATGATCGGTTGTCCCTAATCCTGATCAGCTGCACAGTCCCCATGGATACAGTGGTGAAAAACAGAGGGGAGTGAGGTTGGGGTGGAGGATGTGTACCTTTTGATCTGGACTCATGGCCAAGATTGTTTGTTTTGAAATTGATGAGTGTCGATGTCTTTAAAACTCTTGTGCGCCATGAACAAACACGATCATTCCCAGCTGGAATTCAATTTTTCGCCAGTCACCTTAGTTTAGCGATTGATCAACTGGATCCATTTTGCACGCAATTCTTTTAAACAAAAAGTTTGACCAGAAAAAGTTAAAAATACAGCAAATGTGGGAAGGCGAACCACTTTGCAGTCGTTTGCTCAGAGACGGAAAACAGTGCAAGAAACCCACCCCGAGGTCGCAGGGAAACCTGCAAAGACGACCCCGCTCAAATAGCGATGAATACCATGTTGAATTGAAAGGAGACGCCTTGCCCATCCCCTCCGCGCAGTTATAAGATCCAGCTACGGGAAGAGATCGAAGAAAATGTAAAGGAAATGGAAGAGCTAGGCATCGTTTGATGACCAAGCCACATTTACCTGCAAAGCTAGCGGAGAGCTACCCATTTGCCTGGATCCGAAGGCCCTGAACATGTCGATCAAGCGTACGTACCTCAAAACCCCGACGCTTGAGGAAATCACTCATCAGTTCAGTGGTTCGACCGTGTTCTCCAAACTCTGATGTGAAACACGGACATTGGGGAATCGTACTGGATGAAGCAGCAAGTTGTGTTCCTTCTGGTGTCCCGAGACTTATTCCAACGATTTAGGGATGACATCATATGGAAAGCCGGACCAGGGATCCTGGGAATGGCCGACAACATTTATGTATGGGAAAGACAAGGCGAAACATGGCAAGGCCCTGCAGTGGCTCATGAAGGCTGCCCAAGAACATGGTTTGATTCTACAGCAGGAAAAATGCGATGAAGTACACAGGCACCTTCCCCAGAAAATGTCAATGACTTGCAAAGTTTCCTTGTAGTTGTGTAACACCTTGTACCATTCACTCCACACTTATCTGAGAAGACCCATGTGCAGAGGCAGCCGCTCAAGAAAACTTCTGATTGGGTTTGGGACGTGAAACAGCAAGCAGCATTCGTCACTCTTAAAGAGGCAGTGCATGAAGACACGAAGCTAAGGTCTATCGACCTGCAAAAGCCTGTGGAGGTCGAAGCAGACGCTTCTTCTATCAGACTCGGAGCAGCGCTGATAAAACGCATGAAGCCTATAGCATTTGCCTCCAAAGATCTAAAAGTCGCCGCCAAATTCCAAGGAGTCTGTATATTGGCTTAACATGATGACATACATCGAGAGATTGTGCAAGGATTGAGTGCAAAATGCCCGCAGCACAATGAAAGAGCCCATGCAGCCGCGCGACATGCCCTCCCAGCCTTAGGATACACTGTCTAGTGACCTGTTTGAGCTCGATGGACATTTATACGTTCTGGTAGCTGACCAGTTCAGCGAAATGCCATTTGTTAGAGGCCTGAACACGCTAACAAGCGCAGAGGTGGTCGGGTGCATGGAATCCCGATACGGCTTATCATAGACAACAGGCTGCAATACAGCTGTGGCGAGTTTGGTAACTTCACAATGAACTGGGAGTTCGAGAACTTCATGATCAATGGTTAATTGAGAGAATGGTAGGTCCCGTCAAACCCATCCTGAAGAAAGCTAAGCAGAGCGGCACAGACCCAAAGTTAGCGTTATTGTGTCTGCGTACAACACCTACAAGCTACATCTGGCATCTTCAACTTCAGAGAACCATTGATGTTGTTCAAACATAAGTATGTGACTTAAGCATATGGAGTGTAGAAATTGCATAACTGACCCAATGAAGCAGGCAGCAAATTTGCTTTGTTCACACTATTGATATCTGAGGCTGCTGATAAAAACACGTAATGGAAATTTCAATTACACATAGTTAACTTGTACTATGTTTTTGAAAACTTCTTCTCCAGTAGGTAGTTAGTATTGTGCAAGGCAAAGCCTGAGATGATTGGTAGTAGCTGTACACTGGCAAATCATATCCAATCACTCATCATCACAAGCTCCAAGTTTTTTGATTGTCTGGAATAGCAGTTCTAATTCTACGAGTTATTCCGGTATCATAGATTCTTGGGTGACGAGCTGTTATCAACTATTTGAGCGGGATTAATGTAGTGTACTATTCACGGTGTTGAATGTGTCTTTAAGCAACAAGTTCTCTGTTTCAGTTATTTAGTGCATGTTACCTTGTATTTGGGTGAGTATATCGCTGTGGAGACATAAGGAATACAGTGCCTCACAGCACCACAGAAGATGTGATGGGGACCAACTATTATATGGTACAGAACATATCAATTTACCCAACTTTTCTAAATGGTTAAGAGAAAGCAGTTCCTCATTCCTAGATTTCTCCGTCCTTATAGGTGTCATTAACTAATCTACCTTGCCCAATCAATTCCAATTTCTTGGACACAAAGCACACGTGAAACCTTTGTTAGTAAGGTTTCAGTTTTTGAAGTGACCGATTTGTTTTTATATTTAAAACCTTGTTTTTCTGTTATCCACCAAGCAGCATTTAAATGGTATATATGATTTATTTCTGGTTAATGACATACACAGATTATGCGTCCCCAGTGAGTTTCACAGATCGTTCCATTGGTTTTCACTGTGACTAATAGGGCTTGGCGAGTGTGTGCGTAATCATGATCCATTTTAATGTGTAAAGTCACAATATTCGATCAAGATAAGCGGTTCTTGGGCATTGGTCTCTGAGAAAAAATAATAACAAAGATAATTATTGGCATTGTTTCGTCATTTAAGTCGTTGTATCTTGTTGCTTATACAGGGTTTCTTCCGCAGAAGTATGCAACAGAAACTCCAGTACCGCCTGTGCCTTAAAAAAAACAATGTGCTGTCAACACTGCAGATAATGAGGTCATCATAACGTTCAATTACAGTCATTACATGTTAAAGAAGACAAATATTCACTTTCATTATATGATGCGTGGCTGAACGCCTAATTCCATATTTATGTCGCCCTCTGCCTAATTATTTTGACATTTACATATGTTGACCTTAAAATTGTTCATTTGTTTGCCATCTTATTAATTTGCTGGCTAAGGAAAAGTATTGCAGTCTGAATGTCTCGAGTTGGTATGTATTGTTCAACCACATTATCATTTTCTACTCTATAAATGAGACCCATAGATGTCCTGTAGTTTGGCTCATGTTTAAGATATTCTGTTTAAATCAACATTGGATATAACAAGTAAAACAACGAGCATGGGTCATTGACTTTAAACTGAAATGAAGATCATTAACATGCTTTTGTTTCCAGCTGTGCTATTTGGAAGAGTCCCTTAACAGGAAAAAGCAAAGATCATGGAACAGATGCAACGGGTCAATGTCCAGTTCTAAATGACATCACTGACCTCTGTCCTGAAAGACCAGGCCGAGGTGATTCGGACCATCGTGGAAGCTCACCACCACCTCTGTGAATTCACCTCCCTCAAACACCCGGTGTTCCTCAAGAGAACTGGAAGGAAACTTGAAGTAGTTGATTGCCCTCCTCACAAAGCATTCCCGCTGAACCCTTCCCCCAGTCAGTGCTTTGTCAGAAGAACCAAGTGAATACGCTGAAGGTGAGTGTGCTTCTAGGTTGATATATATTGCTTATAAAAATACTATCACTTCAAGCTGATCCGATTTTAGTAGCGAGCTTGTTGAGGTGATTATTTCAATGAAGATGGAATAGAAGGCTGATTATGCACCTTCATCCATGCGAACAATATGGAAGGCCCACCCACAGTATGATGTGATATCTGATGCTACAAACAGTCAAAATAACTCTGTTGTGTTCACATTGTCTATAGTGACTTTGTGTGTTGCTGGTAGGGACGTTTGAAGTATTACCGGTTCACCTCACCCCACCATATGATTACCATACCAGTACAATGCTCTTTGCTAATGGACAGATCTACAAGCGAACTGCCGCCATGGTAACACCAAAACCTAGTTCATGATCCAAACACAGATATCTTTCCTTAATTGATTATCTACATTTATATATCACAGAAATACCTTGGATTGTCCACTTTGTTGTCAAGGTGATCGTTGTGTTTAGTTACCATAACAGCCTGTCAACCACGCCGGTTTCCTACTGGACTCAGTTTAAAAGGCTCGGTTTAACTGATGCTGAGGTTGCGCTCTTTTCGGCCTGGTTGTGGCTGCTGAAGTTGAGTTGATGACAAGATGATGCTACATCATAACAACTCCATAGCTAGTGTAGAGTGTGACGCTTAATAGGATGTACAATCTCAGATAGCCTTCATCAGGTAAATTAACCTATTTGACCTATGAGCTGTAACTGCGGCAATTATTCAAATAAGGCATCTAAGAGAATGTTAAGTAGATGTTGCAGTATTCCTGGTGATTGTGATTAGATGTGTTTTGACTGTAAGGTAAGGTAAGTGCTGGTGACACCTTGTGTTTGTGTGTAGGGTTGACGGTGCCATCACAAGAAACAGATATCTCACATGATCTACAGCCCAAGTCAGTAGCCCATTCCAAGCAGAATGATGTAAATTCTGCAAGTATTAGAAGAGTAGGTAAGTAAACCTTGCGTTTTTGAAATTTTGACATGTATCCATCCCGTGGGGTCTGCAATATGAGCTATTCTGTTGCAGTTTTGGCATGACATCCAAGACTAATGTCAATGGTGTCAATGTCACAGATGCACTTGTGACAAACCGGAGTGTTGGGGTTGAGATCCCAAAGCAGGAAATGATTCCCAGTGATGTGCAGGTGAGGTACACCCACCCCCTCCACCTGTCCCATTGTTCATTCAGAGAGCCCTGTTCCCTCATGTGATACAACCCTCTACTGCAGCCCAGAGCCCTTGGAGATGGATGTTCCTGGATATCATGATGCCACGTCCAATGCCCGTTTCAGCAACAAATCCCATTTTGCTTCGGGCCTGGGAGGGTTGAAGCGCAGCTCTGAAGGGCTTTCTGACTTAAAACAATTTTTTGGTTGCCATTATTTATCATTGTGTGGTGTTCATCTGGTTGTCACGGTGATTCAGATGGTAAGGCTGTGGGAGTTTGACATGCGATCATCCAGATCAAGGTCAATGAGTTCAAACTCAAGTCATGTGAGTTCAGACAGTGCATACAGAAAAATATCAAGCCCTGGGATGCCTCACACTGCCTCGCGCTCACCGCATATTAATCTTACTTCAAAGATTGTTACATTCACAACACATATAGTTGGTGTTACCTGAATAAGCTTTGACGGCATGGGCTGGAGAATTCTACCACACTGCCATATTCGTTTCATTGTTAAATACTTCTATAAACTATAAAGAGTGCTCTGGTTAACAATCATTGCTTTGTGCGAGTTCTTAAAACTTATCATACTTCACTAACTTATTTCTTGGTCTTTGTTTATTCTGTACTATTGTAGTTGCAATGAAAACTTGCTTGAATTGGTTTGTATGTGTGACAAATCATAATTGTTGCTTTCAGTGAAGTCTGTAACTGCTATTTTGAAAACTGGAAGTTAAATGATAACGCTGCTTATTCCTCTCTGGGGAAATTGCACTCCCTTTCTCTAATTGTGGCGATGTAATTCATTGACCTTTTAATTGTGAATTTATCTAAATGAAAATGCAGGTGTCCATTACAATTCCGTTGTCTCTCTGGTGTTGTATTTATGTTTGTATTTTGTTAGGTTGGTGAACTAATTTTATTTATTTATTGTCAGCTATGATTTATTGGTGAATAGCAATCTTTGACGATATTCTTCAAGATGCATGTCAATGAATTTCATCTTGAACAATTTATGTGATGTTATACTCGTTGCGACCTAAAGAAAAAACCAGGTACATCTTGAGTGATTAAGTTTTATACAAAATGGTATTTATATAAAAGTGGCTTGTTAACTAAGACAAAAAAAATCTTAATAATAACTCGATGCTGATCCAATCTTAAGGTACCGGGCAAGCACGACTGATTATTCAAGACTCGCAAAATAAGAGGAAGATTATTTCTGTTGATGCTTGTGGTAAAGATAGACGACGAAAAACAACATAGCTTACAAAAACTATTGTATGTGATTGCTGTGACCCCTCCTCCCCAACATGACCCCACCTTAACTCAATGATTCTACCCTAATGCCAATACCCATAACGACCCCTCGCTTATCCTACCCCTGAGACCCAGCCTCTTTCTTGGGGAGACCCAACTCTTATCCTTGCTGAGACCATGATGGGTTTTAATTGTTTTAGAGCAGTCAGCAAGCTCGTTGATTGAACTGTCAAACAGAACCACATTATTTGTGTTTCCAATAAGAAATCGTAATTTGAAAATCAAAACGTTCCTAACGAACTATGACTGAGGTTTTGACCATTATTTAAGATTCATCGAATATGAATGATTGATAGTTCATAGTTGCACAATGGGAAAACCATCACCGTAGTAGATGTTTATTACCTACCAAGTACGTCAGTTGATAAGCGTTAAATGCGTTCCACGCTTCTCTGACGTGAGGTGACCAGACAGCAACTCCGTTATGATACTATTCGAGTAAGTTTCGCTTGAAATTCCTAACGTCATATTTTGGTTGCACCTATCAGCAAGCATAATATTATTTATTTCGCCTCATTTTGCCTAAAATTCCTGTAGTGTTCCGTTCCCAATCCGTGGAGTACAAGTTTATACAGAATGTTATCTTGACTAAAACCTGTGGTGAGCGCTTGGAACAAAATTAACCAGAATATTTGCTTATATTGATGCACGCACTTGTTTAATCAATGGATACAGCAGTTTAGTTTTCCTGCCATTGACATCTTTGTTATTTCTAAGTGAGATTCATTATACGCACCTTAGTATATCAGTACAGTATAACGCTGTACTGTACATAGGCGTATGGTCAACACAACACAAATCATGTTATAATAGAATAATGTTTATTAACAATCAACAGTCAATGAATGATATCAGTGAATAAATCCCCCATTACTATTCATAATCCTGAGATAGTTTTCTGTAAGAACTCTTCAAAGAAATATAATGTAACACAGCTGTACTGTACATAGGCGTATGGTCAACACAACACAAATCATGTTATAATAGAATAATGTTTATTAACAATCAACAAATCTACCCACAACACTTATCTATGGGCAACATATCTCCAAGAACTTTTTGTGACACTCATACATGGCACAACACAATGTAACATTAATAAATCACTTTATCAAATATTGATCATATGATAAACCATATAATTTCAATGCTATGCAGCACCATGGTATGCAATATGAAGTCCATTTAAACCAATTATATTCTACACATCAAGATTACATTCAAACGTCTCACCCAGTTGATTAAGTGACTCAACAAGCCAGGATGACATTCACATAAATACTACATTTCATGATGGCATTAAGTAAACAATTATTAAACAGCATCACACAAGCTTCAAAAAAATACAAATCAATTTACTTTCTACTCTACAATGTCCAGGTAGTCTTTAACAGACAACCGAATGGAAACATATTACCACAACATTCAAACATTTATGTAACATGACTATAATAACACACTGGTATAAAAACATTCTGTTGAGTTCATGTGTGATGTAAAATACAGGCTGTGACTCTACATCACATGAGGGTGACTAATGGCGGGGTGAGACATACCTCCGAGTGAGGACCTCTTTGAGGTGATTGGGGATGGAGGTCAGTAGATAGTCGCTGTATACCAGCGGTGTGTAGAACACGCCCTCCTCATCTCCCCTGACCTGCAGCAGGTCGCCCGTTAAGCGCCTAACTACATCACGGTCCACTGACCGGACGTCGACGTCTGTGTAGATGTGACGTACGCTGTGTGGCTCGTCGACGAGCTGCCTCAGGAAACGCGTCACGTTGATCGGGTCACCATAGGGACGCACGAGTGATAGTCTGATTAGGCGGCTGTGTCGACAGACCCACCGGTGTAGAGCAAAACAGCAGCCAGAGTTCCCGTAAAGATGACGAGTTAACCAGCGCTTGTTTGATGACCTCCATGTGAGGAACAACATCAGGGTCCACCCGCAGTGACAGGCACGCGACGCAGGAGGCAGACACGACGGGCGACAACGACCTGCAGGCAGCATCATCAGGTGTATTCAGCCGCAGACCTACGGACTGTAAGGCGGGCGTCTCCTGTATAACGTGGTGTATGGCGGCCGCTGTGTCTTCAGTATACGACAGCCACGTGACGGCGCGCAGTGACGACATGGCCTCCATGCTGGTCACCGTGTCCCTGTGGAGGGGCACGGCCCTCAGGTGGATCTCCTGTATATCCTGTGACAGTCGCATTGATCCGGGGAGGCGACAGACGTCCTGTGTAACAGAGACAGGGACAAGGCTGACACTCCACATGACACACTAAAACGCCTCACTCACCATTCTGTCCCACATCAACCTCGCTATCAAACATCAAACGCCCACAACATCAATCATAACAAGTTACTTTGCAATTCATATACAATTATTGACTCGACAATGTTTATCTTAATATAATTATGAATTAATTAGCATGCGATGAGATTAAACGAACAAAATCAAAACGAGACAACATTTTTCGAGACAGCATTCAGAGTTTGGCGTGGTTTTTGATTCGGCATTTTCCAAATTCTTGAAGAGAGGGGTTACGGATTGGCGGCGTATGTAAGAGATAAATAATCCACAAACTGATGCCATCCGACATATTTGTCGTCTGGATTAAGGCAAGAAGAAGACAAGATGACCGATGTACAAGAAAACACCAGCCGATGTCATGAGAAAGAACTGAATCCAACGTGCTGCAGTTAATGTTAGCGTCCTATTTTGACTGAATAGATCCAGACTGAGTTAATGAGAATGACGTTTGTCTTTCTCTCCTTATTTATCCTCGCTCGAGACAGGCGGGTACACTGGCGGTGGGAGAGGAGATGGCGGGATGGCTGGTGGGGGTGCTGCTTAGAGGTTTTTTAACTTAAGATTAATCGCGTGATGTATTATTGCATAATATGTACGTTACGATAAGAATGCGTTATGTTTACACAAGAGGTCACCCATAGCTTAGCTTTAAACATAATGTTGTAAAATTTTGAAAATAAACAACAGTGTTTTGGGCTGGTCAGAGGATCCAAGAGAGCATAAATAAATCCCAACAGAGGCAACATGATTTTTCTTGTATTAGTCTATAAATAAAATTTGGACAATTTAATGCCATAATAGAAAGTGTCAGAATTTATGGAGGTGATAGTTAACCAATCACGTTTAAATCTGACAATACACAAAATCTGCTACTTTCATATCATAGCTATTACAACACATCATAGCTATCACATAATGAGAGCGACGACATGATCATTTCGTATCAACTGATTATACGCCAGTCATTATGAATGCTCCCTCAATTAATGTTCAGCTGCCCCTACCGAGTAAATTCGACCCAGACATGATTGGAACTGCCCACTGAGCGTCACTAGACGGGCATCTGGGGTGGTTGGGATTCCTGCTAATGACCTTATTCCCCACTCAAATTCGCAACGCATTATTACTTGAGCACTGAAAACGTTTTACTAGTGCCATTTGATAGCACCGTTTGACAATGATGAAATAGATGTTTAGACGATCTATATCACTATCTTTCTATGAATATTTGATATTTGTCGTATACGTTTGATAAGCAAGTCTATACTAACAGAGCAGAACATAGCCATTTGTAATAAGACACTCATTAACAAAAGTAACTAAGACTATTCGTGGTTATTGCGTGTGTTAGGTCCGGGGTCTATAGCTTCCGTGTGTTGCATGTCAGGTTTGTGTTATCTATCCCCGCAAGCGAGCAAATTTTTTTTCCCATTACAATATCCTGATAAACAAATGATAAAATAATCACTCGAGGCGAGCCGCGCTCAATGAATGATTATATTTGATGATTTCAACACCTTCAGACCGAGTTGTTGATGTGAAAAAAATAGCATTAAGGAAGCCTGACTTCAGAACCGAGCGCTTGTTAACCCTTTCAATGCAAGGACGATGACTAAATAAATGGTGTTATGACCAGGGCAGGTTTCAAACTAACATTATTTAACCTAGCCTAGCCGTATTTTACTCGTCATTAAAGATAGTATGTCCTTGTGATAAGTCTATTGAGTTTTTTTGTATGAGAAGACTATAAACGGCGTTACGTATTGCCCCATGTTATTGGGCTACACTGCAATTACTAATCGGAGACCATTTCAGAGAGTTTCTCCATCGTGGCACATGGACCGTGTATGACTAAGAAGATCAATGCCACATGATCTTTACATGGTTACCAGCCGGGAGATTGTGCAACCTTGGGTGGTGGGCGAAATACCCCAAATCGCTGAGAGAGTAAGGTTACTGAGAAATCCCGTGTCTGCCAAGAGAGGCAGAAACGCGACGAACAACGCGCCAAGAAATGAACAAGTTTTGAAACAACGTAAAGTTGATAGCAATGAGCACCTGGACCTCGACCTTGTGATTTATCTGGCGCGTGTATGCCTTATTCAATTGTACCTTTGGACGGAAAAGATAGCCAGCGTTATGTTTGCCATCGAAACACATGTCAGCCACTGACTCACTGCTATAAATATTTAATAGCACCTCGTCAGACCGAAATATATGTGGGTCGTGCGGTGAGCGTTTTATTTCGAGTGCATATAGCTTTTTATCAATGTTGTATACTTACGTACCTATATATGTCGAGAATTGAGATGAATATCCATTGAACTGCACTATTTTGGTTAGCCACTGTCTCGTTATTATTTAGCAATTGTCACATGAAATTTTAGAATCACAACTTTCGTTCACGGCAAGCCCCGTTTTGGACATATGATGTCACATTACGCAGTTTCAGTTTAACTCGCCATGTGGCTGCAGGTCCCGGGGGAGGGGGCACTTAAGTATATAGAGGTAGTATACATGTGCCGGGGTATGTTTTTTCGGCCTCCCGACATGTTTTGTTGGGCCTCATATTTGTTGGATGGGGCATGCTTTAGCCATTTTTACCTTGTATGACGGGTACGGATTTTTGAGAACGCGGGCCACACCCCTACTCAGGACATGACCAAGTGCCCTCTCCAGGCTGCCGGAATCCATAAGTGTTATCTTTTTTTCAATTGTCAATGTGATATCGTTGAATATATATCCCCCCTCTAAGGTAGGTATTGCCAAAAGATAATCATTGACAAAATGACACATATTCTTAAATAATAAAATTCTGAAAGTAAAAGTTCGCTTGCGAAGAACCTTGTTTGCGCGTGCGCGCAGCAACCGATCTTGTCATTCCGTGCACAGGATCTTTCATGTATTACTGGGAAGCTACGCCATCTCTGGCGCCTTCTAAAGGCTAATGCAGACATCGCGGAACTTACACATGAGGTCATATTTCTCATACTTAGTTGTGGGATTCTTGTTGCTAGGGAATGGTAGATTACCACGTTAATGTGGTTTCATATACAATGGGAGTGATCTCTGACCCCGAATATTCCGTTATATAGTCATGGTATAAACGCCAAAGAAATGGTAACTTAACCTGAGAGCGAGGTATTTACCATATGGAAGGCGTGTAATGATCCAGTGATAAAGTATACATGACATAGTGGGTTGGGTATGCAATGACAAGAAATAAATACTCACTTCTAAATATAAACACAGCGTGCTGGCTCTGCTCGTCTCTATAACACGGGCTGCGCTGTCCTCCGTCATTCGCCCACGCATCAGCAGCATGTCTAGCGGCCTCTCCACGACAACCTCACAGTCACCTACACACAACATAACAACACCAGACACGTGACATCACTGACACCAATGATAACGTTATAACACGCGCCATTACATCTATTGACCCACTACAGTTACATTGGCGCACATAATTGATTCTGGAACATACACATTGCGACTTCAGCAAAATAAAGACATGTTCTTTAATGGAGGAAATATGTGCTGTCTTTCAGCTCACATGCTACTATTCATTATGAAATCAAATATGTAGTGTTCAATTAGACAAGCAATGCGCACGTACACAGTAACACATAGCCGGTGCTATCACCTACCGTCAGTGTCAATCAGTAGGTGTTTGAGCTTCTTCAATTTGGCGACTTCCTTCACCATACTGTTTTGGACTGCACGGTCAGCCGCCCTAGTGAAGTGAAGCCTCACCGTATCTAAACCTATCTCGCTACCATATCACACCACTGTGTCTCGGCGGGGTGCAACATATTTTCTTAGCCGGGTAAGTGAAATAAGCCACTGAACGGAGGTCATATTTTTAAAATTGCTTTCAATTTCGAGTGCCTTTGGTGACTCCTTATAATATATACTATGGAAGCTGAACCGTTGGACTATCCATGGTACATCATAATCATCACATTGAACAAATTAGGGGATTGGGTGGGGGGGGTGGTGGTGGATAGTCTACTCTGATAATCCCCATCGACAGAATAAAAGCACATACCTAGGCATATTGGCAGATCAACAACCTGGGTCAGCTTTGTGTCGGCACTGTCGACCCCCGCATCTATTCCGGCAAGCACTGGCCGCCCTTGCAAGGCTACCAAGACCGCTTCCTCGGATGCCGACGGCTCGGCACCCTGCATGCCCCCTCCGGTCGGTGGGTGTTTCGATAGATATGCCTTCTTTTTGGCTTGGAAAAAACACACATCATTTGGCTTGTATTATAGGCAGATCACTAGAGCGCTCTACTCAAGTAAATGGAATATTTTTAATTAAATACCTGATTGTACGATATTTTTGTACTTTTTCTTCACTTCTTCCCATGTTCGATGGGACTGAGTGAAGTTGCTAAAATAACGTATGAAAAAGAGTTTAGGCTGGAGTATTTAATGAATAATCAGTAAATAATTTCTTAATATATCGAAAATTATTTATTCAAATCGCGGTTTTCTTACCTGTTCAGTTCCTTGGTCGCTTCTATCAAGCATTTCGCTTGGTTTTGGTAGTTACTGAGGGGGGAAATTTCCCCTCAATCACCGCCTTTCTTTTCTCTACTTCATTTACTAAAAAAAGCTCTTCGTTAGCTGAAAAAATGTGACGTCTCTCCATTGCAGCTGAAAAAATTAGAGTGCCACCAACAGACGACAACAAATTAGGGAATCCCGGGATTTCCCGGGGAATCCCCATAGCAACGAAGAAAAAAGCGCGTAGTTGGCTAAGCATAGTCGACTAAGTTAGTCGACTACCGAAATCGTTCGTGAAACGCTTTAGTCGACTACGAACTTAGCCGTCTAATCTTAGTCGACTACGGTAGGATAGTCGGCTACGGACTTAGCCGGGTACGTGAAATAGGCCACAGAGCGCGGGTTAGCAGAAACGCAAAGCGCCACCTTGCGAATAGTTCGTAGAACAAAATACACGCTTCGAGTCGAAGGTTTTGAAGGCCAATCAAGCCAACTCGCATAAACAGAACATCAGAAAGCGATAACAGCAGGTAAGACAACCGTAGACATTTTTTTGGATACATCATGTATCTATCATAGCAGTAAGTGAAGTCATTACGTTTGACGGAGTGAACGCTAAAAATTTAGCGTTCACCCCGCCGTCGCCGCAGGGTTCGAGTGGGACACGTGGAGTAGTCGATTCTGCTAGCACTAACTGACTAAGTTATCCTATTTTGAGTCACGGCCATTTCATACCCCTGTGCAATAATTAATCGACGAAAGCATAACTCGTTGGAATTAACTAATGTCAACATTATAATCGTCAGTCACGTGGTATCGATGACGTTGTCATCGCAACCCAACATTACCAACACAGTCGACGATCGAGACGTTGTCATCGCCCTTTTACCCGTTGGACCCAACTAATGTCAACATTATAATCGTCAGTAACGCAACACACGTGGAGCTTTCGCCCAAAGTCCAGTCTTTTAAAGTCGATTCTGCTAGCACTAACTGAACCTATTGTTAGGCTAAGTTATCCTATTTTGAGTCAGAGGCCCATTTCATGAAGACGCCACCCTGTGTGCAATAATTAATCGACGAAAGCATAACGCGTTGGAATTAACTAATGTCAACATTATAATCGTCAGTCACGTGGTATCGATGACGTTGTCATAACGCAACCCAACATTACCAACAATCCGCTCGATTGGTTCAAAAGAACTATCATAACGTAGCAAGCAGCAACATTATCAGAAAAAAAAATCAATTTTGAATTATTCTGCTTTCGCCCAAAGTCCAGTCTTTTAAAGCTTGACGCTCTCAATTGGACGTCCCCGGTATTCCGATGCGCTTTTGTTAGCTCCGGGTCCAACGGTTACGATTGAAATGTATTATGATCAGAGAAGGCTAACTAATAGCTATACAACTCTTTGATGCAATATGCTTTGCAAATGGCTGACCTATCAGTATCATAATAATGATAAAAATGGGTCATTGATTTCTGCTAACCTTCAAGAAGCACATTTAATCCATTAAGTCCAACATTTGCCCAAATCAAATTTATCCTGGTTACCTTAAAAATCGCTGAGACTTTAGTCCTACTATATGGATTAGAATGTACAATAGGTGGTGATTGTTTATTGTTACCGTTTGGTGTGTTTATGATTGTTATATGTGTTGTTTAGGTGCTGTGTAGATCTTAATTTTAATCTTGATGAGGGCTCTAGATTTAAATAGCATATTTATAAAAAGTGTAACAGGGGTGGCATACATTATGATGTTTCTCAGACCAGCATCAACAGTGTGAATCAGCTGTAAGGATATTCAATATGAGAGTGTCTTGTGTTATATATGAGAGTGTCTTGTTTTATATATGATAGTGTCTTGTTTTATATATGAGAGTGTCTTGTGTTATATATGATAGTGTCTTGTGTTATATATGAGAGTGTCTTGTTTTATATATGATAGTGTCTTGTTATATATGATAGTGTCTTGTGTTATATATGATAGTGTCTTGTGTTATATATGAGAGTGTCTTGTGTTATATATGATAGTGTCTTGTTTTATATATGAGAGTGTCTTGTGTTATATATGATAGTGTCTTGTGTTATATATGACAGTGTATGTTTACATATTAGTGTCTTGTTGTCTTTATATAAGAGAGTGTCTTTGTGTTATATATGAGAGTGTCTTGGGCTAATATGATAGTGTATTATGTTATGTATACTTAGGCAATGAGTATTGTTATATTAGACTTGTGTAATGTGTGACAGTGACCTGTGTTACATATGATAACCTCTTATCTTATGTAAGACAGTGTCCTGCACTGTGCAGGCAGTGTATCATGATATATTAGACAATGTCTCTCCTTATATAAGACAGTTATATTAGACAATGTCTATTGTTATATAAGACAGTGTCTTGGTTATATATGAGTGTCTTGTATTATATTAGACAATGTCTATTGTTATATTAGACTGTCTTGTTTTATATATGAGAGTGTCTTGTGTTATATATGAGAGTGTCTTGTGTTATATATGAGAGTGTCTTGTGATAGTGCTTTATGGTATGTATGACTTCAGCTATATTAGACAATGTGTATTGCTTTATATGTATGATAAAGTATTTTGTAAGTCAAGGCTCTTGTGCAATGTATAACTGACTGCTGTTATACATGACAGTGCATTGTGCTATGCATGACAGCATTTTTGTTATGTATGGCAATGTCTTCAACTATCAATGACAGCATCTTATGCTATGTATGACAGTGTATTGTGGTATGTATGAAGTGTCTTGTGTTTGACAGTGTATTGAGTTAGGTAAGACAATGTATTGTGTTATGTATGAAAGTGTATTGTACTATGCATATAGTGTATTGTGTAATGTATGCCAGTGTTTTGTGTTATGTATCACAGTGTATTGTGTTATGTAAAGATATGGCAATATCTTGCATTAAGTATGACTGTCTTGTGTTTAGTATGCCAGTGTAATGTGTTATGTATAACAATATTTTGTGTTATGTGTGACATTGGCATATGTATGCCATTGTCTTGCATTATGCATGGCAGTATATCATGTTATGTATAACAGAATCCGGTGTATGACAGTGGTTTGTTATTTTGTCAAGAGAGTGATCTTGAAATATTAAAGCCAGTTGTGTTAACATAATGCCTGACTTTAATTGTGGTGAATTGGAGAACTTAAGACGGAACAGTAATTGGTTACATTTTATCATCAGCTTTGGCAAATGATATTCACTGTGAATTTTCTACAGCTAATTATTGTAGTAAAGATCCTACACTTTCTCCAATTTAGATTCCGCTGTATGGCAATCATCAACGTTATGATTGCATTTGATATCGACGTTATGACAAAGTTTGCCCAATATTCATTAAAACAGCTTGTTGGATGAAGGACTGAGTTACAATAAGCAATGGACAAAATCGGATTGAGTGGTGCGAATTTCTTCGGCTTCCTCTGCTGCTAATTCTGTTAATGATGGTGATGATGATGGTGGTGATGATGATGATCATGGTGATGGTGATGGAGGTGATCATAGTGATGTTGATGGTGGTGATGATGATCACGGTGGTGGTGGTGGTGATCATGGTGATGTTGATTGTGGTGGTGGTGGTGATGATGATGATGATGATGATGATCATGATGATAAGGGCGGCTGCAGCTGTGGTGCAGCTCGTGCAATACGAATATCCGCGCCCCTATCGACACAACACGAGGAGTGCGGTTATTACTTACATTTTCACTATTCCCCTTACTTCCGTCGCCTTGCCTTTCTTCTCTTTCTCCAATGGTCCATGACTGGTAATGCACACGATACAATGGTGTTTTAACCATGCACTCTACCAAATGCGCTTCTACTGCAAAGTAAGGTAAATAGGGTTTTCCGGCTCACCAACGCTAGTGTGTTATGCAGTGCATAACGGAGAACAAGGCTGACATGGCTGATATTCGGACAAAATTCATTAACAGAAGTTAACATTGACTATTTTGACCCGGTGCTGACTCAGTTACAAGATCTTAATTTGACATCGCAGGTAGTGTGTTGATATGCGTGTAGCTTCGAGAATTATCACTTGTAGTGCTCTCCTATACTTTTGGGGACGAAGTTAAAGAGCCGAAGTAGGAATCGTTTCGATGAATTCGGATGTTGTGTATCTCTAGACCGACAAGGCGTCTACGTAGATGTCCTACAACGACTGCATCCAACGCAAGGCAAACAAATCTACAATTCAAATCAGATTCTGTGAACGGGAAAGCTCTGGCGAGTTATTTGGTTTCATTGCATGTTTGGATTGCAATGAATCATTTGCTCCCATAATTACGAGTAATATATTCAGCTGACATGGACTACCATTACAATTGTTATCAATGAGCACATGGTGCCATGTTTTCCTTTACGACAAGGCGATAGCTGCGCGCAGGCGCAGTCCGGACTATTTTAAACAGATGGCATTTAACTTGGTGCCGGGTGTCCCAGCTTGCCGCGCTTATGGCTTTGTTATCATCGTAACGGAGTACAGTCTACTCATGTCTGTTGCGATCCTACTGTACCCAAAGCGTGCATACACCGAGATATTCCCCTAAAAAAAGCCTTGATGCCGCTTTTAAAAATGAATTAACTGTAAGCAAAACGTTGTTGGTAGTCTTCTTGATAGAATTATTAGTAAGTTTTATACTACCATACGGTCGTGAAAAAAAGGAAAAATTTCTGCCCACCCTCTGGGCTTATATTGTTTGAATCTGAACTTTCAATGCCAGAAACTGAAATATGTACGTTGCGACGCAGCTCTTGCGTGATGGCAACCGGAGACGCCCAGTATAACCCACTCCATGAGCACCTAGCGAACGGAGAGCAAACAAATACCATGTGACCTTATATTTACCCAATTGGTGGCCATCGCATCACGAATTTTGTCTCAGAAAATCCATGTACAGATGGCATTTTTATTGAACCGCATCGATAAGGTGAAAGCCTTTGTAGTGCGGTTAGTGACGATGCAGTACGTTATGATGAAATGATACGACGTTATGATGAAATGATACGTCCGCACCGTGCGAGTGCGTACAGTACCATCAACTGATGGGTTAAGATGTAGCGTTGTCCACATTAGATATGAAAATATAATTTTTTTCCATAAACAGCTGGAAAACTCCAGTATTTACAGATTTTTCCAGGCCACAGACGTCCAATAGCTCTGATTCGTTCGCTCCATGGTATTGCTGTGAGAGGCGGGGTTTGTAACTCGGTTGGTTGTCGGTTTTAGCCTTGTCCTGGTTAACCACTTTGCCGAACAGATCCTAGTGGACAGCTAGTTTTTTTTCTCAAGGTGGTTAAAAATACCATGTGAAATTGCGCCAGCGTATGACTCATGAGTGGGTGACGTCACTGAATTGGGTCAGCGTTACAGTTCGCCGGCCCGGGAAGGCTCTGCTAATCTTGTATGACCACGCCAGGGTTCGCAGATTGGGTTAGGTCGGCCGCGGGGCTGGCGCTGTCACCCTACTTCCAGAGCGTAACTTTCGCTGAATGTCGGAAGGTTGTTATGAGTCACTGGCTTAAAATAACCGTGATGTGATTGTTTCAGGATCGCACTGACAATTCTCACGCTGGGTGAAGCATAAATTATTGTGAGGACATAACTGGATGGTCACCCTTCACAACTTTGAGGTGATTCAGCGGTGAAGTTTCTATGAAAATAGGACCAAGTTGTCATTCTTCATGCACATATTCTTAAATCATTTGATATGTCACAGACATGTCTCTACACACGGTCAACATGTCTCTACAAAGGGTTCATGTCTACACAGTGTATACATGTCTATACACAGGGTTCACATGATTACAGAGGGTTCACATGTCTCTTTATAGGGTTCACATGACTCTACGCAGTGTTAATATGTCTCTACACAGTGTTAACATGTCTCTACACAGTGTTAACATGTCTCTACATAGTGTTAACATGTCTCTACACAGTGTTAACATGTAGCATGTCTCTACACAGTGTTAACATGTCTCTACACATGTGTTACAGTTGTTAACATGTCTCTACACAGTGTTAACATGTCTCTACACAGTGTTAACATGTCTCTACACAGTGTTAGCATGTCTCTACACAGGCTTCATGTGTCTCTACACAGTGTTAACATGTCTCTACACAGTGTTACATGTCTCTACATGTCTCTTCATAGTGTTAGCATGTCTCTACACAGTGTTAACATATCTCTACACAGGCGTCATGTGTCTCTACACAGTGTTTACATGTCTCTACACAGTGATAACATGTCTCTACACAGCGTCAACATGTCTCTACACAGTGTTAACATGTCTCTACACAGTGTTAACATGTCTCTCTACACAGTGTTAACATGTCTCTACACAGTGTCTCTACACACATGTTCATGTCTCTACACAGTGTTAACATGTCTCTACAGTGTTAACAGTACACAGTCTTAACATGTCTCTACACATGTTAACATGTCTCTACTACACAGTGTTAACATGTCATGTCTACAGTGTTTAACACACAGTGTTAACATGTCTCTACACAGTGCTTATGTGTCTCTACACAGTGTTAACATGTCTCTACACATGTCTCTACACAGTGTTAACATGTCTCTACACAGTGTTAACATGTCTCTACACAGTGTTAGCATGTCTCTACACAGTGTTAACATGTCTCTACACAGTGTTAACATGTCTCTACACAGTGTTAACATGTCTCTACACAGTGTTAACATGTCTCTACACAGTGTTACATGTCTCTCTCTACTACACAGTGTTAACATGTCTCTACACAGTGTTAACATGTCTCTACACAGTGTTAACATGTGTTAACATGTCTCTACACAGTGTTAACAATGTTAGCATGTCTCTACACAGTGTTAACATGTCTCTACACACACATGTGTCTTAACATGTCATGTCTACACATGTACACAGCGTTAACATGTCTCTACACAGTGTTAACATGTCTCTACACAGTGTTAACATATCTCTACACAGTGTTAACATGTCTCTACACAGTGTTAACATGTCTCTACACAGTGTTAACATGTCTCTACACAGTGTCTTACACAGTGTTAACATGTCTCTACACAGTGTTAACATGTCTCTACACAGTGTTGTGTCTCTACACAGTGTTAACATGTCTCTACACAGTGTTAACATGTCTCTACACAGTGTTACACAGTGTTAACATGTCTCTACACATGTCTCTACACATGTTTGTCTCTACACAGTGTTAACATGTCTCTACACAGTGTTAACATGTCTCTTACACAGTGTCATGTGTCTCTACACAGTGTCTCTACACAGTGTTAACATATCTCTACACAGGCTTCATGTGTCTCTACACAGTGTTAACATGTCTCTACACAGTGTTAACATGTCTCTACACAGTGTTAACATGTCTCTACACAGTGTTAACATGTCTCTACACAGTGTTAACATGTCTCTACACAGTGTTAACATGTCTCTACACAGTGTTAACATGTCTCTACACAGTGTTAACATGTCTCTACACAGTGTTAACATGTCTCTACACAGTGTTAACATGTCTCTCTACATGTCTCTACACAGTGTTAACATGTCTCTACACAGGGTCTACACAGTGTTAACATGTAACTCTCTCTACACAGTGGGTCTTCACATGTCTCTACACTGGGTTCACATGTCTCTACACTGGGTTCACATGTCTCTACACAGTGTTAACATGTCTCTACGCAGTGTTAACATGTCTCTACACTGGGTTAACATGTCTCTACACAGGGTTCACATGTCTCTAAACTGGGTTCACATGTCTCTACACTGGGTTCACATGTCTCTACACTGGGTTCACATGTCTCTACACTGGGTTCACACGTCTCTTCAGTGTAAACATGTCTCTACACAGGGTTCACATGTCTGTCTCTTCAGTATAAACATGTCTTTACACTTGGTTCACGTGTCTCTACACTGGGTTCACATGTCTTTACACGGGGTTCACATGTCTCTTCAGTGTAAGCATGCATTTGCACAAAGTTCACATGACTGTACACAGGGTTTACATGTCTCTATGTGGTTTACATGTCTCTACATGGTTCATGTGTTTCTACACAGGATTCACATATCTCTACACAGGGTGATCGGAACCAGGCCATTCCATCAGTAACTACGCTGAAAAAACTAAATGAAGAATTGAAGTGCGAATACCAGTTTTTTAATAACACTTCAGAAGAAGCAAGTGTATGACAAGGATTCTCCTATTTTTTCTGAATTCCCTGCATCAGAATACTTCCCCACCTCTGACACAGAAAACTATGCCGGGAAATGCTGGGTACAGATATGTCGGGGCTGTGGAACCGAGCCTTGATTTCACCCCACGAGATATCTCTTTAGGAATATATGTTTTGCACTTTCATCTTTTTTGTGCTAGTTCGTCTTTATCGTCGTGATGTTTACCTCTTTTCAATCCTAGAAGTCGGCTGCTCAATCAAGCAAATCTCATCTATTCAACCGAGATATTGCACCACCTACATCCCGTGTATGAATCGTTGGGCTCTGGGTACATGCATAAAGACAGGTTCTAATAGCATATCATATAGATGCACTTGTACTGGCGATTTGGTACCAGCTTATCAGTCTGCGATGCCATATCAAAGTAATTGTTTCTGGTATTCCAATATCCCATTTTTGTCTTGTCATTCGATATAGTGCTGGTGGATAGGTGCTGTGAGAGTTGTGAAGTTGATCTGGGTTCTGTAGTTCCAAGTCCAGAATACACTCTGTTCCAGTCATCAGAATGAAATATCGGCAGGGCGTTCAACTATGGCAGCTCTATTCAATGCCCCTTTATGCTTAGCTATCTTATCTATATACCCGCAAGAAGTACATATGTCTTTCGAATTCGAGACACCGGCGCATGATTTATTTACACGGTGCATCACGACATCTTAGGCGCGTTTGAGCTGGGTATATAAAGCACCCTGTGTGATTACATTGGCTGCCACACAGCCAGTGACTTCCCCTGGTAAACCACTGGCATGATTTAGTTCCCTTTGTCGTTGTTATAATATTGCGTTTGTTTCTAATAAGCACACCTAAAACACGTTTTAAACACATTTGGGGAGAACCATTCAGGTTATGCCTTTGTTCGGCTCAAATTAAGTAGCAACATGTGCTGGAATCCCAATGTGTGTAAAAACCCCAGTTGAAATGTTAATATGATGAAATGCGTTTCATTTTAGAAAGTGTCCCAGAACCTGTATTCTAATTACTACTCGATATCCCTTCAGTTCTATTGTATGGCGTTGGAACCCTATATATGACTCTGACCAGAGTCTAGCCATTTATATTGTCATCTTCCATCCGTTGTGATCCATTATAGCGCCTGGAATCGCAATGTGTACTCAAATGACTATTCATCCATTTTCCCATAATTTGCTCCCTAATGGGGAGAGTCACATGGGATATACCTTAAGGAATGACTCGATGAACGCTTGCACCATAAGTTTACATCGGCTAGGAATATAGAACACAGTGAGTTAAGAGTAGCCCATCTTATGCCCATATATGGGAACTGTATGTTGATGCAATCACGTGACAATGGCTATTGCCATATATGGGATAGAACGGTGCTTAAAGGTAGCGTGGTGAAGTAGGTGGCGGGGATTCCAACGAACCCTTGCAACTGTCTGTTTCTGCGGTGCATTCCGCACACAGGTGTGTTAAATATGATTAGAATAATAATGATCCGTTATATACACCTTCAGCCATATGATTAATTATCCTCATATGAACTAAAGATAACAATTGTTTCAGCGCCCTTCAGGTGTTTTCTGCAGCATTAGTAGGCACGGCAGAGTTGAGGCAATAGCCTGCTGGTTCATAAAAGACTCGGGTCATTTCTAGTCGCATTGATCAGTGACTAGAATACTCATTGAACTGTGATTATGATGTTATCAATTCAAGAGTTATTATATATCGATATTTAATAAAGAGCAATAAACTGATGGACACAATTACGAAGCTATTGCAAATCTACCGAATGTTTCGTGTTTGGTTCGTACGTCTTATAGCTGTTAACCCTATCGGTCTAAGCAAAGTACTTGTCCGGCGCGTACTAAATGATCCCAGCTCAGTCCGGGTTCAAGTGCCCCACCCGCTCAACATACGGGTGGGTAACGCAGCACAGCCCGGTAATGACGTCATATGTTGGAATCCCTCGACAAACACCCCGACCCTACCCGGCGCTTTTGGCGCTTATCTCACCAGCTATGAGTCATATCATTGCCAGACGTTTGATAACATATCGAAGTTCACTCTCCACAATAGTAGTCAGGCTTGCAACACACCCTGTGCGGACACCGTGATATAACCTCAGCGAGAAGGAACGGGGCATACGCTATCCCGCAACAGAACGAGACGCTTTCATTTAGGATTTCTCACGCAAGGCTCTGCTTGACCTAGTTAAACGCGACGCAGCCTCCGAGCGTCTTGAGGCCACTAGGTAGGTAGACTCACGCTTAATCATTGTCTCAATGCGGCGCAGGTCGTGATCCACGTGATGTATGCTCGCATAATGTGGATAAGCTCCTTTTGAATGCAATACAGAGTATTATATGCCCCTCTTATCAACTAAGCTACCCCGTATACGAATTGAGCCTCGCGCCTCTCTATTGATTTGCCAGTCTGCATCCCCGCATCATGGACACGGCATACAAACCACTACATGAAGGTCGCGCGAGTAGCCCCTTGGTTGCGTAAACTAAAATGCTTTGACATCCACCAGCTATTCGAGTGCGACATTTATGAATTATTGAATTTATATATCATAGCAGTCAGCCGTAGATACATAGTGTCGCTCTCTGGACCATGTAAGTTGTAAAATGTCGCCATGACAACGTCAAATGGACATTAGCATCAGTAGGGTGTGTTGGTATTGATCTGCCGAAGAGGGCCTCACATACAAGAGCAGGTGTTTCATCCCATTTTAAAACTTTTCTGTGGAGGGGGCAGGGGAAGGGTCATGTATTTTCAAATTGGTTTAAAGAGGAAAGGGTCTCAGTTGCTTTTAATGCCCTCCTCGTAACTTGGAATGTCTACTCGCAGTGGCAGGACTGAAAATGTTGATGAAACGCTACGGTAATTGAAAAAAAAGTTAGTTTTACGGGGAGGGCAGTGACGGGAAGAAAGGGTGGCGATAAATATGAGCTCTCATTTATCAAGATGCCCGGTCCTTACCTCCAGATAAATAATGAATATTCCCATACTAAGAATGAATGAATGCATGATTGGTAGCTGCAACGTGTCATGAGTCGTCGTAACCGTAACGATAATTTGGAAATATATCAAGTAACCGAGCAGGATATTGCAATGATTGACATCACGACTTGGTGAAATCCACACCGTGCATGGCGATGGGTTGCGTTACCTTCGTATAGCCATTAAGCGTAAAAGGTATTCTTATGGTATAAATTACGATCTAAATTTTGCCGAGTCACGCCAATAGGATTACACGCTGTTGAGTAAATGAAATAGATACCTTGGATGAAGTTTGTGAAGGTGGTGTAGCGCATATAGATAAGCTTACCTCTATCATTGGTGCTTTATCGAACCAAGTTTTATTAGCACCACGCATCCTCATCCATCACTGTCATGGTATCTACCTCGATGTGTAAAGCGAGGTTGATTACCTGTGCTTGGTGTCACCTTTTCACAGGTAAACTGTCCACCATATGAAGCATGGGTTCACGTTAGCCGGTTGGCAGTGTGATCAAAGAGTTGATAGGAACGGTAAGAGCGAGACTATAAACTCTTGGGTGTGATGTCGAATGCACAAAGCAGCGGGTTCAAAACACCAAATACGGGTAACTATCTATACCCACTGAAGTGTTGCCGGGCATTTGACAAAGGCACCATTATACGAGGGTAACTTCATAGTCTTCTTAGCTTGTGACCATCTTCTGACGCACAGGAAATGCTTTTCTACCCAAGGTCAAAGGTTACACTCTGCTCTATGTGTTGTGGAATCATCCGACATTTCTGGCTCGTGTCTCGCGGTAAAACTAAGATCTGTTCAATTCAAGATATCAAACACACCCCTCTTCCCGCCTTTAAAGACCAAAACCAGCACGCTTGATACCCGGTTTCCTGTGCTGGAATGCAACGGAAACGGTGATCGAAAAGGCTCAAAATATTATATTCAAAGAAGCTGTATGTTTGTGGGGTTTTCGTTGAAATTGGTGCGATATTGTCAGTGATAATCGCCAGGGGTCTCTCGCGTCATCTGATGAAGGTGCCAGGTGATATACGCGGTTGAGGAGTAACGAAATAAGATATGGCTAACTGGGTATGGTAATATTCTCGCTGTTCTAGTAGGTGAGCATACAACGCAGAGTATCCCTGTCAATAAGTCTGGTCAAGCATGACTGCTCCAGAATGTGTGAGACATTCACGCATAGCGGGGGATCACTAAGGGTCAACAGCTCAATGAAGGCACAGGCACTCGAGTCTTAAAACGCCACTGAGGTATCTTTCGTTAGCTCTGCGTGTTTCATGCAACCAACGTTATAGAGTGTCAATAGCATTCGTGGCTATTGACACGGTGTTATTGTGATGTCGTGAGCTCGTATCTGCTACGCCGGCGTGCAATGCGGTGGAACTGACGACTGACTAAGAGCTCCAACCCCACCCAAACCATCAAAGATCGCCTTTACCCAGCCTAATCTTACCTTACCTAGCTTACCACCAATCAAAGATTTCCTTACCCCAGCCTAATCTTCCCTCACCTAGCTTACCACACGTCAAAGAATTTCCTCTCATCATTGCCTAACATCCATCGTATATCTCCCTCTTAGCCTAGCCTCCAACCATTTAATATATATCTCTTACCCTAAGCTGCCACTTATTTAAGATTCAGTCTTACCCTAGTCAGTCACCTACCTAAGGTCTCCCTTTTGCCCTTGTCAGTCACCCACTAACTTTGGTAAGAACCTTGGTGTAGGACTCGCGAGGCGTTACTTGAGTCACTGGCTTAAAATAACCGTGATGTGATTGTTTCAGGATCGCACTGACAATTCTCACGTTGAGTGAAGCATATATTATTGTGAGGACATAACTGTATGGTCACCCTTCACAACTTAGGTCTCCCTCTTATTTCAGTCAGTCACCCACCTAAGGTCACCCTCTTGCCCTAGTCAGTCACCCACCTAAGGTCTCCCACTTACCCTTGTCAGTCACCCCAGGTCTCACCTAAGGTCGCCCTCTTATCCCAGTCAGTCACCCACCTAAGGTCTCCCTCTTATCCCAGTCAGTCAAATCATCTAATGTCTCCCTGTTACCCTAGTCAGTCACCCATCTATATTCTCCCTGTTACCCTAGTCTATATTCTCCCTGTTACCCTAGTCAGTCACCCATCATTCTCCCTGTTAAGGTCTCCCTGTTACCCTAGTCAGTCACCCATCTAAGGTCTCCCTGTTACCCTAGTCAGTCACCCACCTAAGGTCTCTCTGTTACCCTAGTCAGTCACCCATCTAAATTCTCCCTGTTACCCTAGTCAGTCACCCATCTAAATTCTCCCTGTTACCCTAGTCAGTCACCCATCTAAATTCTCCCTGTTACCCTAGTCAGTCACCCATCTATATTCTCCCTGTTACCCTAGTCAGTCACCCATCTATATTCTCCCTGTTACCCTAGTCAGTCACCCATCTAAATTCTCCCTGTTACCCTAGTCAGTCACCCATCTAAATTCTCCCTGTTACCCTAGTCAGTCACCCATCTATATTCTCCCTGTTACCCTAGTCAGTCACCCATAAGGTCTAAGGTTACCCTAGTCCCTGTTCCCCCGAGTCAGTCACCCATCTAAATTCTCCCTGTTACCCTAGTCAGTCACCCATCTATATTCTCCCTGTTACCCTAGTCAGTCACCCATCTAAATTCTCCCTGTTACCCTAGTCAGTCACCCATCTATATTCTCCCTGTTACCCTAGTCAGTCACCCATCTAAATTCTCCCTGTTACCCTAGTCAGTCTAAATTCTCCCCCATCTCACCCATCTAAATTCTCCCTGTTACCCTAGTCAGTCACCCATCTAAATTCTCCCTGTTACCCTAGTCAGTCACCCATCTAAATTCTCCCTGTTACCCTAGTCAGTCACCCATCTAAATTCTCCCTGTTACCCTAGTCAGTCACCCATCTATATTCTCCCTGTTACCCTAGTCAGTCACCCATCTAAGATTTCCCTGTTACCCGAGTCAGTCACCCATCTAAATTCTCCCTGTTACCCTAGTCAGTCACCCATCTAAATTCTCCCTGTTACCCTAGTCAGTCACCCATCTAAATTCTCCCTGTTACCCTAGTCAGTCACCCATCTAAATTCTCCCTGTTACCCTAGTCAGTCACCCATCTAAATTCTCCCTGTTACCCTAGTCAGTCACCCATCTAAATTCTCCCTGTTACCCTAGTCAGTCACCCATCTAAATTCTCCCTGTTACCCTAGTCAGTCACCCATCTAATTCTCCCTGTTACCCTAGTCAGTCACCCATCTATATTCTCCCTGTTACCCTAGTCAGTCACCCATCTAAATAAATCTCCTGTTACCCTAGTCAGTCACCCATCTAAATTCTCCTTGTTACCCTAGTCAGTCACCCATCTAAATTCTCCCTGTTACCCTAGTCAGTC
>CM067355.1:1976221-1988721 GCA_034190875.2 Urechis unicinctus
CGTCTCTCAAAAGATCAGCGCGATTCACTCTACACATGGTACTAGTACAACAGATTTTCGCTAAATTCCGGATGATGGGGGCAGTGTCACGTAAGCGGCCAGATTTTCGTTCCCGAAGATGTCGGAAAAAACCCCCATCTTCTCACGAGATACATAGCACCATCATAACGCGTGATCGTTAACAAGTGCAGGTCGGATAAAATATTGCATGGCTCGTTTCGAAGCACTTCAATTACACGACTTACCTTATACTTAAAACATTTAGGCGCTCTTCAATGAGCCATTAGAAATATCACTTATATCCCTGTTTTGTTTTCTATTTATTCTGATATTTTGTATGTGTTTATTTTCCAGTTATCGGCGCTGGAGTGCTTGTAATCGCCTACCTGCAGGTCGCTTGCTGGCAGTTGACTGCCTACGCGCAGTGTCAGCGAATTCGTTCACGTCTGTTTGAATCTATTCTCAGACAAAACATCGGCTGGTTCGATGTTCATGAGATTGGTGAACTGAATACAAGGATATCTGAGTAGGTTGATATGCAATTCCAGCCATATGATTGGTCCATCAATTCCAGCCATATGATTGGTCGATGGTAGATCAATTCCAGCCATATGATTGGTCGATGGTCGATCAATTCCAGCCATATGATTGGTCGATGGTAGATCATTTCAGCCATATGATTGGTCGACGATTGATTTATTTTGACAAAGTTTTGATTTATCATATGTTGCATTGGACCTCTGCTGCCATGGGGATGTGAACCAAATTGTCCATCCCGACGTTATTGTCAACTTTACCGATATGTCGTTAATCTCAAAATTGCAAATATTATTGCCAACACCGCTATGACGTTATTGCCAAAATTACCAATGTGACGTTATTGCCAACATTACCAATGTGACGTCATTGCCAACATTATCAATGTGACGTTATTGCCAACATTACCGATGGGACGTCATTGCAAACGTTTACCGATATGAAAATATTGCCAACTATAACAATATGACGTTATTGCTGACATTATAGACAGACCGCCGACATTATCGTTGTGTCAGCATTATAAGTTTGCGTCTTGACCCACATTACCAATATGACTTCATTGCCGACATCCGCGATGTGACATAAGTTTCAACATTACCCCACTGGCGTTATTGCCGAGCTTATCAACGTGACATTAATGTCGATCTCATCTCTGTAATGTCATTACCGTCATTACCGACATGGCCAAAAAAACACTAAAAATAAATACACTGACTTTGTTTCTACAGCGACGTGGATCAGCTGGAAATGGGGTATCGGGGAGAAACTCAGCATGCTTCTGCAACAAATTGCCAGTTTTCTTGCTGGCTTTGTCATCGGTTTTGTGTACGGCTGGAAGCTCACGTTGGTTATTATCGCCGTCAGTCCGCTCCTAGCTGCCAGCGCCGGCTTTATGGGATGGGTAATTATCTGATGATATTCGATTCTAAATAGGAATGTGAACAAAGTGGAACCCCGCTAAGGCTCGAAATTGATGAGCCACTGTGGTGATTGATTAATAGGAGACCATTTGAATTCGGAAGAGTAGGCTGTTTTAAAACAGTGGTCGTTATAGCGTGATGGTCGCTTAATAGGAGACCATTTGAATTAGGAAGAGTAGGCTGTTTTAAAACAGTGGTCGTTATTGCGGAATGGTCGCTTAATAGAGGAGACCATTTGAATGAGGAAGAGTAGGCTGTTTTAAAACAGTGGTCGTTATTGCGTAATGGTCGCTTAATAGAGGAGACCATTTGAATGAGGAAGAGTAGGCTGTTTTAAAACAGTGGTCGTTGTAGCGGTAATGTCGCTTAATAGGAGACCATTTGAATTAAGAAGAGTAGGCTGTTCTTAAACGGGGCTGGGTACAAGTGGTCGTTATAGCGAGGTGGTCGTCTAAGTGGGGTGGTCACGAGGCGAGGTTCCACTTTACCAGTCCATTGTATTCATCATGTAGGTATGATTGACAATTGATCAATCTTCACATAGTAATGTCAGTAAAAGAAAACGGCCGCGTCTTGGATGACTACTTTCAGCTGGGCGCCAATATGACCACAAAAGAGTTATCGGCCTATGCTAAGGCCGGGGCGATTGCTGAGGAAGTGCTTGGGGCTATGCGAACAGTAGTAGCATTCGGAGGCCAACAGAAGGAATGCGACAGGTACGTGAGACAAACATATGCTTTCTATGGAAACACAGCCAATCAGTTGACGAATTCTCATTTCATAGTTTTTGCAATGATAAATTCTAACCGAAAGCAAAAACCTTCTATAGATCAGGGGTTATTTATAACGTGACGCTTTTGAGGCCGATTTTAGACACCGCCCCCACCCTTGCAGTGCTAGCCCATACATTCCCCATAACGCGCCGTAACGCTCGTCGTAACCCCCTCCCACCCCCGCTAGCGTCACGTTAACTGTTTGTTTGATGACGTAGGTATTTAGGACACCTGGTGGAAGCTAAGGATCTAGGTGTGAAGAAAAGCGCCGTGGCTGGAGGAGGAATGGGCCTCATTTTCTTGGTCATCTTCGGTTCGTACGCCCTGGCGTTCTGGTACGGCTCACGACTTATCCTCAATGATGACTACACACCAGGCGGCCTTCTGATCGTACGCCCTCCTCTCTTCTCATTTTCATTAACCCTCATTCACCCTCATTCATTCACTCCACACATGCCCTGATACTCGTCCTATGCTTAATTGGATGCTACTCTCGCTGTAGGTTTTCTTTGCTGTACTAATCGGCGCCTTCCAAATCGGCGGAGCAGGTCCCAATATTCAGGATTTCTCCACATCACGAGGCGCTGCTCACGCAATCTACTCCATCATAGACCTGGTAAACTCATTTGCAGTAATATGAATACTCGATTGGTTTTGTTATAAGCACATGCCAGCATCTTTAAATATCACAGGCATTTGCAGTAATATGAATACTCGATTGGTTTTGTTATAAGCACATCATTACCAAAGACACGTGATATATAAATATATTCATTTACTAACTCATATATATCACAGGCACTCATATATATATATATATATATATATATATATATATATATATATATATATACTTGCCGTTCATTACAATTTGTATTGGACTCTTTTCAGCAACCACCAATTGACAACAAGTCCGAGAAAGGCGTGAAACCAAACATTATAGGCAATGTGGAGTTCAAAGACATCGTCTTCCGCTACCCATCTCGCGAGGAAGTCACCGTATGTAGCAAGTCGTCATGCTGTCACAATCCAGAAGCCATACACACCTGTGGGCCGTAACTGCCCAGGTAAATCCTAAGCACCTGCTTTAACTTAGTGCGGTGAAATATAGCGCGATGCCGTCTGTTTTTATAGGTGCTGAAAAAAATCAACTTCAAGGTGTCAGTGGGACAGACTGTGGCTCTGGTGGGCTCCAGTGGCTGCGGTAAATCTACCTCAATTCAGCTGATTCAGCGATTTTATGACCCCGAGGCTGGACAGGTAACAGAGTAACGTTGCTCTCATCTCACGATCATTGAATATTATCTTTGGCAAAGATTTCTTCAAAATCTCGGAGGTAATTGCAGGTTCTCTTGGATGGCGTGGATGTACGAGACTACCACCTAAAGTACTTACGTCAGCATATCGGTGTCGTGAGCCAGGAACCGGTTCTGTTTGCCACCACCATTGAAGACAATATACGCTACGGCCGCGAAGGGGTTACGAAAGAGGAGATTGAAACAGCTGCCAGGGCCGCTAATGCCCACAACTTCATCATGAACTTACCCAAGGTGACAAACATACTCCTGTGTATTGCTTAATTTATCCCTCATCCCTAGTCCAGCGGCCCTAGCCGCTAACCGCGGGACCTATACGTGTTTGAAATACTGAATATTAGGGTGAGTAACGCAAAATGCTCCCTTGGAGTCGATGGCGTAGGCTACTTCACCTACCTGCCTACATTCACCTCTACGCAGCGGCCACTTACCTGCTTGATATGGACTAGTTTATTGTGTATGTACAGAAATACAGCACGCTGGTTGGGGAGCGTGGGGCCCAGTTGAGTGGAGGTCAGAAACAGAGGATCGCGATAGCTCGCGCGCTCGTGAGGGACCCCAAGGTTTTACTCCTGGATGAGGCGACGTCAGCACTGGATACGGAGAGCGAGGCGACAGTACAGAGTGCCCTAGACACGGTGACATCTATATTAGATACATTGTTTTTAAGGCATTATGGTTGTCATGGTGCGAGTTATGGTTGTCATGGTACGCATTATGTTTGTCGTGGTGCTAGGATTTGTTGCTTGGTGACACTTTGTCAAGTGGCATTGGTGTTTACGGTATTGAGGAAAAGAGCTCAAAGCTAAACTAAGAGGGCTCACTCCGACAAACTCCCGGTCATATGCGCTCGGTTCCACAAGTCAGGATTCCGAGTGCTGAGCGGCTACATTTATATGTAGATCCCACCGATAAGCGCTCGGAAACCTGACATCGAGAACCGTATGGTCAAGCGCTGGGTGATATGGTTAAGCTGTAAGGGTAGGTGGTTATGACATTGGTCGTATTGTTATGCAGTAATTGGCCGTGGTTATGATAAGTAAATACCTTGCATAGTCCGTAATTGATGATCATGCGGTAAAAAAAATTCGGAAGTTTGGGACCAAAGCTTTACAAGTGAACTTGAGCTAATTCCTCAGATCATAGCGTGCTTGTGAGCTCATTCCTCAGGTCATAACGTGCACGCACCGCCCATTTTTTCACGGGATGTTTTTGGCCTTGTGTCAGTGACGGTTTCATGCCAAGTGGGCGATGGTATTTAAATGCCACTTCCCAAGTAGCAAAATCCATCATCATCAGCATCAGCATCATAAGCATCATCATCATCATCATCATCATCAGCATCATCATCATCAACATCATCATCATCATCATCATCATCATCATCATCATCATCATCAGGAGCATAATCATCATCAGCATTACCGATCATCATCCTCATCATCATCATCATCATCATCATCATCATCATCAACATCATCATCAGCAGCAGCAGCATAAACAACATCCTTGTCATCAGCATCATCATCATCATCAATCATCATCATCAACATCATCATCATCCTCGTCATCATCCATCGCGATGTGATCGTTGATGGTTCAAGCGAAGTCAATCACTAACGTTCCTTCTCCTACCCTCTTCACCAGGCGCGGATGGGGAGGACCACCATCGTGGTTGCCCACCGTCTTTCAACCATCAAAAACGCCGACCTCATTGTGGGTTTTGACAACGGGAACATCGTGGAGATGGGGACGCACGACGAGCTGATGAAGCAGGGAGGAGTCTACTGCACGCTCGTCAATAACCAGGTCAGTTGAAGAGGTCAAGTTTGAAGAGGTCAAGGTTATGTCATAACCTGCGGGAGATAATGTACTTTGGTTTTGATCCACGATATTTCCTTGGTATGTTGGTGGAGTTCGTGTTATGAATTGATCCTTGTGTGTTTTACTTGGTTGTCACGGCAGACTGTGAAATGGGCAGTGGTAAGAACTGTGTTAGTTAATATGTAATCTCATGATTGGTGAAGAATTGGTGTTGCAAACAGCCTTATATAAACGAATACGTGTGGAAATCTATTGATTTTGATTGGAACAACCGAACAACAGAAAACTAATTATGCAATTAGTTCCTGACCCTGCCTTTAGCCGTGGCCCGGTTTATATCTATGGTACTGCTTATGACTGTATTGTGGTCCTGCTTATAACTATGACCCTGCCTACACCTATGGCCCTGCCAATAACTGTGGTCCTGTCTACAGATATGGCCCTGCTAATGGCTATTGCCCTGTCTATGGCCATGACCTTGCCTTTAGCTATGGCCCTGCCTATAGCCGTGGCCATGACTATGGCTGTGGCCCTGCCTATTACTGTGTCCTTATCGCTGTAATCCCGAATAATTGAATACGCTAAGATTAATTATCACCCTATTCCCTGAGACACATGTGACTGACGTCACAGCCACCACGCAGTCAACAACGACCTTGTGTATGGTAAGGACGCCATAGTACATTCTGACGGTATTCTTAACCGTCACTTTACCTTCCTTATCAATCACAAGTCACTTTACCTTCCTTATCAATCACAAGTCACTTTACCTTCCTTATCAATCACAAGTCACTTTACCTTCCTTATCAATCACAAGTCACTTTACCTTGGTCGATGACGAATTCTCATGAATAGCCCTGTCATGTAGAATCTGTCTTTTGCGTTTCTCTACATGCTTTGTTTCCCACTGTGTTGTGGAGTACAGAGTCAGAAAGCCAAGGGCGAAGCTGAGGATGAGGAAGATGGTAAGTGCTTATGCAGCAAATAAGCATCCCTTCCCCGTCTCATTGTACAACTACCTAAATGTTAACCCTAGTCCGTGGTAGGAGCTCCTCGAAACTGTCCAATTAACTAAGCATGTAGTAGTACTTGTCCATGATTCTGATGTTGATCTATGATTGCGTCCTCTCTCAGATGAATTTGTACCGCGAGCCTTCAAAAGAGCATTGTCGGTGGAGAGTAACCACAGCGGACGTAAGCGAGGCATTTCAGTTTCTGAGAAGAAAGGGCTTGAGAGGTCACTGTCGGGTGCAAAGGCCGAAGAGGTGAGTGGGAGTGATGACTTTAATGAGTCTGGTGGTGGGGGATTGGTGTGGGTGTAGAGACTGGCGGTGGGGGGATTGGTGTGGGTGAAGAGACTGGTGGTGGAGGGATTGGTGTGGGTGTAGAGTCTGATGGTAGAGGGATTGGTGTGGGTGAAGAGACTGGTGGTGGTGGAGGGAGTCTGGTGGTGGTGTGTGGGTGTAGAGTGGAGGGTGGTGTGGGGGGATTGGGGGGATTGGTGTGGGGGGTGGCGAGTCTGGTGGTGGAGGGATTTGTGTGGTGTGGGGGGAGTGTGGGTGTATGGTGATGGGGATTTGTGTGGGTGAAGAGTGGTGATGGCGGGATTTGTGTGAGTGTAGAGTCTGGTGGTGGAGGGATTGGTGTGGGTGTAGATTGGTGAGGGTGTAGGTTGGTGGTGGGGAAATTAGTGGGGGGGATTGGGGTGGTGGGTGTAGAGTGTCCGGTGGGGGTGGGGGGGATTGGTGGTGGGGGTGGTGAGTCTGGTGGTGGGGGATTGGTATGGGTGGTGAGTCTGGTGGTGGGGGATTGGTGTGGGTGTAGAGTCTTGTGGTGGGGGGATTTGTGTTGGTGTATGCCTCACTTAACGAATGTCTCTATGACAGGAGGACGAGGACTTGCCTGATCCAGGCTTCAAGAGAATCCTGCGTTTGAATGCCCCGGAATGGCATTTCATGGCACTTGGTGGCTTTGCTTCAATAATATCCGGCGGGATACAGCCTTGCTTCGCTCTCGTGTTCGCCGAGATCCTCGGTGTAAGTCACCAGTTCATTGAATATCGGATGTTTTTATTGTGTGTACAATTTGCTTTTTTATGCTTCTAGCCTGGACAGTTACGTATATCAGTCAATCTTTTAGCAGTTTTATATAAATAGATCTCGGCTTAAATCCTAGTTATTTTTTGAGACAATTTGTTTGTTTTAATTGTAGGTTTTCTCCGAAGTTGACCCTGACAAAATGGAGAGAGAGGCGAACCTCTATTCACTGCTGTTCCTGGCCATCGGGGTTGTTGCTGGCCTGTCTATGTTCACAATGGTATGCTGTTTTGTACTTTACCACTTACTAATACAACACGTAAGGACGCTCACTGTACGGTGATCGTGACGCAGGTTATTGGTGTTGATAGATCAGCACATCTAGGTCATTGTCATGGCTATGAAAAAAATAGCTCCGAGTAATGATGTTAAGTTGATGCTATGGTCGGAATGTGTGAATATCATAATCGGTCAGTGAGTGAATAAATACAATCATCACAGGGCTTAACATCAAGCGCCATCCGATAGTCCGGGGCTTGTAAGACAGCCATGGCGGGATAGTAGATATTCCAGAATATTGGAGTCGACTAGCCCCATCGGGCAAGTGGGTGTGTTGACACGGGGAGAAACGGCGGCGGAAATACTTTCCCGACTGATGCGCGCCCCTGTTATGTAACGGGGATGGTAAGTTTCGTCAATAGCCAATCAGAACGCTTCTTGTTTGTGGGTATTACGCGGGGTTTCTTATATCCGGTTTTTAGTATCAACCGCAAGATCTATTTTTTTAACACCTACGATGCGATAAGAAACTACACTCAATAGAGGCGCATTGTTGAGACATGGTTCTACGTCGATAAAGACTTCCAAAGAAAAAGACACGGGTAGCGGAGGCCGAGAAAGAAAGATTCAAGAGACATAAGGGAGGAACGAGAAGGAATGGAACGATCATTGGAAGGAACTATCCGACTGGTGTCGACTCTTCATATCCCCATGAACACGAGCATTCATGGACCTGAAGCACAGAACTACCATGCACACACTGCTGTACAAATATGGTTGGATGTGGCAGAGCGACCGCGCGGAATGTGAGATTTGTGTTGTTTGTTAGGTCATCATCTTCTCTTCATTTTCACTTGTAAATGATAGTTCGTATTTTTGACATTGTTATCTGTGCCATTCACTACCTCTGTATTTTAGGCGGCTACTTTTTGTGACCCAGCGACCGCAGTGCATTGTAGTGGTATTTCCAGTTGATCTCTGGAGTTATTCTATTGCATTTTTGGTATCATATCATTATATTTTGTATGTTGCTTGGTTACAGAGCTTGATAATAATCTCAGGAACACTTTATTTGTGTTGCTATTTTGTATGTTGCTTGGTTACAGAGCCTGATAATAATCTCAGGAACACTTTATTTGTGTTGCTATTTTGTATGTTGCTTGGTTACAGAGCCTGATAATAATCTCAGGAACACTTTATTTGTGTTGCTATTTTGTATGTTGTGTTTTTTAATGTGTAAAATATTTTTTGAGCCCAATTATTTAGTAATCTTAAAATGTTCCCTGCTCTGTTAGCTGCTGTTTATTTGTTATATTTGAACAATAATTTGAGATAGTTCTCTAAGTTCAAATAAACATATTGTACACAAGAAAGTGCCTTAATGTTACGAACTGGTGTGGTGTGAAGGAAAACAATGTTACATTTGAAGAAAAGATTGGGCTAGTGAATATTTTGTTCGGGCTTTTTAGTTTCACGACCCACTTGCCCGATAATAGGATAATGTTAAGCCCTGCATCATTGTTAAGAGCTGATATAATTGACAATACCAGTATGATTTTCAGCGAAGGTAATGGAGTATACAGACATGTATATATATATATATATATATATATATATATATATATATATATATATATATATATATATATATATATATATATATATATATATATATATATATATATATATATATATATTATAAGTTCGATGTGTTGTGTTTGAATTTGACAGAGCTACATGTTCGGCAAGTCAGGCGAGTATCTTACTATGCGCATGCGTGAAATGACATTCAAAGCCCTGCTTCGGCAAGACGTATCTTACTTCGATGATCACAAGAACACAACAGGGGCGCTCTGCACTAGGCTGGCTACCGATGCGTCTGCAGTGAAAGGGGTAAGTCATCAGCGGACATTTATACACCGTCACCTACTAAGTTCTGCACGCGCAAACACACGCATGCACACACATATATATATATATATATATATATATATATATATATATATATATATATATATATATATATATATATATATATATATATATATATATATATATATATATATATATATATATATACACATATATGTATATATATATAATATGTATATATAATATAAATAGGAATCTATATTTATACATATATGTACATTTATTTACACAGTATATATAAATGTATGTATACTCACAAACCTGTATATATATACATGTGTATATGCATTTGTTTTATACATAAATGTATGTAAATATATATAGTTATATATAAATACATATATATATATAAATGTTGATAAACATGCTCATTTATATATATATATATATATATATATATATATATATATATATATATATATATATACACACACACATATATATATATATATAATCATGTGTGTCAACTTTTATGTGTATATATTTATATATGTATATATATATGTATATTTATATATGTATATACTTATATATATGTATATATATATATATATATATATATATATATATATGTATATATGTATATATATATATTTATATATGTATATATTTATATATATATAATGTTTGTTTTTGAAGGCTACTGGATCTCGGCTCGGCACCATGTGTCAGTCGCTGGCGTCTGTTGGCGCCGGGATTGGTATCGGCTTCGCTTTCAGTTGGCAGCTCTCTCTTCTCATCATGGCGTTCGCGCCTTTCCTGCTTATATCGGGATTTGTTCAGATGAAGATTCTCCAAGGAAACAAGGCAGTGAACAAAGCAGCTATGGAGGAATCCGGCAAGGTTAGATCCTTGTGTTATTGACTGTACATAGTACGCATTTAAACGGGTTCCAATTTCGAGCTTGGAATGCACGACACATCATTCACGAAAGAGTTCCTGGTCTGAATCACACGGTTGAACTTTCCATATAAAGCTAGCTCATCACGTTTTTCTGTCATTGCCAGGCTGTGTTTCAATTGCTTTAAAGTAATAATTTCTTTATGCGCAGATCGCCATTGAGACCATAGAAAGCATCCGAACCGTAGCTGCTCTGACCAAGGAAGACTCGTTCCACGTCGAATACTGCAACCTTATCGCTGGGCCGTACGGGTGAGACTGCCTTCCCACCGTACATATCAATCGGTCTTTGAATGACGTTAAATCAATCGACTCCTCGTGTTCATTGGTCTTGTAAGTGTCTTTCATTGAGAAACATGGCTGTGTTTCAGCCGCAAACACAAGCGAGCTCACCTACAGGGCCTCGCATTTGGCATGTCGCAATCTGTAGTGTTCTTTGCCTACGCTGCCTGTTTCACTCTCGGAGCCTACCTAATTCAAGAGGGACAGCTTGACTACACGGCTATGTTCAGGTAAGTGCCTCTTAGAATCGATGAGTCTCATCTGGTTCCGTGCATGCACGGAATCGTAGTGATACGGAATTATAACAAGTAGCCTTATTTCGAAAAAATGTTACTTTGTTAGAGGAATTATATATTATTACGCGTACTGCACTGCGTTCACTAATGCGTTCTTACGACCTTTTCTAATGCCCTTGAAAACACCACTCCGTACATCGTTATCATCACTCAAAGATAACATCACTCAAAGATAACATCACTCAAAGATATTATTTTTGATTGCATGACTATGGTTTTGGTAGGTCACAATGGACCGGCCGTTGTTATGGTAAACACCTTGACGGGCATGTATTGTTGATGACCAGCCGTTGTTATGGTAACCACCATGACGGGCATGTATTGTTGATGTCGTGTGCTTCCGTAGGGTCTTCGGTGCCATCGTGTTCAGTGCGATGTCAGCTGGACAGGCGTCATCATTCGCACCTGATTACGGCAAGGCCAAGATCTCGGCAGCCCGGCTCTTTGCTCTCTTTGATCGCGTCCCTTTGATTGACAGCTCATCCGAGGAGGGACAGAAACCAGTAAGTTTATACCATGCACCCGATAGCCTATCGATATGTCACATAACATAACATATAACTTTTAAAAAAAAGAGAAAAAGATTATTCACACTTTTCATCAGTTTGTTTAAAATCAAGCCAGCGCAATTTGTTTTATGCCCCTGAACTTTGTGTGTGTAATTACGCCACAGAGCCAGGTGGAAGGGCGTGTAGAGTTGATGGGAGCGGAGTTTAACTACCCCACGCGCCCGGATGTGCCCGTGCTTCGAGGAGTAGACATCCAGGTCAATCCAGGTCAGACCGTGGCTCTGGTCGGATCCAGCGGCTGTGGCAAGTCCACCATTGTACAACTTCTCGAGCGCTTCTATGACCCCGCCCATGGCATCGTGGTATGTAATATCACAAACCACTAACTTCTCATGAAATAACCTCACGAATGAGCCCTTATCGCTGTAGTAAACTATGTGTGAGCAGAAATTGGATGGGGTGGATCTGAGAGATATCCACATCCAGTGGTTGCGGTCTCAAATGGGGATCGTGTCGCAGGAGCCCGTCCTCTTCGACTGCAGTATCAAAGACAACATCGCTTATGGAGATAATACAAGAAAAGTACCCATGTCAGAGATTATCGAGGCGGCTCGCAAAGCCAACGCTCATAATTTTATAGAGGCTCTTCCAAAGGTGAGAGATTATTCGTGTCCTCATCCCTAGTGTCATTATAGTGGCAAGAGAATTAACGCGTCTTCACTGAGTGTCAAGCGATGCGAGAATTAACATGTCCTCACTCAGTGTCATTATAACAGTGAGAGAATAAACGTGTCCTCATTCAGTGTCATTATAACAGTGATAGAATTAACGTGTCCTCATTCAGTGTCATTATAACAGTGAGAGAATAAACGTGTCCTCACTCAGTGTCATTA
>CM067355.1:1993721-2043721 GCA_034190875.2 Urechis unicinctus
CATATTTATGTATATATATATATATATATAAATATATATATATATATATATATATATATATATATATATATATATATATATATATATATATATATATATATATATATATATATATATATATATATATATATATATATATATATATATATATATATATATATATATATTGTAAACAGTACCTCTAGGATGCCGTTACTGCCGTTAGAACCGTTAACTCTTTAAATCAACCGAGCTGGCGAAATCCCCAAATTAAAGCGAAGAAAGAAAAACTTCCAGTTTAAGTTTTATACGTATATTTGAAATAGAATTCCGACAGGCATTACAGAAATTACTGAGTGCAACACTAATTATATGAATGAAATCCCTTACCCTGATTAAAACTAAATCGCTCTACAAATGCCCAGAGCTTCCCCTAGCACCCATTCTCCCTGACTGTAGAAAACCCTGCCCATATATACACTTCTGTTAACATATCCCATAATTTCCCTCTTCAAGTTTCCCACCTAAACAAATCTCGAATCCCCCGATTGTTTCCTTACCATAGCAACGCTTTACAAAACCGGTTACCAAGCACCCAAATCATAACAAACCCTACTAAATACATGCAACTCAAATAGGTCCGTTAAAATATACATATATATATATATATATATATATATATATATATATATATATATATATATATATATATATATATATATATATATATATATATATATATATATATATATATATATATATATATATATATATATATATATATATATATATATATATATATATATATATATATATATATATATATATATATATACACATATATACAGCCGTTGTTTAACTGATGAAAAGTACAATATGGACCACATATAGTGGTATATATATATAGATTTCAGATTCAGCGGACTGAAACGCTGGATTCTGTTGGATTAGTGACGAAAAAGTCCTGGACAGGAGGAATTTCACAGGTTTTAGTCCTGTAGGCGAATCAGGATCTCACTATTATCCATTTAAGTTTCTCAAGTGTTACATATGGTGGAGAAGAAGTGTTCCACGGTTTTGTTGTACCAGATAGGTTGGAGATGAACTCCGTCCAGCCCCCAGTCCCCCCGGACACTCGACATGTTGTGCAGGTTGAAAAATCCGTGACCGTTATAGGATGGGTCGAGTAGTTGTGGCTGCAGGACCTCATAGAGTCGGCGATTCATGAGGTACACCTGATCTGTGGCGAGCTCCCCTCCGTAACGGGCATTGTAAAAAGCTATGGATTTTTGGTCTCTCGCCTCTTCAAACTCAGCTGTTGTAGTCAACCAATAAATTGACGTTTGGCGAGGAACGCTATTGAACACCAAATCAATGAAGTCTGTCAAATAACCATTGAATGAACTCCCTTTGATATTTTGGGCGTATTTGATGTGATTGAATGGTGGTACCAGAAAAAGCAGATGCGGTTGACGACCGTTCAAATAATGGTTAAATACAAATTCATGAAAACTCATAGCTGTTGGCTCAGGAAATAGTCCTTTGATCAGAATAGTAGGCTCATTTAGTAAGTAAATGCTGATGAACTCGATCTGTAACGAGTGGGATCCCTGAAAAAACACTCTGCTGTATACGGTAGAGGGCGCTCGGTTGATTTGTCGAAGAAGTTAATTGTCCAGTTTCTAATTTGGAAGTACTCGATGCGTGCTGCGTCACGGCTTCTCGCTGTGCGTACTTTGGAGCAATTACCACCGGCTTGGTTGAACAATTCTATCATGGCGTCGGTGTAACGCCAAACCTGCGAGTCACCTATAGTTATGATAGATGTGATGTTTTTCGATAGCAGGCATTTGATTGGTTCGAAGTCTCCAAATTCACACATTTCTGGGCGATATTCTTCGCCCAGGTGGCTGTCAGCATTTTGAGTCCAATTTCCTGTTTCTGGCATCTGTTTGTACTTACTTGTCAAAGAATTCCTTCAAGAGACCAACAGAACAACTTGTCTTACCGCTGAACTCATCAGACAGAATGATAGAATTAGCGGCCTCGATGCCGTCAACAGCTGTTGTTGTCTTCCATGTTTGAACTGCATCTTTATCAGTGTGGTGGTACAGTGAATTGCTTAGCGATGCTGGACATTGGAAAAGCAGCATCAACATTGTAGCAATAAAGAAGCCAAAAATGACACCAGCGCCAAAATCCATGCGAAATGGTCGTTTCCAACAAGCAATGGTGTGTTTGTTACTGGCGCTGATTGGTCCACTGACGACCATTCTGTCTGGTGCAGCACCCTCCGCAGTGCCAGCTGGTTTGTTAGTATTATATATCCTACAACTGACTTACTCTCGAAGCTGAACGAGCAGGAACTAGCATTGAAAAGTAGAGAGCAAAACAATGCAAGAGTAGAAATCAGAAAGAAACTGTGGGCGGAGATAGAGAGTATTGCAAGACAGTGGTATGATAAGTAAAATTATTTTGTCATGCCTGCCAATGTAGAGCCTTTCACGATGGTCTGTGTATACTCCGTCATGTGAGTTGATGGGAGAGAACGCTCCTGTCATTGCTATATCGTCATTGGCCCTGGATACCTGCTCATACACGAGCATCTTTGCTTTGGTGCCGTTTATCCTGGACAGGGCGATCACCCAGGAGCGCATAATCCAGCTATCTTTTCTTACCGTGATGAAAGCTAAATACCGCCCAATCAGTAACCAGGACATCTAAACTAAGACCCAATGATGTAATCACCTCCTGCAGAAGTTTGGAACTTCAGAGACAAGGTTTTAATTCGATATATCTACCATCTTCTGAAGTGCTTCTCTGCCATTGAATGGTCTCATTTGATTCATGGTTGTACCAACCCACAGTGTACGTGATTGACCTTAGGCCAACACATAGATCGCCTTCAGTGTGATCAATAGGATTTTGCCTCGCCGCTTTTACGTTTATTACACAGTGCGGCGCCTACTGGCAGAACTACAAGCGCCTCTACCTCAGGACTATGCCCATGACCCCCGTAACAAGACTATGCCCATGACCCCAGTAACAGGACTATGCCCATGACCCCCATACAGGACTATGCCTATGACCCCCGTTTGGTGTACCGCGGATCACGGACTGGCACCAGAAGGCAACCGCTACCAACAAAGGCCTTGGGGTGCTATATGCACATGATGCGTATGGTTACGGGAGCGTCGTTAAGGTTGCTGACCGGGGCGTCTGTTATGACCCTACGCGGATAGCCGTTGAGGCGGAAAAGGCTAAAAAGCCAGGGTTTGCCCAAGCGAGCAACCTACAATCCTTTCAGGAGCAAATGGGTGTTCTTCTACACCTAGCACAGGGCTCTGAGGCAGACGAGGCCTGGAGTACCTTTATCCTGGACACGTCTGAGGGATTCACACAGCCGGGCGTTGAGCGCATCAATGACAGCAATAGGACCTATGTTTGGGCACTGCTGGGGGCATAAACACAGAGTTGTAGACGCATCCTGCGTACTGGCACTGCGTTTGACGCCATGAAGCAGTTCCTTGTCAACGTTGAAGATGTAATTGAAGGTGTTGTTGACCTACCAGCTGCAATAAAGCGGTACCAAGATGTTTTGAAGTTTGCAGGGTCCCGGATGGACTTTGTCTTTGGCATTGGGCGATACATGGCGCCAAGCAACATGCTTCTTCAGATAGTGCAAGTAGTTGGGTGCAACAACCTGGTTACCATGGCGAGTGAGCAACAGCAGATCGGCATCAACACTGATGTCAACGTGCCTGTGCCTTCCCATGAAGGAAGTTTGACAAGCCAGCGGCCAAAGGCAATACTTGTTTTTCTTGCCGCAGCTCTGCCAGCTCATGCTCTTGGAGTTTCCTCTCGTCCTCGCCTGACAGCTCCCCCAGCTTATGCTCCGACTGGCCATATGTTCGTCTACTTCACTAAGCCATGCTAGGTCGTTGACCAGCTCTTCCCACTGGGTCTGCATGGCCTTGTCAAGCCCTATAAGCTCTCGGAGTGGCAGACCATCTATCCGTGCACCCACTTGTTTCGTCTGTGCCACCTGTTGCACACCTGTTGCAGTCGCTACTCGGGGCTGCTCATTTCTAATTCCTCCCCGGCTTTAGCAGCAGCTTGGTCAACGACTTTTAGGGCTGCGACCGCTTTTTGCGACACCACTTGTCGGGTCCCCAAACCATAACAGACGGCATCCACCCCGCCACGCTTATCTATTGTTGTAAGTGCAAGCGGTTTTCTGGTACTAGAATTCAAGATACTTACTTCACGGTAGTCCTTGAGAAGTAACTCTTCTTCAACAAACTCAAACTTTGTATAATCGCTGCCGAGGGTTGGTGTGTGACCAAGTTGAGCTAAAGCATCGTAATAGTTATTGACGGGCCTATAATGAGCCGCTCTCCCTGTGGTATAGACTTATCGATCTCAATGTCCTCCCCCATAGCAGGAAGGAGAGAGGCCTCTGGGTCCATAGCAGTGTCCCCCTGCTCTGAGAGCTACCATCCCACCGTATCCTCATCCTCCCTTCCCAGTATCAGGGCGTTGACACATCATATGACGAAAATCTGACTAAGATACGAATGGGTGCAGGAGACAACGACGAGAGCGAGGTAGAGAACATGGCAATAGCTGATGCCTATGGCAACCAATTTTATATCTCGCTTTACTTTGGTAGAGTGGCATGTAACTCTCGAGGAGTTCAGAGTGCGCTTGGTGACAGATTGGAATACAAGCTCACATTCATAGACTACAGCCGTGTGATTCACGCAAAGAGTGACACCGACGCCAGCTACACAATCGATGGTATGTCCTTGGATTATGACATAGTTAGCCAACCAGAGCTGGGCCCGCATGATCCACACACAGAAGACAGGTCGGCTCGCGATTCTGAATGAATGACCGGGGGGGGGGGGGGGGGGGGGGGGGGGGTGGACACTTGCCCTAACTCGGATAGGGGTGTGCCGCGGCACCTCGAAAACCCGTACCTGTTGTACAAGTTGGGAATGGCAAAAAGTATGCCCCGTCGTACAAGGTATTATGCGAATGTATAACCCGTCGTACAAGACGAGAGGCCGAAAAAACATATCCGGTCGCGCGGCAAATGTATACCACCTCTATACACTTAAGTGCCCCCCCACCCCCCGCCCACCCCGCCGGGCTTATCATTAGTCGTCGATGGGTCACGTCATTCTGAGCAAGCGCAATGCACGTGGTCTTGAACTTGAAAACAAACATGTTGCTGTGTTTCGGACTTTTTACCGCTTCCCAAATTGATCGAACTACATATGATTACCATGGATGAAATCCCCCGCCGAAAAGGGATAAAATTGTCCGTAAAACATCATTGCATTATCTAACTCCACCACTTGGGTATGTTTGTGTTTGGTATATACATATATATATATATATGTATATATACATATTTATATATATATATATATATATATACATATATACATATATATATATATACATTTATACATTTATGTATAAATATATATATATATATATGACATTATATACATATATATATATATATATATATACATATATATATATATATATGTATATATATATTTATATATGTATATATTTACATATACACATATATATCTATATACATTTATACATTTATGTATAAATATATATATATATATATATATTTATATATCAAAATATTTATATATTTATATAAGTATGCATGTATATATCATATATGTACATATATGTTTTTGTCGAGTATTTATTGTTTCAAGATGAAATGGACGGCCCCCATAATATGACACCATATTCAACGTGTCATGATGAAGAAGGGATCATTCATTTCACTAGAATTCAATGCAGTATGTTCCTTCTAATTTAAGTTACAGTTTATTGTGAGACCAGGAAATTTGCATGACTACCATTATTGAAAAGTAGTCTCTTGCGTGTTTCTTAAGCAACAATGCACCATTCGTTTCTTAAGCAACAATGCACAATTCGTTTCTTAAGCAACAATGCACCATTCGTTTCGATTATGGTCTGTTGGTGGATGCCTATAACATCGCACGAACAGGACGACAAGGGATGAGAGCAAAAATGGATCCGATGGAGCATTAAGGCATTATGACAATAGCCACGTGATTTGTACCATAGTCGCAAGGTGGAATTTGATTCGTCGTATATTGAAAGGTAGAGAGCAAAACAATGCAAGAGTAGAAATCAGAAAGAAACTGTGGGCGGAGATAGAGCTTATTGCAAGACAATGGTATGATAAGTAAAATTATGATGTCATGCCTGCCAATGTAGAGCCTTTCACGATGGTCGGTGTATACTCCGTCATGTGAGTTGATGGGAGAGAACGCTCCGGTCATTGCTATGTCGTCATTGACCCTGGATACGTGCTCATGCACGAGCATCTTTGCTTTGGTGCCGTTTATCCTGGACAGGGCGATCACCCAGGAGCGCATGATCCAGCTATCTTTTCCTACCGTGATGAAAGCTAAATACCGCCCAATCAGTAACCAGGACATCTAAACTAAGACCCAATGATGTAATCACCTCCTGCAGAAGTTTGGAACTTCAGAGACAAGGTTTTAATTCGATATATCTACCATCTTCTGAAGTGCTTCTCTGCCATTGAATGGTCTCATTTGATTCATGGTTGTACCAACCCACAGTGTACGTGATTGACCTTAGGCCAACACATAGATCGCCTTCAGTGTGATCAATAGGATTTTGCCTCGCCGCTTTTACGTTTATTACACAGTGCGGCGCCTACTGGCAGAACTACAAGCGCCTCTACCTCAGGACTATGCCCATGACCCCCGTAACAAGACTATGCCCATGACCCCAGTAACAGGACTATGCCCATGACCCCCATACAGGACTATGCCTATGACCCCCGTTTGGTGTACCGCGGATCACGGACTGGCACCAGAAGGCAACCGCTACCAACAAAGGCCTTGGGGTGCTATATGCACATGATGCGTATGGTTACGGGAGCGTCGTTAAGGTTGCTGACCGGGGCGTCTGTTATGACCCTACGCGGATAGCCGTTGAGGCGGAAAAGGCTAAAAAGCCAGGGTTTGCCCAAGCGAGCAACCTACAATCCTTTCAGGAGCAAATGGGTGTTCTTCTACACCTAGCACAGGGCTCTGAGGCAGACGAGGCCTGGAGTACCTTTATCCTGGACACGTCTGAGGGATTCACACAGCCGGGCGTTGAGCGCATCAAAGACAGCAATAGGACCTATGTTTGGGCACTGCTGGGGGCATAAACACAGAGTTGTAGACGCATCCTGCGTACTGGCACTGCGTTTGACGCCATGAAGCAGTTCCTTGTCAACGTTGAAGGTGTTGTTGACCTACCAGCTGCAATAAAGCGGTACCAAGATGTTTTGAAGTTTGCAGGGTCCCGGATGGACTTTGTCTTTGGCATTGGGCGATACATGGCGCCAAGCAACATGCTTCTTCAGATAGTGCAAGTAGTTGGGTGCAACAACCTGGTTACCATGGCGAGTGAGCAACAGCAGATCGGCATCAACACTGATGTCAACGTGCCTGTGCCTTCCCATGAAGGAAGTTTGACAAGCCAGCGGCCAAAGGCAATACTTGTTTTTCTTGCCGCAGCTCTGCCAGCTCATGCTCTTGGAGTTTCCTCTCGTCCTCGCCTGACAGCTCCCCCAGCTTATGCTCCCGACTGGCCATATGTTCGTCTACTTCACTAAGCCATGCTAGGTCGTTGACCAGCTCTTCCCACTGGGTCTGCATGGCCTTGTCAAGCCCTATAAGCTCTCGGAGTGGCAGACCATCTATCCGTGCACCCACTTGTTTCGTCTGTGCCACCTGTTGCACACCTGTTGCAGTCGCGACTTCGGGGCGGCTCATTTCTAATTCCTCCCCGGCTTTAGCAGCAGCTTGGTTAACGACTTATAAGGGCTGCGACCGCTTTTTGCGACACCACTTGTCGGGTCCCCAAACCATAACAGACGGCATCCACCCCGCCACGCTTATCTATTGTTGTAAGTGCAAGCGGTTTTCTGGTACTAGAATTCAAGATACTTACTTCACGGTAGTCCTTGAGAAGTAACTCTTCTTCAACAAACTCAAACTTTGTATAATCGCTGCCGAGGGTTGGTGTGTGACCAAGTTGAGCTAAAGCATCGTAATAGTTATTGACGGGCCTATAATGAGCCGCTCTCCCTGTGGTATAGACTTATCGATCTCAATGTCCTCCCCCATAGCAGGAAGGAGAGAGGCCTCTGGGTCCATAGCAGTGTCCCCCTGCTCTGAGAGCTACCATCCCACCGGATCCTCATCCTCCCTTCCCAGTATCAGGGCGTTGACACATCATATGACGAAAATCTAACTAAGATACGAATGGGTGCAGGAGACAACGACGAGAGCGAGGTAGAGAACATGACAATAGCTGATGATGACTATGGCAACCAATTTTATATCTCACTTTACTTTGGTAGAGTGGCATGTAACTCTCGAGGAGTTCAGAGTGCGCTTGGTGACAGATTGGAATACAAGCTCACATTCATAGACTAAAGCCGTGTGATTCACGCAACGGGTGACACCGACGCCAGCTACACAATCGATGGTATGTCCTTGGATTATGACATAGTTACCCAACCAGAGCTGGGCCCGCGTGATCCACACACAGAAGACAGGTCGGCTCGCGATTCTGAATGAATGACCGGGGGGTGGACACTTGCCCTAACTCGGATAGGGGTGTGCCGCGGGACCTCGAAAACCCGTACCTGTTGTACAAGTTGGGAATGGCAAAAAGTATGCCCCGTCGTACAAGGTATTATGCGAATGTATAACCCGTCGTACAAGACGAGAGGCCGAAAAAACATATCCGGTCGCGCGGCAAATGTATACCACCTCTATACACTTAAGTGCCCCCCCCCCCCCCGCCCACCCCGCCGGGCTTATCATTAGTCGTCGATGGGTCACGTCATTCTGAGCAAGCGCAATGCACGTGGTCTTGAACTTGAAAACAAACATGTTGCTGTGTTTCGGACTTTTTACCGCTTCCCAAATTGATCGAACTACATATGATTACCATGGATGAAATCCCCCGCCGAAAAGGGATAAAATTGTCCGTAAAACATCATTGCATTATCTAACTCCACCACTTGGGTATGTTTGTGTTTGGTATATACATATATATATATATATGTATATATACATATTTATATATATATATATATATATACATATATACATATATATATATACATTTATACATTTATGTATAAATATATATATATATATATATGACATTATATACATATATATATATATATATATATATATATACATATATATATATATATATGTATATATATATATTTATTATATGTATATATTTACATATATACATATATATATATATACATTTATACATTTATGTATAAATATATATATATATATATTTATATATCAAAATATTTATATATTTATATAAGTATGCATGTATATATCATATATGTACATATATGTTTTTTGTCGAGTATTTATTGTTTCAAGATGAAATGGACGGCCCCCATAATATGACACCATATTCAACGTGTCATGATGAAGAAGGGATCATTCATTTCACTAGAATTCAATGCAGTATGTTCCTTCTAATTTAAGTTACAGTTTATTGTGAGACCAGGAAATTTGCATGACTACCATTATTGAAAAGTAGTCTCTTGCGTGTTTCTTAAGCAACAATGCACCATTCGTTTCTTAAGCAACAATGCACAATTCGTTTCTTAAGCAACAATGCACCATTCGTTTCGATTATGGTCTGTTGGTGGATGCCTATAACATCGCACGAACAGGACGACAAGGGATGAGAGCAAAAATGGATCCGATGGAGCATTAAGGCATTATGACAATAGCCACGTGATTTGTACCATAGTCGCAAGGTGGAATTTGATTCGTCGTATATTGAAAGGTAGAGAGCAAAACAATGCAAGAGTAGAAATCAGAAAGAAACTGTGGGCGGAGATAGAGCTTATTGCAAGACAATGGTATGATAAGTAAAATTATGATGTCATGCCTGCCAATGTAGAGCCTTTCACGATGGTCGGTGTATACTCCGTCATGTGAGTTGATGGGAGAGAACGCTCCGGTCATTGCTATGTCGTCATTGACCCTGGATACGTGCTCATGCACGAGCATCTTTGCTTAGGTGCCGTTTATCCTGGACAGGGCGATAACCCAGGAGCGCATGATCCAGCTATCTTTTCCTACCGTGATGAAAGCTAAATACCGCCCAATCAGTAACCAGGACATCTAAACTAAGACCCAATGATGTAATCACCTCCTGCAGAAGTTTGGAACTTCAGAGACAAGGTTTTAATTCGATATATCTACCATCTTCTGAAGTGCTTCTCTGCCATTGAATGGTCTCATTTGATTCATGGTTGTACCAACCCACAGTGTACGTGATTGACCTTAGGCCAACACATAGATCGCCTTCAGTGTGATCAATAGGATTTTGCCTCGCCGCTTTTACGTTTATTACACAGTGCGGCGCCTACTGGCTAGAACTACAAGCGCCTCTACCTCAGGACCTATGCCCATGACCCCCCGTAACAAGACTATGCCCATGACCCCCCAGTAACAGGACTATGCCCATGACCCCCATACAGGACTATGCCTATGACCCCCGTTTGGTGTACCGCGGATCACGGACTGGCACCAGAAGGCAACCGCTACCAACAAAGGCCTTGGGGTGCTATATGCACATGATGCGTATGGTTACGGGAGCGTCGTTAAGGTTGCTGACCGGGACCGCGTCTGTTATGACCCTACGCGGATAGCCGTTGAGGCGGAAAAGGCTAAAAAGCCAGGGTTTGCCCAAGCGAGCAACCTACAATCCTTTCAGGAGCAAATGGGTGTTTCTTCTACACCTAGCACAGGGCTCTGAGGCAGACGAGGCCTGGAGTACCTTTATCCTGGACACGTCTGAGGGATTCACACAGCCCGGGCGTTGAGCGCATCAATGACAGCAATAGGACCTATGTTTGGGCACTGCTGGGGGCATAAACACAGTGTTGTAGACGCATCCTGCGTACTGGCACTGCGTTTGACGCCATGAAGCAGTTCCTTGTCAACGTTGAAGGTGTTGTTGACCTACCAGCTGCAATAAAGCGGTACCAAGATGTTTTGAAGTTTGCAGGGTCCCGGATGGACTTTGTCTTTGGCATTGGGCGATACATGGCGCCAAGCAACATGCTTCTTCAGATAGTGCAAGTAGTTGGGTGCAACAACCTGGTTACCATGGCGAGTGAGCAACAGCAGATCGGCATCAACACTGATGTCAACGTGCCTGTGCCTTCCCATGAAGGAAGTTTGACAAGCCAGCGGCCAAAGGCAATACTTGTTTTTCTTGCCGCAGCTCTGCCAGCTCATGCTCTTGGAGTTTCCTCTCGTCCTCGCCTGACAGCTCCCCCAGCTTATGCTCCCGACTGGCCATATGTTCGTCTACTTCACTAAGCCATGCTAGGTCGTTGACCAGCTCTTCCCACTGGGTCTGCATGGCCTTGTCAAGCCCTATAAGCTCTCGGAGTGGCAGACCATCTATCCGTGCACCCACTTGTTTCGTCTGTGCCACCTGTTGCACACCTGTTGCAGTCGCTACTCGGGGCTGCTCATTTCTAATTCCTCCCCGGCTTTAGCAGCAGCTTGGTCAACGACTTTTAGGGCTGCGACCGCTTTTTTGCGACACCACTTGTCGGGTCCCCAAACCATAACAGACGGCATCCACCCCGCCACGCTTATCTATTGTTGTAAGTGCAAGCGGTTTTCTGGTACTAGAATTCAAGATACTTACTTCACGGTAGTCCTTGAGAAGTAACTCTTCTTCAACAAACTCAAACTTTGTATAATCGCTGCCGAGGGTTGGTGTGTGACCAAGTTGAGCTAAAGCATCGTAATAGTTATTGACGGGCCTATAATGAGCCGCTCTCCCTGTGGTATAGACTTATCGATCTCAATGTCCTCCCCCATAGCAGGAAGGAGAGAGGCCTCTGGGTCCATAGCAGTGTCCCCCTGCTCTGAGAGCTACCATCCCACCGGATCCTCATCCTCCCTTCCCAGTATCAGGGCGTTGACACATCATATGACGAAAATCTAACTAAGATACGAATGGGTGCAGGAGACAACGACGAGAGCGAGGTAGAGAACATGACAATAGCTGATGACTATGGCAACCAATTTTATATCTCACTTTACTTTGGTAGAGTGGCATGTAACTCTCGAGGAGTTCAGAGTGCGCTTGGTGACAGATTGGAATACAAGCTCACATTCATAGACTAAAGCCGTGTGATTCACGCAACGGGTGACACCGACGCCAGCTACACAATCGATGGTATGTCCTTGGATTATGACATAGTTACCCAACCAGAGCTGGGCCCGCGTGATCCACACACAGAAGACAGGTCGGCTCGCGATTCTGAATGAATGACCGGGGGGTGGACACTTGCCCTAACTCGGATAGGGGTGTGCCGCGGGACCTCGAAAACCCGTACCTGTTGTACAAGTTGAGAATGGCAAAAAGTATGCCCCGTCGTACAAGGTATTATGCGAATGTATAACCCGTCGTACAAGACGAGAGGCCGAAAAAACATACCCGGTCGCGCGGCACATGTATACCACCTCTATACACTTAAGTGCCCCCCCCCCCCCCCGCCCACCCCACCGGGTTTATCATTAGTCGTCGATGGGTCACGTCATTCTGAGCAAGCGCAATGCACGTGGTCTTGAACTTGAAAACAACATGTTGCTGTGTTTCGGACTTTTTACCGCTTCCCAAATTGATCGAACTACATATGATTACCATGGATGAAATCCCCCACCGAAAAGGGATAAAATTGTCCGTAAAACATCATTGCATTATCTAACTCCATCACTTGGGTATGTTTGTGTTTGGTAGTTGTCTGAATCGATCTCATTTTTCTTTCATTGCGTCGTTTTAAGAGAAAGTATGACGTCTACTCAGACGTCTTGTAGGGCTAAGAGTGAGTCTGATGAGTGTATCCCTATGAGTTTATGGATGGCTGGGATAAGTTTGATGCTCTGCTGCCGCCAAACCATGAGTTCTACAACTAGCTGTCACAGCAAGGCATATCTGCTGCTGACTATAAACATGCGCAAAAGATCTGGGACATGGGTGACTACCATGAATTGTACCTGCGCACAGACGTGCTGCTCCCAGCGGATGTGTTTAAGATATTCCGCAAGACCTGCCTGAAGCAGTACAGGCTGGCCCCAACAAAATACTACACCAACCCCGGTCTGTTGTGCACGAGTGTCGAGCTAGAGGTACTCACTGACTATGCAAAAACACCTGTTCATGGAGAAGGGCCTTCGCGGTGGGATAAGCATGGTGTCGTGTCAATAATCCATACGTGGAGGGCTAGGTGAATGATAGGCCAGCGAGTTAAATTCCAGTACCTTGACGCTAGCAACATGTATGGGTAGGCGATCAGCCATCCCCTACCCACTGGGGCGATTGAGTGGGTGGATCAGCCCGCTGTCCTACAGATACAGAACCACCCCGATAATGCCAAAACCAGATATATACTCGAAATTGATCTGGAATACCCTGCTGAATTACACGCGGATCACAATGATTATCCACTTGCCCCAGAGCGAATGCGTGTGCATAATGAATGGTTGTCAGACTACCAGAAGAATCTCGTAGGTGAGCACAGGAAGCGAGGTTGAGAAGCTGGTGCCCAACTTCCACAACAAAGAGAATTATTTGGTCCAATATAGGAATTTCAAACTCTATCTATCACTGGGGATGCGAGTGACGAAGATTCATCGTGCACTCATATGCAATCAGAGCCCCTGGATGGAGCCCTACATTCGAATGAATACCAACCTGCGTAAGGCTGCCACCTACAAAGAATACATTATACAAAGAATACATTATCCTGATACATATTATACAGGTTTGCCAGCTAGGCCTTGTTGTGGCCCGCAATAGGCCAGAGGATCACCCTTTGGTGAAACGTGTCTCTGCACTGGTCCTCTCACAGGTTAAGTCATGTTGTTACGGCCAAAGGTGAGTGATTCACAATCATTTCAATAGACACCAGAATCAATTTTTCTTGGTGACGTGGATGGCGATACCCGCTTTTACATAGCGCTGGGAGCCATGCAGGCGATCGTCATCAGTGGTCCACATGCCAAGTCACGTGCTTTATTTTTGCGTCGGAGCGTGCTTCATGGGTGACGCATGAGCATTGTCAATTAATTATATGTGATGTCGACCGCGCTGATATGCATAGTGCACATATTGTCGATACTTTCCGTGTGTATATTCACATTAAACATGCATATGCTGAACTATTGCCTCCTGCTTATGTTGCCGCCTGTTACACGAATATTGATCTACTTGAATATCGTAGCAGAACATAGAGCATAATAATTACATATTGTACCATAGCCTGAGCCACGCCTGAACATTACATATCCATTGCAGTATTGGACATAAGGGGATCCCGCTTGCTGAAAGGCGACGCGGCAATGTAGGTACGCCGTCTTTGGTTGTAAAGCTGTGTGGCGCATCCGATGTCTTCGACATTAGTCATTTTATGATTGTTGCATGCCTCTGTACCGCTTACGTAAGCATCTTCTGGCTCCTTGACCAGAATTTCGTTTATTGATTCAACGGACTTAGTCTTGTATATTCTCAATTTACTTTTAGGCACAGGAGCTCTTAACAAGTAGTGTGAACTACTGCCGATATCCTAGAATACCGTGGGCTACAGTTGACAGCGTGTTACGTTATGCTGGCTATATTTTGAACTCAACTATAAAGTTAGCATAGCACTACCCTGATAACTCGCACCAATCCGGATCCATAAATTGGAGCCGCGAGTTAGCGAATGTGGGTCGAAGAGAAGTGCTTCTAGCGAACAGAGGGAAAACTAGCTGGGCGCGTCATCCGTCTTTTTGTGGGTTAAACTTCTCAGTAGGATTGCTATAGGGATAAGATAGGGAAATGATATTTATTGTACAGATTTTTTTTAAAGATGATGGTCGATGGGAAATGCAAAATGAGCATTAAGTTGTGGGCTGGTTTATATTGGCCTCCAGCGCCAAGTGTTTTCTCTCCTTATTCTCAACTTATTCCTGTGGCGTCAACACCTTGCCCAGGGAAGCTATATAGTTGTGAAAGGGCGCTATAACGGATGGCGGATGTCAATAAGACTACCGTTTCTTATTTGTTAAAACAAGTTGCTATTTTGGGCTTAAAAAGCGGGTCCCATATCTGAGCGCGAGTTATGCAGATTCGCGAGTAATCACGACGCAAGTTATCAGGGTAGACCTGTAGTGTGACCCACTTGCGATATCTTAGAATACCATGGGCTAGAGTTGTGTGCTTCGTCATGCGGGCTAATATTTTCAACCATAAAGTTAGCATTTGTATCGCCAATGACCTGATTAGCCGCGAATAATCGATGATGCTTATCGAATAAGCTGCTCCCTTAGGATGGAGTTTAGTGGTACGTAGAAGCTTGTCACTTTCACCTATTCGTATCTCAGCCATCTTTCATCTGAGGTGTAAAAACAATGACAAACCAGAATTGTCGATAGACGGATCCAAACATCAACAATCGAGAATATATTTCTTTTGACAATAGCCCGCCCCAGGTTCTGAACCACTACTCTGTTTGTTTCTTTCGGTGCCAGTACTGCTGAGATTATGGAACGCTACTGGAAGCTGGTGGTTTTGATCAGTGGTTGCTGGGTTGGGGGTAACTGACTGTCGGTTATATGGAGTTCGAGTTTATTTACATAATGTAAAATGATGCTGCCAATATCAAATGTTTGACTTGATTATAAAGAGCTTATTTGGACCACGAGGTAAGAGTTGAGTAGTTTTCATCGGTTAAAAGAGATATGTGTAGGCTCCTGAATGAATTCGATTCTCTTCGCAATATGAACTTCAGAAGTTTATAATCATGTTGACTTCGGCTCTGGTGGTGGTAGTGACACAACTATGCTTCTTTATCCAACCCTTCTAGACAAAGGTAGCGTACAAGGGGTAGGGGTGAATACAAGGCTGCTTTATGGTTAAACTCACAGAAAAAGCAACCATAGAACTATGGAATCTTTAAATATGTTTGTTCATCATCATGATGTACCAAACTCTGACAAACGTTCAAAAAAGAGAAGATTTGACCTGATGAAGCTTTGATTGGCACAGTATTGCAGTTGACATAACAACGTATTACCCAATATTGGTGGCGCTACCTGGTGACACGCAGAAAATAAATGTCCAAAAAGCGGAGCCTACCCAAGGCACGTGTTCAGATCCTTAAAGGCATAACTAATGATAGTGCAGTAATTTCCTAGCAGCGATTTATGTTTACAACTTTAGACCGCCTTAGAGTCATCAGGCAGTAATATTGCGGAAATACGAGATGGCGTACATGGGTAGGGGGTGAATAAAAGGCTGTATTATGGTTAAACTCACAGAAACAGCAACCTTAGAACTATTGAATCTTTAAACATGTTTGTTCATCATGATGATGTACCAAACTCGGCCAAACGTTCAAAAAAGAGAAGATTTGTCTCTGCAAAACACCGCATGTGATCTATGTAAAGGCCTACGGTCTATCACCCATGCTGTAGACCCGTTCAACTTCAGACCATCATATCACGCAAAATACACCATGACGAGGAGGATATAGATTAAGACCAGGTCTCTGGACCAGGAGGTGATTGCAATAGGACTTGGTCTTTAAAGCCTGTCATCGTTAAAGGTACAGTTATGTGTAGCCCATTAGACCACAACCAACGTTGAAATTACAGAGAAACAATGTGATAAAACATGAGTATCTAATGCTCCTCGGGTAAGCCTGAAAATGGTTAGCTTCCAATCAGGTCTCTCGGAATACACACAGAAAATTTTAGCATCTGCAAAGAACTCACAAAGAGTGATTAATCCATGTGACACTATGACTGGTGAGCGTTTTACACAGTTATAAATAATGCCATTCTGTCATACCAGCTGGTATGATCCCCATATCGGGCACTCAGGGATCGTTTTGTTAATTTATTACGACGTTTTACACAGTTATGAATAATGCCATTCTGTCATACCAGCCTAATGCCATTCTGTCATACAAGCCTAATGCCATACCAGCCTAATGCCATTCTGTCATACCAGCCTAATTCCATTCAGTTATACCAGCCTAATGCCATTCCAGCCTAATTCCATTCTGTCATACCAGCCTAATTCCATTCTGTCATACCAGCCTAATTCCAATGTGTCATACCAGCCTAATTCCATTCTGTCATACCAGCCTAATGCCATTCTGTCATACCAGCCTAATTCCATTCAGTCATACCAGCCTAATGCCATACCAGCCTAATTCCATTCTGTCATACCAGCCTAATCCATTCTGTCATACCAGCCTAATTCCATTCAGTCATACCAGCCTAATCCATTCTGTCATACCAGCCTAATGTCATACCAGCCTAATTCCATTCTGTCATACCAGCCTAATTCCATTCTGTCATACCAGCCTAATTCCATTCTGTCATACCAGCCTAATGCCATACCAGCCTAATTCCATTCTGTCATACCAGCCTAAATCCATTCTGTCATACCAGCCTAATTCCATTCTGTCATACCAGCCTAATGCCATTCTGTCATACCAGCCTAATTCCATTCTGTCATACCAGCCTAATGCCATTCTGTCATACCAGCCTAATTCTATTCTGTTATACCAGCCTAATTCCATTCAGTCATACCAGCCTAATGCCATACCAGCCTAATTCCATTCTGTCATACCAGCCTAAATCCATTCTGTCATACCAGCCTAATTGCCATGCTGTCATATTCCATAATGCCATATAGCCTAAGCCTTCTTCCATTCTAATGCCATACTAGCCTAATTCCATTCTGTCATACCAGCCTAAATCCATTCTGTCATACCAGCCTAATTCCATTCTGTCATACCAGCCTAATTCCATTCTGTCATACCAGCCTAATGCCATTCTGTCATACCAGCCTAATGCCATTCTGTCATACCAGCCTAATGCCATACTAGCCTAATTCCATTCTGTCATACCAGCCTAATTCCATTCTGTCATACCAGCCAAAATGCCATTCTGTCATATCAGCCTATTGCCATTCTGTCGTATTAGCCTAATGTAGATGAGCATATTGCTGTCCCCTCAAACGAAACGAAACTATTCACCGGAAACAAACTGTTGTTGAAATGGCTCACATACATGGCTCATTGAGAATGAATGTGTCCATTATGCTTCATAGAATGTTTTTGTATGTTATGTGCGGCATTGATTGATTAGACGAGCTAATGGTACTCAATAAATTGTGAAAATAAATTTGATTTTAATGTTCTGTGGATGATTGCCTGAAAGGGAGAATCGAGTGATTTGAAGGATTCATTAAAAATGTGATATGGTCTCTGATTATTATTTTGGTAATGTAATGTGTTTGCTGATTACCCAGGCGCTGGTACATGCTCTGCTGAATTGTCTTATTACTTAGGTAATGGTGTATGTTTGCTGATTACACAGGCGCTGGCCATGCTCGCCTCAAACGAATCTTATTACTTTGGTTACGGTGTATGTTTGCTGATTACCCAGGTGCTGGTACATGCTCGGCTGAATTGTCTTATTATTTTGGTAGCGGTGTATGTTTGCTGATTACCCAGGCGCTGGTACATGTCCAGTTGAATTGTCGTATTACTTTGGTAACGATGTATGTTTTCTGATTACCCAGGCGCTGGTACATGTCCAGTTGAATTGTCTTATTACTTTGGTAACGGTGTATGTTTTCTGATTACCCAGGCGCTGGTACATGCTCGGCTGAATTGTCTTATTACTTTGGTAATGGTGTATGTTTGCTGATTACACAGGCGCTGGTCCATGCTCGCCTGAATTGTCTTATTACTTCGGTAACGGTGTGTGTTTGCTGATTACCCAGGCGCTGGTACATGTTCAGCTGAATTGTCTTATTATTTTGGTAACGGTGTATGTTTGCTGATTACCCAGGCGCTGGTACATGCTCGGCTGAATTGTCTTATTACTTTGGTAACGGTGTGTGTTTGCTGATTACCCAGGCGCTGGTACATGTTCAGTTGAATTGTCTTATTATTTTGGTAACGGTGTATGTTTTCTGATTACCCAGGCGCTGGTACATGCTCGGCTGAATTGTCTTATTACTTTGGTAACGGTGTATTTTTGCTGATTACCCAGGCGCTGGTACATGCTCGGCTGAATTGTCTTATTTCTTTGGTAACGGTGTATGTTTTCTGATTACCCAGGCGCTGGTATATGTTCGGCTGAATTGTCTTATTACTTTGGTAACGGTGTATGTTTGCTGATTACCCAGGCGCTGGTACATGCTTGGCTGAATTGTCTTATTACTTTGGTTACGGTGTATGTTTGCTGATTACCCAGGCACTGGTACATGTTCAGTTGATTTGTCTTATTACGTCGGTAACAGTGTGTGTTTGCTGATTACTTAGGCGCTGGTGCATGTTCAGTTGAATTGTCGTATTACTTTGGTAACGGTGTATGTTTGCTGATTACACAGGCGCTGGTGCATGTTCAGTTGAATTGTCTTATTACTTTGGTAACGGTGTATGTTTGATGATTACCCAGGCGCTGGTACATGCTCGGCTGAATTGTCTTTGTTTCATTCTATTGTTATCGAGGATGTATGTTCTATACACACAGTTTGAACGCCGTTTTAGAATTATCACAATCGTTTGAATGGACGGTGGGATTATTTCTGAGGAAACCTTCGACCATCTCAGCTGTTTGAGAAAACGTTAAGTCAACGTTATGGCGTATATTCCGTAATGTGAATACAGTTTGAGTGAAACAACTGCTATCTCTTACATGGGGTGTCGCCTACAGCGATGTGTTAAATGCACATGTTTGGATAGAAGCTGTATGTTGATACTTTTCTGAAAAAAATTCCATAGTCTCCTGGTGATGATGCGTTGTATTACACATATATTGAACGAATTGATTATCTCTGACGCATGCAGAGCGTGATCAAGCCGGTATTATTTCATGCGGTTGTGCTTTTTATCTTGAGTGACGTACAAACCCGATGTTAATGATATTTTAGTAATCAGACAGATATTTTCTTCTTGATGACTATGGTTAAGACACCAGTGTACTATCCTCCGCAGTAATGGTTTCATACTTCTTTGAAGCAGGTGACCTGAGAGATGAAAACACCAAACCACCCATACATCAATAAGCAAATATTACATTCCAACATCAACGCTGCACACAATGCTGGATGTGAAAATTGCATAATCATGCAACAGAATAACATGTATGTAATGCACATGGCGAGTTCAATACCTGTCAGGATGGGTTAAAGCTGTGCGATATAGACATATAGGTAGCGAATTCAATACCTGTCAGAATTGGTTGAAGCTGCGAGACATAATCATGTACATAGAGAATTAAATACCTGCCAGGATTGGTGAAAGCTGCGAGACATAATCATGTACATAGAGAATTCAATACCTGCCAGGATTGGTGAAAGCTGCGAGACATAATCATGTACATAGAGAATTCAATACCTGACAGGATTGGTGAAAGCTGTGAGACATAATCATGTACATAGAGAATTCAATACCTGCCAGGATTGGTGAAAGCTGTGAGACATAATCATGTACATAGAGAATTCAATACCTGACAGGATTGGTGAAAGCTGCGAGACATAATCATGTACATAGAGAATTCAACACCTGCCAGGATTGGTGAAAGCTGCGAGACATAATCATGTACAGGATTGGGGAACCAATAAGGAACCATGGAAATATCTATTCATGTTGATATTTCTTACGATCCCATGGGTATTTAATTTGTTACCCCAGGACAATATATTGATCCCAATATGACAACAGCTGGTTAGCCTCCCTCCAGTCGAACTCACGGCTGTACTTCGTACTTCGTTGTTCAATTGCGATGACATTTTCACGCGGTTTTTAATGAAAGATGCCGGTGACATGGGTCAATAGACAGTCAGGTTATGGAGAGCGTTCACAATTCTGCGTTGTACACATAGTGACTCCCTGATGACTGTGTTATCATATATATATATATATATATATATATATATATATATATATATATATATATATATATATTTATATATATATATGTCTAGATATTAAATATATATATTCAAATATAACTATTCATATATATTAGATGCCCCCTGGGAGGATTGTCATTTCTGCAATGTCTATACCTGGTTACACGTTGAACGTAGAACATCCACTAGATAGCATCTAAACTCCCTATGGTATATCATATAGTTTACAATCGAGCGGACAAATATGAGGGCTCGCGACTTCAACAGTTGCCTTACTCATTTCAGCCTAATCTATACTGCAGGGTGCTTGTTAATTTGCACTTGTTGCAGCTCAGAATGAGCATTTAATGATATTCTAGAGACGTTTCATGCGCACAAACACCGCCACCTGTTTCAACTTGGGATGGTATCTTTTTGATTTTCTAGCGAAGCTGTTCCCATGCCTAACCAATAACGGACGTCCAGCCACCAGTTGTCTTCAACATAGCGTCCTCCATAACCAGCAGCGGACCTATACAAAGTACATTTTCTTATCTTCATTTTCAACGTCGACAAGCTTATTATCACCAACAAGAAAACGGTTCGTTCTATCTAAGCCGATTAAGCTCATACGCTGATCACCATGGTTTAGATGTCACACGTACTGCTTGCAGCCTATCCCCATCGACTCGACCATCGATTCGTCCATGTATCTTGAAAATGCTTTGACAGTATTGGTGATACATTTTCATGATGAGGTGAAGTATGGCATGAAATCAACAATAAGACAACGGTTCTTTTTTTAACAAACCCGTTTCAACAAATAAAGCGTCCGGGGTCATCTCCATGGCTTTTATGTCACACGTTCTGTTTGCAGCTTACCTCCATTAAAACTTCCGGTACACTTGAAGATGATTTCACGGCATTTGTGTTCAATTCCCCTGCAGCAGTAAGTATGAGGTAAGTATAACCCTTTTTAAAGTGGAGAAGAAACAAGATGTTCCATTCAACATAAGTTCACAGACTGGACTGTAAGTTCGGGTCAATAATGTAGGTTCACACGGACCCGATCAATTACAGGAAGGCATCGAGCGTTTGCGTTGCGATGCGCGATTGCGTTTGCGCTGGACCGACAAGCCACACATACCAATCACTGTGCCGTACCTGTGGTGACGTTTCTGACGACTATGCTAGCTGGTTGTTGCGGAGTTAAGGTGAGCTGTATCGACTCTCGACACGCAGGTTGTGGGTTTGACAACTAGGCGCAAACACCCGACTGGTTTCTTGTGATGATTATTGTACATGACAGTTCCATCCCTGAAAGAGGATGCACCCGACCCGGTGGCTCAATGATATCGTGCTCGGGCATTCTTCCCAGCGGCATGGCTTTCACCTCACGTTCACACGATTCGCGTTCAATCTATCTACAGCTGTCGTATATACTACTGATACTATCTACAGCTGTCGTATACACTACTGATGCTATCTACAGCTGTCGTATATACTACTGCTATCTACAGCTGTCGTATACACTACTGATGCTATCTACAGCTGTCGTATATACTACTGCTGCTATCTACAGTTGTCGTATATACTACTACAGTTGTCGTATATACTACTGATACTATCTACAGCTGTCGTATATACTGATACTACTACAGCTGTCGTATACACTACTGATGCTATCTACAGCTGTCGTATATACTACTGATACTATCTACAGCTGTCGTATATACTACTGATACTATCTACAGCTGTCGTATATACCACTGATACTATCTACAGCTGTCGTATATACTACTGATAATATCTACAGCTGTCATATATACTACTGATACTATCTACAGCTGTCGTATATACTACTGATACTATCTACAGCTGTCGTATATACTACTGATACTATCTACAGCTGTACTACTGATATATACTACTGATAATATCTACAGCTGTCATATATACTACTGATACTATATACAGCTGTCCTATATACCACTGATACCATCTACAGCTGTAGTTCATACTGCTGATACTATCTACAGCTGTCGTATATACTACTGATACTATATACAGCTGTCGTATATACTACTGATATATCTACAGCTGTTATATATACTACAGATACTATCTACAGCTGTCGTATATACTACTGATACTATCTACAGCTGTCGTATATACCACTGATACTATCTACAGCTGTCGTATATACTACTGATACTATCTACAGCTGTCGTATATACTACTGATACTATCTACAGCTGTATATTACTGATACTACTACACTGACTGATACTATCTACAGCTGTCCTATGTCTGATACTATCTACAGCTGTAGTTCATACTACTGATACTATCTACAGCTGTCGTATATACTACTGATAAGTAGTAATCGCGTCACGTTAATTTTTTCCCCAAGCATGTGAACAGAACTAGAGCAATAGTGAACTGAGAGGATGATCATTTACACAATTTCTAAACCTGGATGAAAATGTTACACATTAGACATAGAACATCATCTTGATGTCATTTGTACTGCCCCTTGAAGTGCGGGACCCTTCTTCCTTACGTTTTCGACAGATATATTGATGCCTTCAGCAGCCTTAGTTCATCTTTTATCGATCGTGTCTGAGATCACGTGACGTCAAATATAACGTAAACTATAGCGTACATCATCAAGTCGATGCTGTAAGCCGCTGTTGAATTTGCATTCGTCGCAGCGCACAATTAACATTTGACACTTATCATTCGCACAAACCCCGCAGCCTGTTACAAGTATGGATGGTTCTATATAGATAGATAGGACCAAGCTGCCATGCCTAATCAATACCAGACATCAAGTCACTAGCTCTTCACCCAAGCTTTTGTAAGTAGGGATGGTTCTTAATAGATATATAGGACCAAGCTGTCATGCCTAATCAATACCAGACGTCGAGTCACTAGCAACATGGCGTCCACAACAGTCAGCCGCCAACACAGGGTACGTTTGCTTGTACATTAACTGTCTTATAGTCAGCAGCGAGCCAAGGTATATTTGATTGTATGTTAACTGTTTTATAATCAGCCCCAACCCAATTATATGTTCTTTTCAAGCTGATTTTTAAAAGCCAAGGTCCACGTTTATTTTGTAATTACGAATGAGGTAACTTTTGTTAGCAGTGATAAGAAGAATGAGGACGAACAGGGAACGCAATGGGCAAGCAGCGACAAAAACCCAGCTTCGTTGTGTGAAAAGCAAGGTGCCCCATTCAACAGAAGCTTGTAGGTCCTGTTGTAAGAACAGGTCCATAAAGTAGATTCATATTGACCCGACAAATATCAGGAATATATGGCAGGCATCGAGTGGGTGCCGAACAATGCGCGTTTGCGTTTGCGCTAGGCTGACAAGCAACCCATATGAACAAAGGGAACGATTGCTTGGGGAAAAAAATGATTCCTTGAATGATATGTTATTACTTGCATACATTTCTATTGTGGTCTCGTCGTTACCTGATTACCTTCACTGTTGCCCTGACGATAAGGATACGTGGTCTTGCAAGTGTGTGGGCGTTTCTAGAAGTCTCATTCTGATGATCTCTAGCTGTAGCTCTTCTGGTAGCTTGCGCTTACTCGGCCAGGGAGGCTTGGCCCCTTCAACGAAATGCCATATAGGGTTGAAAAATTGGTGATTTGGACGCTGACGATTGGACTTGGTCGAATCGTAAAACAGAGCATGGTGATTAATCATGACCAAACAAAGCCTTATATATGTAGGTAAGTTTACAAGGTCCAAAACGCGATGCACGACGCTACGCATCGGGCGACGTTTTGCGCGTGTCATGACGTGACGTGACGCGTCGACTTCTAAAAAGCCCACGCTAACCTTGGAGTCTTACCTCGGTGCACCTACTTACATTATTAACTGAAACAACAACAATTATGTGGCATATCCCATGCTAAGAACAAGTACTCGTATACAATTCTAGCACACAAATCAACCTGCTGCTCGTGAGGGTTTCTTATTTCTGCCAAAGTACGAAAAATATTGCTACGATTAAGGATGGGGTTAGTCTGCGTCCCAGACCCCAGGGGTTCCGTTACGCTTCTCGCCCTGGCGCGACTATTGAATATCATTAACATGTGAACAGGGCCCGCAGCCAAGGGTTAGGGGACCTTGACTGGGATGGGGTAATAAGAGAATGATATAGTTGGCGTAGTTGGGATGTAACAAACGCAGTTATATTATATGTAAAAGATCAGAAGACATAAGAACTGTGATGCGTCAGGTAAGTATAACCACCACACTGCTGCGTTAGTTAGGCAAGCTATGTGAACAAGTCAGCTAAGTGAGCGACGGTTTATTAGCGCCCAATTAACAATACCAACAAGATATCCGATAAGGTCGTATATGGTGTCCAAAAAAATCGCTGCGTTTGGAGTAAATAATCACTGACAATCTCAGATCTTGTTATAATAAGATACCCGACTCGGACGTTTCCGTTGTGAAAGAACGCCACCTGGTTTCGTGGAGGCTTGAATGTAAACAAAAGCGTGTGGCTCAATGCTAAAAGATCGATACCGCTGTATTTCTAAAATGTACAGACTTTTGGATAGAGCCAATCCAAAAGAGCAAAAGCCAATTACTATTGACATATTTTAATCTATTTCTGTGGCGATTTATTCACTACAATATTTTTTATGTACGCTTGAACGAAGTTGCATATATCGGTGTCTACCCTAGGCCTATCCCCGATCGGACGGTGATATACGTATATGCTCAGACGTCCTGCAGGACTAGGTCTACCCCTGTTATCCTCGGTCGGACGTCTAGTCTACCCCTATTTAAATTTTTAAAAGATAAATCTGAATACTATCACTTTTGTCATTAGTGTGGTCATCTTTGAGATGGAATGTAAGAAGTTGATTTAAAGACATCATATGTTCGTACCTCTATGTTTTCCCGATTGAATGATATTTGATTGGTCACCCAGATTGTAGGTCGATGGGGTGCCCTGTGCAGACGTATTATGAAGTGCTGTTTCACGTATTCCTGATTATTTTTATTAATAATATAAATAAAATAAAATGCATCATAAATATTATATATATATATATATATATATATATATATATATATATATATATATATATATATATATATATATATATATATATATATATATATATATATATATATGTATATGTGTGTGTGTGTGTGTGTGTGTGTGTGTGTGTGTGTGTTGTGTGTTATTGTCAACCTATCTGTTCAATGTTTATATGGATTAAGTGAGCTCTGGTTTAAATATCTGTAGTGATCGCTGTAGTTTTAGAGTGCTTGTTGTTAATCTTCTAACGTATGCTTACAACATATCCAGGGACACCTTTGCTCAACAAGCTCCCCCTACCAACACAATATCTATATTGGATTTTACGGAAATCTACACATACAATAGCAATCAACACGAATAAGAGCACAATTTTTATGTATGGGAAAATTTCAATGTCTAACATTTTTGTCTCTCCTTATGGTCCCTTAATTTACGGTTAGCCTCTCTCAGAGAATGATGCAAACTGATGTTCACCATAATGCATATTACAGCAACATGGCACTTGCGTGATTCACATTGGAGTTGCTCTAATGGGACATCTTTACCAAGAATGGTTACAACCCTGGCTCTCACTTGATTACAATATAATACTATGCCAATGACTTGGCGGTAATGTTCCTCAAGCCTTCATAATGCATCTACTAGTGATTAGCTCGGGACAATAAGCCCTTCCTTTGCACTTTGGTAATTCTTCTGGTGAACAAAACCATGTGCAGGGTGTATATTATTGACTACAGATATTTTGTTTCTCTTAATTTCCTGGTATTATAGCCAGAAACATATGCTAGAACATTCACATCCTGGTTGGATAGGCCTTCGTCAATTCAAACAGTTAATTGCAGAAATGCCCATTTGTGTTTGACTTCCAGTGAGACTTACTCGCAAGTCATAACGAAGTTGGTTGGTTGGCGCGTCGAGTAGCTAGGCTGTTAGCTGTTTCTGGCATGCGCATCATAAATACTAAATACAAGCAAATTGTGGACATTTTTATACTCACGCGTCATGCGCATGGCTTTGACAGAACTGCTTGGATTTTGCGCTCTTCCTGTTGCACGGTTTACAAGAATTTCTCCACAGCATTTAGTCCTCTGTACACCACAGGGGTATAGGTCTGTCCTTCGCACCGGACAGGTACTTAGCCATAACGGCATGGCTCATGTTCCTCTTTCTTCTGTGTGTTGTTCTTGGTAGGATCAGGTGCAGAGCCCGGAAGCTTCATGGTGAGCGCCTCAAAGTCGGCGTAGATAACATACGGCGATGCCAGCTGCTTGTGCCAGTTCTGGAAAGATATTATGTTACAAGGGTCTCTTTTTCCCAGCAATAACCATGGGCACTTGTTTGCAAATACCACCATTCTAGTGACAGAGCGTCCAAGCGGGTAGACATTGAGTCACCACACAGGGACAGTTGCAGCACAGCTCCATCTCACTAGGCTGGTAGAGGTAGGGAATGCCAAAACCAGAGGAAAACTTTTTGTGCTTTGAGCCTTATCAAGCAGCCTGGAACCACAGAAGATGGTTTTTTTGGGCCTATATAGCATCTTTAGGTAATTTTCCAGTCAGGTGGGTCACCTCATTCTTTATTGCAGAGACAACAGCTTGCAGTCGAGAAACCGATGCAGTTGATTGTTCCCCAGATGGAAGTTTTAACTCTATGCGTACTGTCTCTGGCAGCGGAGCTGCTCATTGATGAAGTCTAGACGCTCATTTCACTCCTTGGCCTATGCTGCCTGTGCAAACTGAAGCTGTTTGATTGCAATATTGTGACGTTCACGTTCCACGTCCACTTGGCTGCTTCGGAACTAAGAGAATAAGAAGTTTGCTCCAGAGAACGCAAGGACATTGACAAGGGCACCTACAACCAGTAGCGGCATCAAAGCCATGGTGTAACTGGTAATTGTTTTCGTCAGTATATTGCATGGTAAAATCCCTTCTTTAATTAGCACGTTCTTTTGTGGCCTTGCCTAGGGCTACGTCGGCAACAGCCATGATCAGGTCGTGCAGCGTGAAGTCAAGTTTGGGGATTGCCCCACCTAGAACCATCTTGCTAAGCTTGCCATAACCTATTGATGTACCAGAAACAACTGCATCGTGGTACAGCACATTGACGAGCATTTTTCCATCAGTACATGAGGTTGTCAATATTAACTTCATCCATAAGAAAGGAGTCCGTTAATTACACTTTATCAACCTGGCTTGGTTGACTTCTGTGAACTAAAGTGGCAGGGGACAAGCTAAAGGTGTAGTGTTTTTTCGAATAAAATCCGTATCACCATGCTAGTCCAAAGTACCCGACGCCACCGACAATCTTCTGGACGCCCATGTAGCTGTCGGCCAAAAATGATGAGGCCTTACCACGACCGTGGGATGAGGCTTTTCTACCACAGTGATTTCCTCATTTCTAACCGATATAAGCGTGGCTTTGGTCTCACGGAGATATCTCAGAAGCTTATTCTGATTGGCTCTTCGAGCTGCGTCGCCCTTTTTAGCGCTTTTTGTGGTTTCACTTGTCACCCTCCACTGACGGTGCCTCCACCGAGCCCATTGGACTCTGTCTATTCGTTGGCTGTTGTTAAGGCCGCCGTAAGTACATGCCATAGCAGTGATATAGTTTGAAAGTTGCAGTGCTTAGCGCATGCACATCAAACGGTTCGGCCTCGAGGTCTGTAATTACCTTAGGCTGTTGTTCTAGTGAGATCGGTAGAAACAATCAAAGCAACACCGAGAGTAAAGCTGCCTGACCTAGAGTGCGCGACCTGCTAGCACCTAGTCAAGCTTCATATCCCAGACACAGCTTGGTGATCTTTTCATCAGACATTAATTCAACCTGGTCAATTGTCAGGCGTCCTCCAGAATGCACACCGAGGTACTGATGGGCCTGACCCCCCACTACAACAGCAGCATGTCCATCTCTGTTATGAGTAGTTTTCGAGTCTGCTCTGGATTTGTCAGCTGAGTCTCAGCGTGCGGATGACACTCTGCAAGGAGTTGGTTATTGATGCTATCACAATCCATGTTGTGTGCTGTTTCTCGTATATACTGCATAAGTCTAATATATTGTGCCTTTATGAAGACTACTACCCAGATAATAATACCTAACCCGGCAACCGATGACACAGCATATGCAGTAGGTTGATCAGTCTTCAGCAGCAGTTTTGCGTGCTTGGCTTCTGCTAGTAGCTGGCATACTGCAGTACGTTCCTACCTTGTCAGGATCACATGATTCTTATGCAGGGCGTCTTCAAACGAGTTACGGTCCTTGGTGTGAAAGAGCACAACCCATCGGGTCTACTCACGTAGCGTAGGTCCTTCAGCACAGAGTTGATCTTTTGGGTGGAGACCAAGACACTTTGTTGCGAATGGCCGCTGCTAACAGCCAGTTTGGGAAGCATGTTTCTCTTCTTGGTTAAGGCCTTTGTTGCCAAGCAGTTTAAAATAATGTTCAGGGTAGCCTCGCCCTTGAACCTATGGTAGAAAGCCCTCAAGTAGTCATGGAGCCGCTCCCCTGGATCAACCACGTACACCTCTGAATCAGACCACTCCCATGGCTGCGACTGATAAGCCTCGTTGTAACGGATGATAGGGCAGAGGTTCACAATATGCTCAAAGGCACCGAAGAAGGGCCCTTCAAGTAGGTCGAGCATGAAGATGGTTTTTCTAGACAATAGACGAGTCAGGACTATCTGGAAATGTAAAATCGGATTGACTAGTAGTCTGCGTTGACAAACCTGCCATCCTTAATGTTAAGCTGTGCATCCATTACAAAGTACACATAGACGTTCAATGAACCAGCCACCTCTGCTTTTTGTGTGATTTGGATTGTGACACCCGCAGGCGCACTCTCCATGCGCCTGCCACTACCATGGAGCTGGTCATCGTCACTCGTCCTCTGGTCTAGTCATAGAGCGTACTTGCTGGTCAGGAACTCTCCTAGGGACCCTTCACGTTTACTCGTTTCCGCATAGGCCTTCTTCGCCTCATCCCACTGTTGGTAGGTAATGGTAATGGTAAGTATAAGGTTTAACGGCACGTCGACACAATAGTGTCATATTGTGCCAGGCAAAGCTGGGTGAATCTACGACATTAGTGGATTTAAATTGATTTAATTGAATTAAGTTGAAATAATCAGTCAATGTTAAAATGAATTAAAATCTGTAGAATAGTCCTGTTTGTCTGATATATTTAATGATTGTTGAAGGATTTACTGTGTCAAAGAGTTCTTTAATATCTCTCATACTGTAATTTCTTTGCCGTATATGGCTAAAATCTACTCAATTTACTAAGAAGTGTTTTACAGTAAAAGGTTCATTGCAAGGTATGCATTGCGACATGGCTTCATTTCTTAGCAGATAACCATCCGTTAAGTAAGTATGGCCTATTCGTGCACGAGCCAGTACAACTTCCTCTCTCCTATTTTCACGTTTGCTATGTTCCCATTCCCCCATATTTGGTTGGATGGCAAGAAGTCTGTTGGCGGCACAGCCCTCCCACAATTCATGCCAACTATTTTTCAAGTGTTTGTTTATCCGCGAACCAAGATCTGTAAAGGGGATCTTGGTCTCAGACACCGGCTCATATAGGACCCCTTTCGCAGTCCTGTCGGTTTTTTCGTTGCCTGGGATACTTATGTGACTAGGTACCCAGATAAACTCAATATTTCATCCCAGCATGGATAAACGAGTAAGATCATCTAAAATATCAACAACAATATGACAAGATAATGACTTGTTTTTAATTGCCTTCAGGGCAGACAAAGAATCACTAAAAATGGCAAAATTTGTATGGGTGTGGTGAGCAATAAGGCTCAATGCATATTTATTGCGGTGACTTCAGCTGTAAAAACGGATGCTGCACCAGGCAGTCTTTCCTTGTGGGTCTGAGGCCCTAATACGTCTCCAGCGCCCACACGGTTTGCATCTTAGGATCCATCGTTATAAATATGTATGTTGTCCTTGTGTTGTTCTTTAAGTTCATTAAATTTTATCAAGATGTCATTAGCATTTGATTAATCATATTTTGTAAGTGATGTGTCTATCGTTGGTGTGATCAATTGCCAGGGTGGTGTTTCGGGGATTTTGTTTGGAGCAATTATGTCTAGATTATTGCATATATTGTTTAGCGATTCTTGGATGCCAAGAGATGGTATGGTATTAGGTTTATTTTCGTATAATGTTTGGTATTTGGGGTGGAAGATAATTTCATGGGCAGGATGGTCGGGATTGCTTTTTATTTTTACTGCATATTGAAGGGCCAGTTTATTTCTTCTTAAATGGATAGGCATTTCATTGGCTTCAGTGTGGAGGCTTTCCATGGGTGAGGTTCGAAATGCCCCAAGGCAAATCCTCAGTGCCTGATTCTGGACTATGTCCAGTCGTTTAAGATAAGACTTTCAAGCTGCACCGTAAACGATGCAGCCATAATCAAGCTTTGATCTTATTAAGGACCGGTAGAGCCTGAGCAGAACCTGCCTGTCAGCTCCCCAGTCCAGCTTGGACACTATTTTTAGGAGATTCATTGCCTTGAGGCATTTCTTCCTTATGTAATTTATATGGGATATAAAGTTAAGTTTTGTATCAAATATGATACCCAAAATTTGGCTTCTTTCACAACAGGGACGGAGTTTCCATTAATGGTTAGTTCTGGGTCAGGGTGAAGGCTCCTTCTGTGACAAAAATGTACACAAACAGTTTTTGTTGTGGAAAATTTGAAACCATTTTCGTCTGCCCATTTCTAAATCTTGTTAAGGTCGATTTGTAGCTGGCGTTCTATGGTGGTCATACTGCTGGATCGGTAAGATATAAGGAAATCGTCTTCATAAAGTGATTTCTCTATTTAAGGTTTAAGAACTTTTGTGATGCTATTGATTTTTAAATTGAAAAGTGTGACGGAAGGGATGCTGCCCTGTGGGACCCCCATTTCCTGACCATGTTGGTCCGAAAGGGTGGTCCCAATTCTTACTTGTAGATCTTTTAAAATCCCATATATCCATGACACGACATGGTCCCCCTTTAAAAATCATCCCTAATATATGATTCTAATTAAACAAGATTGTCTGTGGTACATTGGCCTTTTCTGAAGCCAGATTGATGTTTATTTATTATTTTATTTGTTTCCAAGTACCACTTAAGACGCTTGTTAATTATTCTCTCCATGGTTTTACAAAGACAGCTCGTGAGAGCGATGGGACTGTAGCTCGACGGTTTGGTTGGGTCTTTTCCGGACTTTGGGAGAGGGATGATGGTAGCCTCTCTCCATGAGTCCGGAAATTCTCCGCTGTTCCATATATGACTTTAAATGTCTAATAAGACATACAAGGAATCTTCTGGAAGATGCTTAAGGAGTTGGTAATGGACATCGTCTGGTCCTACTGCAGTGTCCTTGCAGAGTTTCAAAGACTCTTTTAATTCTTCTAAAGAGAAAGGAGCATTATAATTTTCGTTGTTGTTTGACCTAAAATTGAGTTTTGTTCTTTCAACAATCTGTATATGTCTTTGAAACTTTTCGGAATAATGAGCAGTAGAATAATTCATGGTTATTGTGTCCGCTATGATGTTAAATATTTCTTGTTTGTTTTTTATTTTATTACCATCTGGTGTTAGTAGGTAAAAAGAAGTGGAACAGGTGTTTTTTCCACTATGGAGGATTTCAAAGTCCAGCGGGATATATAACCGGCAGCTATAGGAGTTGGGTATGGTCTTGTCCTCTACTTCACTTACATAATTGTCTCCTGCCCCAACCCGTATCTCAGTGACATTTTTGGATGCCGTTCGTTATGGTTTGCGATTCACTCAGTGGGACCAAAGAATAATGATGTCGTAAAAAGCGGTCGAAGCATTCCAAGTCGTTGCCCAAGCAGCAGCTAAAGCAGCTCCGGTGGCACGGAAGAAAAAAACAAGCTTCATGGGTCTTTCTAACGCCATAGAAGACCTGGGTAAACTTACAGATGGTCTGCCACCCCGAGAGCTTATAGAGCTTGACAAGGCTATGAAGAGGGGACAGCTAACCAACAACCCAGCTGGGCTTAGAGAAATAAACAAGCATATAGCCAGTCAGGAGCGTAAGCTGGAGGAGCTGCAAGACGAGGCTGACGACGAGAGCATGAACTTGCAAGCCTGCAGGACGAAAGACAAGTGAGACCAGAAGCTGCCTCTGTAAACCGGAAACTGCTGTGAACCCAAATCAACTGCATCAGGGAAACGATCAACAGTCTTCTTAACGAAAACACCATGCTAGCGGAGAGCATCCGCACAATCGCCTCAACCTTTGCTGCGATTGGGATGGTAATCTCAACCCTGGTACTTGTTCTGACATGTTAGGGGCCAAGTACCCCGGCACCAACCCCGTCACCATCTGATCTCTAGCTGTAGCTCTTCTGGTAGCTTGCGCTTACTCGGCCAGGGAGGCTTGGCCCCTTCAACGAAATGCCATATAGGGTTGAAAAATTGGTGATTTGGACGCTGACGATTGGACTTGTTCGCATCGTATAACAGAGCATGGTGATTAATCATGACCAAACAAAGCCTTATATATGTAGGTAAGTTTACCAGGTCCAAAACGCGATGCACGACGCTACGCATCGGGCGACGTTTTGCGACGTGACGCGTCGACTTCTAAAAAGCCCACGCTAACCTTGGAGTCTTACCTCGGTGCACCTACTTACATTATTTACTGAAACAACAACAATTATGTGGCATATCCCATGCTAAGAACAAGTACTCGAATACAATTCTAGCACACAAATCAACCTGCTGCTCGTGAGGGTTTCTTATTCCTGCCAAAGTACGAAAAATATTGCTACGATTAAGGATGGGGTTAGTCTGCGTCCCAGACTCCAGGGGTTCCGTTACGCTTCTCGCCCTGGCGCGACTATTGAATATCATTAACATGTGAACAGGGCCCGCAGCCAAGGGTTAGGGGACCTTGACTGGGATGGGGTAATAAGAGAATGATATAGTTGGCGTAGTTGGGATGTAACAAACGCAGTTATATTATATGTAAAAGATCAGAATACATAAGAATTGGGATGCGTCAGGTAAGTATAACCACCGCACTGCTGCGTTAATTAGGCAAGCTATGTGAACAAGTCAGCTAAGTGAGCGACGGTTTATTAGCGCCCAATCAACAATACCAACAAGATATCCGATAAGGTCGTATATGGTGTCCAAAAAATCGCTGCGTTTGGAGTAAATAATCACTGACAATCTCAGATCTTGTTATAATAAGATACCCGACTCGGACGTTTCCGTTGTGAAAGAGCGCCACCTGGTTTCGTGGAGGCTTGAATGTAAACAAAAGCGTGTGGCTCAATGCTATAAGATCGATACCGCTGTATTTCTAAAATGTACAGACTTTTGGATAGAGCCAATGCAAAAGAGCAAAAGCCAATTATTATTGACATCTTTTAATCTATTTCCGTGGCGATTTATTCACTACAATATTTTTTATGTACGCTTGAACGAAGTTGCATATATCGGTGTCTACCCTAGGCCTATCCCCGATCGGACGGTGATATATGTATATGCTCAGACGTCCTGCAGGACTAGGTCTACCCCTGTTTTATCCTCGGTCGGACGTCTAGTCTACCCCTATTTAATTTTAAAAGATAAATCTGAATACTATCACTTTTGTCATTAGTGTGGTCATCTTTGAGATGGAATGTAAGAAGCTGATTTAAAGACATCATATGTTCATACCTTTATGTTTTCCCGATTGAATGATATTTGATTGGTCACCCAGATTGTAGGTCGATGGGGTGCCCTGTGCAGACGTATTATGAAGTGCTGTTTCACGTATTCCTGATTATTTTTATTAATAATATAAATAATGCATCATATATATTATGTATATATATATATATATATATACATATATATATATATATATATATATATATATATATATATATATATATATATATATATATATATATATATATATGTGTGTGTGTGTGTGTGTGTGTGTGTGTGTGTGTGTGTGTGTGTGTGTGTGTGTGTGTGTGTGTGTGTGTGTGTGTGTGTGTGTGTGTGTGTGTGTGTGTAATTGTCAACCTATCTGTTCAATGTTTATATGGATTAAGTGAGCTCTGGTTTAAATATCTGTAGTGATGTGCTTGTTGTAGTTTTAGTGTGCTTGTTGTTAATCTTCTAACGTATGCTTACAACAACACAATCCAGGGACACCTTTGCTCAACAATCCCCCTAGATAGTCCTTGTACAATAGAGGGTTAACGGAACAATATTTGATTTTACGGAAATCTACACATACAATAGCAATCAACACAAATAAGAGCACAATTTTTATGTGTGGGAAAATTTCAATGTCTAACATTTTTGTCTCTCCTTATGGTCCCTTAATTTACGGTTAGCCTCTCTCAGAGAATGATGCAACCTGATGTTCACCATAATGCATATTACAGCAACATGGCACTTGCATGATTCACATTGGAGTTGCTCTAATGGGACATCTTTACCAAGAATGGTTACAACCCTGGCTTTCACTTGATTACAATATAATACTATGTCAATGACTTGGCGGTAATGTTCCTCAAGCCTGCATAATGCATCTACTAGTGATTAGCTCGGGACAATGAGCCCTTCCTTTGCACTTTGGTAATTCTTCTGGTGAACAAAACCATGTGCAGGGTCATGTATATTATTGACTACAGATATTTTGTTTCTCTTAATTTCCTGGTATTATAGCCAGAAACATATGCTAGAACATTCACATCCTGGTTGGATAGGCCTTCGTCAATTCAAACAGTTAATTGCAGAAATGCCCATTTGTGTTTGACTTCCAGTGAGACTAACGAAGTTGGTTGGTTGGCGCGTCGAGTAGCTAGGCTGTTAGCTGTTTCTGGCATGCGCATCATAAATACTAAATACAAGGAAATTGTGGGCATTTTTATACTCACGCGTCATGCGCATGGCTTTGACAGAACTGCTTGGATTTTGCGCTCTTCCTGTTGCACGGTTTACAAGAATTTCTCCACAGCGTTTAGTCCTCTGTACACCACAGAGGTATAGGTCTGTCCTTCGCACCGGACAGGTACATAGCCATAACGGCATGGCTCATGTTCCTCTTTCTTCTGTGTGTTGTTCTTGGTAGGATCAGGTGCAGAGCCCGGAAGCTTCATGGTGAGCGCCTCAAAGTCGGCGTAGATAACATACGGCGATGCCAGCTGCTTGTGCCAGTTCTGGAAAGATATTATGTTACAAGGGTCTCTTTTTCCCAGCAATAACCATGGGCACTTGTTTGCAAATACCACCATTCTAGTGACAGAGCGTCCAAGCGGGTAGACATTGAGTCACCACACAGGGACAGTTGCAGCACAGCTCCATCTCACTAGGCTGGTAGAGGTAGGGAATGCCAAAACCAGAGGAAAACTTTTTGTGCTTTGAGCCTTATCAAGCAGCCTGGAACCACAGAAGATGTTTTTTTTGGGCCTATATAGCATCTTTAGGTAATTTTCCAGTCAGGTGGGTCACCTCATTCTTTATTGCAGAGACAACAGCTTGCAGTCGAGAAACCGATGCAGTTGATTGTTCCCCAGATGGAAGTTTTAACTCTATGCGTACTGTCTCTGGCAGCGGAGCTGCTCATTGATGAAGTCTAGACGCTCATTTCACTCCTTGGCCTACGCTGCCTGTGCAAACTGAAGCTGTTTGATTGCAATATTGTGACGTTCACGTTCCACGTCCACTTGGCTGCTTCGGAACTAAGAGAATAAGAAGTTGCTCCCAGAGAACGCAAGGACATTGACAAGGGCACCTACAACCAGTAGCGGCATCAAAGCCATGGTGTAACTGGTAATTGTTTTCTTCAGTATATTGCATGGTAAAATCCCTTCTTTAATTAGCACGTTCTTTTGTGGCCTTGCCTAGGGCTACGTCGCAAACAGCCATGATCAGGTCGTGCAGCGTGAAGTCAAGTTTGGGGATTGCCCCACCTAGAACCATCTTGCTAAGCTTGCCATAACCTATTGATGTACCAGAAACAACTGCATCGTGGTACAGCACATTGACGAGCATTTTTCCATCAGTACATGAGGTTGTCAATATTAACTTCATCCATAAGAAAGGAGTCCGTTAATTACACTTTATCGACCTGGCTTGGTTGACTTCTGTGAACTAAAGTGGCAGGGGACAAGCTAAAGGTGTAGTGTTTTTCCGAATAAAATCCGTATCACCATGCTAGTCCAAAGTACCCGACGCCACCGACAATCTTCTGGACGCCCATGTAGCTGTCGGCCAAAAATGATGAGGCCTTACCACGACCGTGGGATGAGGCTTTTCTACCACAGTGATTTCCTCATTTCTAACCGATATAAGCGTGGCTTTGGTCTCACGGAGATATCTCAGAAGCTTATTCTGATTGGCTCTTCGAGCTGCGTCGCCCTTTTTAGCGCTTTTTGTGGTTTCACTTGTCACCCACTCCACTGACGGTGCCTCCACCGAGCCCATTGGACTCTGTCTATTCGTTGGCTGTTGTTAAGGCCGCCGTAAGTACATGCCATAGCAGTGATATAGTTTGAAAGTTGCAGTGCTTAGCGCATGCACATCAAACGGTTCGGCCTCGAGGTCTGTAATTACCTTAGGCTGTTGTTCTAGTGAGATCGGTAGAAACAATCAAGCAACACCCGAGTAAAGCTGCCTGACCTAGAGTGCGCGACCTGCTAGCACCTAGTCAAGCTTCATATCCCAGACACAGCTTGGTGATCTTTTCATCAGACATTAATTCAACCTGGTCAATTGTCAGGCGTCCTCCAGAATGCACACCGAGGTACTGATGGGCCTGACCCCCCACTACAACAGCAGCATGTCCATCTCTGTTATGAGCAGTTTTCGAGTCTGCTCTGGATTTGTCAGCTGAGTCTCAGCGTGCGGATGACACTCTGCAAGGAGTTGGTTATAGATGCTATCACAATCCATGTTGTGTGCTGTTTCTCGTATATACTGCATAAGTCTAATATATTGTGCCTTTATGAAGACTACTACCCAGATAATAATACCTAACCCGGCAACCGATGACACAGCATATGCAGTAGGTTGATCAGTCTTCAGCAGCAGTTTTGCGTGCTTGGCTTCTGCTAGTAGCTGGCATACTGCAGTACGTTCCTACCTTGTCAGGATCACATGATTCTTATGCAGGGCGTCTTCAAACGAGTTACGGTCCTTGGTGTGAAAGAGCACAACCCAGCGGGTCTACTCACGTAGCGTGGGTCCTTCCGCACAGAGTTGATCTTTTGGGTGGAGACCAAGACACTTTGTTGCGCATGGCCGCTGCTAACAACCAGTTTGGGAAGATGTTTCTCTTCTTGGTTAAGGCCTTTGTTGCCGAGCAGTTTAAAATAATGTTCAGGGTAGCCTCGCCCTTGAACCTATGGTAGAAAGCCCTCAAGTAGTCATGGAGCCGCTCCCCTGGATCAACCAAGTACACCTCTGAATCAGACCACTCCCATGGCTGCGACTGATAAGCCTCGTTGTAACGGATGATAGGGCAGAGGTTCACAATATGCTCAAAGGCACCGAAGAAGGGCCCTTCAAGTAGGTCGAGCATGAAGATGGTTTTTCTAGACAATAGACGAGTCAGGACTATCTGGAAATGTAAAATCGGAACGACTAGTAGTCTGCGTTGACAAACCTGCCATCCTTAATGTTAAGCTGTGCATCCATTACAAAGTACACATAGACGTTCAATGCACCAGCCACCTCTGCTTTTTGTGTGATCTGGATTGTGACACCCGCAGGCGCACTCTCCATGCGCCTGCCACTACCATGGAGCTGGTCGTCGTCACTCGTCCTCTGGTCTAGTCATAGAGCGTACTTGCTGGTCAGGAACTCTCCTAGGGACCCTTCACGTTTACTCGTTTCCGCATAGGCCTTCTTCGCCTCATCCCACTGTTGGTAGGTAATGGTAATGGTAAGTATAAGGTTTAACGGCACGTCGACACAATAGTGTCATATTGTGCCAGGCAAAGCTGGGTGAATCTACGACATAAGTGGATTTAAATTGATTTAATTGAATTCAGTTGAAATAATCAGTCAAAGTTAAAATGAATTAAAATCTGTAGAATAGTCCTGTTTGTCTTATATATTTAATGATTGTTGAAGGATTTACTGTGTCAAAGAGTTCTTTAATATCTCTCATACTGTAATTTCTTTGCCGTATATGGCTAAAATCTACTCAATTTACTAAGAAGTGTTTTACAGTAAAAGGTTCATTGCAAGGTATGCATTGCGGCATGGCTTCATTTCTTAGCAGATAACCATCCGTTAAGTAAGTATGGCCTATTCGTGCACGAGCCAGTACAACTTCCTCTCTCCTATTTTCACGTTTGCTATGTTCCCATTCCCCCATATTTGGTTGGATGGCAAGAAGTTTGTTGGCAGGACAGCCCTCCCACAATTCATGCCAACTATTTTTCAGGTGTTTGTTTATCCGAGAACCAAGATCTTGGTATCAGACACTGGCTCATGTAGGACCCCTTTCGCAGTCCTGTCGGTTTTTTCGTTGCCTGGGATACTTATGTGACTAGGTACCCAGATAAACTCAATATTTCATCCCAGCATGGATAAACGAGTAAGATCATCTAAAATATCAACAACAATATGACAAGATAATGACTTGTTTTTAATTGCCTCCAGGGCAGACAAAGAATCACTAAAAATGGCAAAATTTGTATGGGTGTGGTGAGCAATAAGGCTTAATGCATATTTATTGCGGTGACTTCAGCTGTAAAAAAAGGATGCTGCACCAGGCAGTCTTTCCTTGTGGGTCTCCAGCGCCCACACGGTTTGCATCTTTGGATCCATCGTTATAAATATGTATGTTGTCCTTGTGTTGTTCTTTAAGTTCATTAAGTTTTATCAAGATGTCATTAGCATTTGATTAATCATATTTTGTAAGGGATGTGTCTATTGTTGGTGTGATCAATTGCCAGGGTGGTGTTTCGGGGATTTTGTTTGGAGCAATTATGTCTAGATTATTGCATATATTGTTTAGCGATTCTTGGATGCCAAGAGATGGTATGGTATTAGGTTTATTTTCGTATTATGTTTGGTATTTGGGGTGGAAGATAATTTCATGGGCAGGATGGTCGGGATTGCTTTTTATTTTTACTGCATATTGAAGGGCCAGTTTATTTCTTCTTAAATAGTTAGGCATTTCATTGGCTTCAGTGTGGAGGCTTTCCATGGGTGAGGTTCGAAATGCCCCAAGGCAAATCCTCAGTGCCTGATTCTGGACTATGTCCAGTCGTTTAAGATAAGACTTTCAAGCTGCACCGTAAACGATGCAGCCATAGTCAAGCTTTGATCTTATTAAGGACCGGTAGAGCCTGAGCAGAACCTGCCTGTCAGCTCCCCAGTCCAGCTTGGACACTATTTTTAGGAGATTCATTGCCTTGAGGCGTTTCTTCCTTATGTAATTTATATGGGATATAAAGTTAAGTTTTGTATCAAATATGATACCCAAAATTTGGCTTCTTTCACAACAGGGACGGAGTTTCCATTAATGGTTAGTTCTGGGTCAGGGTGAAGGCCCCTTCTGTGACAAAAATGTACACAAACAGTTTTTGTTGTGGAAAATTTGAAACCATTTTCGTCTGCCCGTCTGAATCTTGTTAAGGTCGATTTGTAGATGGCGTTCTATGGTGGTCATACTGCTGGATCGGTAAGATATAAGGAAATCGTCTTCATAAAGTGATTTCTCTATATAAGGTTTAAGAACTTTTGTGATGCTATTGATTTTTAAATTGAAAAGTGTGACGGAAGGAATGCAGCCCTGTGGGACCCCCATTTCCTGACCATGTTGGTCCGAAGGGGGTGGTCCATTTAAAATATTTTGTATAAAAAGTGGAAATTCTCAAAGACCATCGCTTTGTAGATCTTTTAAAATCCCATATATCCATGTCGTGTCATATGCTTTTTCTAGATAAAAAAAAACAGACACGACATGGTCCCCCTTTAAAAATCATCCCTAATATATGATTCTAATTAAAAAAGATTGTCTGTGGTACATTGGCCTTTTCTGAAGCCAGATTGATGTTTATTTATTATATTATTTGTTTCCAAGTACCACTTAAGACCCTTGTTAATTATTCTCTCCATGGTTTTACAAAGACAGCTCGTGAGAGCGATGGGACTGTAGCTCGACGGTTTGGGTGGGTCTTTTCCGGACTTTGGGAGAGGGATGATGGTAGCCTCTCTCCATGAGTCCGGAAATTCTCCGCTGTTTTATATATATGGCTTTAAATGTCTAATAAGACATACAAGGAATCTTCTGGAAGATGCTTAAGGAGTTGGTAATGGACATCGTCTGGTCCTACAGCAGTGTCCTTGCAGAGTTTCAAAGACTCTTTTAATTCTTCTAAAGTGAAAGGAGCATTATAATTTTCGTTGTTGTTCTTTCAATAATCTGTATATGTCTTTGAAACTTTTCGGAATAATGAGCAGTAGAATAATTCATGGTTATTGTGTCCGCTATGATGTTAGATATTTCTTGTTTGTTTTTTTATTTCATTACCATCTGGTGTTAGTAGGTAAGAAGAAGTGGAACAGGTGTTTTTTCCACTTATTTTGCGGACCATTTCCCAAGTCTTTTTTATTGATATTCTTGTGTTTAATTTTGAAACATAAGTTTTCCATGAATTCTTTTTACTTTCTTTTATAACCCGACGAGCTCTCGCTCTCGCAGCCCTGAATGCTGCCAGGTTAGCATGGGTTTGGTGAGATTGAAATGATTAAAGTGCCCTTTTTCTGTCGTTGATGGCGTCCTGGCAGTCTTGGTTAAATCATGGTTTTGGGATGCGCCTGGGCTTTGCCGAGGACTTCGGAATAGTTTTGGAGGCGATTTCTAGTAGTTTATCGCAAAAGGTATCTATGTGAGTATCTCTCCCTTGAATCTTATCCCTGTGGATAGCCTCCCCACACAGAGATCCAAAGGAGGGCCAGTCTGCTTTATGCAGCTGCCACTTTGGATGTCTCTCTGTTGGTAATGGAGGGTTTAGGTGGATAAGAATGGGGAAGTGGTTACATCGGTATCATCGACACCAACTTCCCATGCAAGGTCGAGAAACAAAGGAGAAGAGAAAGAAAGATCTATTGCGATGGATGTGCCATACCCTGGGTGGATGTACGTATCTGAGCCGTCATTTAAAAGGCAGAGATTTTGATAAATGAAGAAATCTTCTATAATTTGGCCTTTTCCATCATCATGTGTATTGCCCTTTAAAGAGTTGTGGGCATTAAACTCACCCATGAGGAGAACTGGCTCTGGCAACTGGGCCACGATGTTGTCCAGTTCTCCTCGTGTAAAATTTCGGCTTGGTGGTAAGTAAAGGGAGCAAAGTGTGATGGACTTATTTAAGGTTATATTTACCGCTACTCCTTGAAGGTTTGTATTGAGTTCTATTTCTTTCTGGGGAATAAAATCCTTGATTAGAATGGACGAGCCGCCGAGCCGCCAGTAGCCTTTTTGTTCCCCCAGTGCCTTCAAATACCGTTATTTTTGTGTTTTATTAGTTCATGGATTATTCCCCTGATGGTCAGGGGGTGTCTGCCATGGGGGACCTCATCAGGGTCTGGCCCCATGTCTGCCATGGGGGACCTCATCAGTCTCCATGGCAGACAATGGACCATACATGTTGGGCCCAACAAAATAATCTGGGTTCTGAACTCTAATGAGCTTTGTTTTTATCGACCGTGGAAGTTTGGATTTTTCATGGTGCTTATGTGTTGTTGGGTGTTCATTGGTTTTCTGGGTTGTGGGGGTGTTTTTGTTTGGTTTGTTCTGTTGGGGGGGGGGGTTGTGAAAGTGGTTTGTTTCTCAGTTTGGGTACTAATGGATTTTGTAATTTTGGTAGGTGGTGCTGCGGTACTGGCATATGTAGGTCTGGAGGGAGTTGAATTCTGACACTCGACTATTTTTCTGGCTTCAGGAAAAGAAAGTTTTTGGGTGATAATGTTTGGATTTGTTTTTCTGTTTGCCATATTGGGCATCGTTTGGAGTATGCGGGATGGGCACCGGAGCTGTTTGCGAACTTGAATGGTGCTTTGCAGTCCTGCTCCCCATGCTCATCAACGCATTTGGGGCAGATTCGTGCTCTATTGCATTTTGTTTGGAAGTGTCCGTATTTTTGGCAATTGTGGCATCTTAATGGATTAGGAATGAACGCTTTAGTTGTAATATTTAGACCTGCTATTTTTATGCTGTTTGGAAGATATGGGCTATTTAATGTCAAGATGTGTGTGCCTGTGGGAACCTTTTCTCTATTTTTATTTATGTGCACCTTCACTTCACTTCACTTCTTCATCATTTTCTTTTTCAGTGCAGTATTTCAATTCAAAAGACTTAATTACACCCTTGATGGTGTTAAGGGTTCTATGTGGGCTAAATTTTACATTAATGTTGGCTATATTGTTGGCCTGAAGAAGGATTGTGGAGTGAATTTGTTTAGATGTTTCAAAACAAATGAATTCTGGATCTCAATAATTGCAAAGTTTTCGGTGTGCCTGCAATCCGCATATTCCTTGAATAAAACTATGAACGAGACCTTTTCCAAACTTCCATCGGTCCGTTCAAGGACTAGAAATCTTTGTCAGTTCTCTGTAAGGTTTGTTTCATTTTCTTCTGAGTGCTTTCTTTTATGACCAGGAGGAGAGACATACATAATAAGATAAAATTTCATCACCTGTGCGCCCCACCCACCCCGGAGCTCAATAAAGGGACATCTTAAAGATGCCAGGGCTACACAGGAGATATACTCGTCCCCCATCAAAAGTGAAACAATACGTACCCCATAGAGCCTAGACACTGGCAAGGTGCAGGGCTTGTAGAGGCACACCGTAACCCCCTCAGTGGAAACCGATTGACCTGATTAAGTATCCGCCTTCTGAGACAATGGAGCCAATGGCATGAGAAATGGTCCATGAAATTAATGAATGTCATGAAGAAAGATGCCAAATGCATGTGAAAGGTAGTCCCAGGGCATGACGCCACCAGTCGATTGGAATTGGCCGGGCATACCCACCCTCTCGTCTAGGTGAAATCCGGGCCAAAGTGGTGTATTGCAGATATAGCCCTCGCAAGGACAACTCCACTCAATCACCAGGACCCCATCTTCCACCAACACGAGTTACAACCCACGGCCTTCAGGTTGCCCCCTATGAGTCGCCTCTTACGACATGCAGGAGGATGCAGTATTCTACCCCCCATTGTTGGTAGGCATGCATGCCCTGGGCATACAGCTGGTTGTGGGTCATATCGGTCAGCTCTGGTTGGGTAACAATGTGATACTTGCAGGAGACGACACTAATTGTGTTGCTGACGTAACTGTTGCGTGGATCACCTTGGGGGGGGGGGGGGGCACTTAAGTGTATAGAGGTAGTATATATGTGCCGCGCGACAGGGTATGGTTTTTCGGCCTCTCGACTTGTATGACGGTTTTTTTGGGCCTCATACTTGTGCGACGGGGTGAGTTTTTCAGCTTTAACCTGTACGACGGGTTTTTTTTTGGGGGGCTTTGTATTGTACGTCGGGGTACGCTTTTTTTTGCCATTTTCACTTTGTATGTCGGGTTATACATTTGCATAATACCTTGTACGACGGGGAACGTTTTTTTGCCATTTTCACCTTGTACGACGGGGTATGCTTTTGGCGATTTTCACCTTGTAAGACGGGTTTTACATTCGCATAATACCTTGTACGACGGGGTATGCTTTTTGCCATTTTGACCTTGTACGACGGGTACGGGTTTTCGAGGTCCTGCGGCACACCCCTATCCAGAATAAGACCAAGTGCCCCCTCGGGGGATCACACGACTGTAGACGTTGAATGTTAGCTCGTATTCCAGTATGTCACCAACAGCACTCTGTTAGAAAGGGGATGTTGCTATGGAGGATTTCAAAGTCCAGCGGGATATATAACCGGCAGCTATAGGCGTTGGTTATGGTCTTGTCCTCTACTTCACTTACATAATTGTCTCCTGCCCTAACCCGTATCTCAGTGACATTTTCGGATGCCGTTCGTTATGGTTTGCGATTCACTCAGTGGGACCAAAGAATAATGATGTCGAAAAAAGCGGTCGAAGCATTCCAAGGAGTTGCCCAAGCAGCAGCTAAAGCAGCTCCGAACAAGGTGGCACAGAAACCTTTGCTGCGATTGGGATGGTAATCTCAACCCTGGTACTTGTTCTGACATGTGAGGGGCCAAGTACCCCGGCACCAACCCCGTCACCAGCTGACAAGCCAGGTGTTAAGAAATGGATTAAAAAACAGCTGAACTCCTTGGCAAACGCCCTAAAGGGGCTAGCCGATAAAGCAGCAGGTGCCCTTACAGGGCTCTTTATCTCCATTATATCATGGCTGCTGAAGTCAGCTGCAAAGTTGGCTGGTTGGATGGCAGAACATTTATGGGCAACTGCTGTGGCGGTGGGGGTAATGATCTTCATGATGCTCGAGGACCTACTACGTAGCAAGCCAAAGCACGACTAAGCCTATCGCGTTTCCGCCCATAATAAGAACGGTTTTTTTCATCCTGGCGTTGGTGGCCCTGTGCCGTGGGTGCAACATGTGCTGCGGTGGTTGGGCTGTACGGGCCCATATCATCAAAGCTTCTTCCATCTGAAAATGCTGCATCCATGTTGACATCATTAATGATGCCGATCTGCTGTTGCTCATTCGCGATGGTAATCTGGTTGTTGTACCCAGCTACTTTTCCAACGGCGAGGTTCATGTCTAAGTGAGCCATGTCAAGACCAGTTCCAAACACATAATCAACCTTTGACAGAGCGTTCTTGAGCAGGTTTTTGATACCTGCTGATGGACGAGGGAATGTCAACTGGTGAGTTTTTAGCATCCTCGATACTAGACTGAAACTGCTTTTGGGCATAAAAGGATGTGCCTGTACCTGGTATCCCTGAGCTGGTCTTTGTCTGAGCACCAAGAATAGCCCAAACATAGGATCGAATACTGTCGTTAATCCGTGACATACCTAGAGCTGTGAACCCCTTCGAGTACACCAGGCAGTACTTGCGCAACATCCCTTCTCTCGAGGACCAGCAGTTAATCCTCAGGAGCCCATGAGGTCAATGGCTCAAAATGATGTTCCAGAGAGCTGACAGTTCACGCTACGAGGTTGTCTTACTGTTCCCATTATTTTAGAGTTAATACTTGTTCAGTAGCGTCTTTAGTCTAGGGGACAAATCACTTTCAGCCAGAGGAGGCGATGACGCGCGACACCTGACTACAACATGATCAACCGACCGAAGATCTTCAAATATGACGTAGCTACCTGGATCTAATGGACCCACCAGTTCGGAACGCTCACTTCAGTGATGATTCTAATTGTGTAAATGATTGAATAAGTTTCATTCACAATAATTGTGTAAATGCAAGCAGTGGACATACACAGGTGAAAGTACCATGACTTGTTTTTCATCAGCCCTGCTTTTCAAGTTTTGATGCAAGTATAACGAGCATGACTTTCTCAGGCTATGTTCCTATTCCAATGACTTAACTTCTTTAGAATAATCAGGTTGCTTGTCTAATCTTGCTTCTCTCCCTTTTTCCACCTAAATTCCCACGCCAGGTAGGCCCACAGTGTTGATTAGTTTTAGCGTTGAGGTGCACAGAGAGGCCAACTCTCTGCTCGACTCGGATTCACAAAGTTTTGGGGTGTCACAAGATGCTCCTGCTGGTGCTATTGATGCTTCGGCATCAATAGTGCCAGTTTCCTAGTACCGTTGGGGTATCTATGAGTAATGTAGATGCCCTGGGCATAGATATTGCATATGTTCCCAAATAAAAAAAGACAAATGTTATTGGATTTCAACCCCACTGACAATAGACCAGCCTACACGACATCTACCTACAACGCACCTGTTCAATAGCAAGTTATAAGCATAATAATAGTAGTAACAGAAATAAAAGTGTAATAATAAGAATAGCATAAATACGTTTATTTAACTTATCAATTATTAATCCTACCAGAGTATATTAAAAATTTTAGCACAACTGTTTAACAATTCTGATATAAAGTACACAGGAATATGTATTTCACATTTCGCTCACTACACAGCAATTTCTTTACCACCCAACCCTTAGATTAGAAAATCCCCTTGATTTTTCCTCTTCCAGGAAGGGACCTAGTTTCTTTTGTGGATGTTCTTCCACTGAAAAGGAGAGGGATATGTTGAGTTCAAAATTGACAACAAACCCACCCATCATCATAACGTACGCTCTCAGTCATCTGTTCGACGGAGTAACCCCCCACAGTTGATATTGATTGTAAACCTCAGCTTCCATGATGCTTTAGTGACCTATGTGTAACCTGCTATATCCTCCCTCTCTTCATGCATTACCCATACTCTGTAGCCACATCCCTATCTTTCGCTGACCAGGACAAATCATGTCCCATGATAATTGGAATAGCATGCCTAAGTTTTATAGGGAATCACTTGTACATTTTAAAATCAGTTCTATCCTGGCCTCTGAGCTTGACACATCTCTCTCCAGCATTTAGGCAAAGTTCCATCTAAAATTTTAAAAATTAAGTTAAGTAATAAAGTTCAAGTTCTGCTCCTGTAGTTCGAACCTTCCTTCTTTATCTTGTGCACCACAATGGGAGACCACGTTGTGGTTTTCTCCGAGAGGTGGCGGCACAGAGCAATGCGGTCCCTACTTCGACCGAAGTTATCAGGTTATGCGCTTACTTCGCGGTTTACGCGTAAATACAAGAGATTCATTTCCATTTTGCTTCACTTTGACGAATAAAATTTCTCTCTCTACGTCACACGGTCATGAGATATTTGATGGTGACGAAATTGGGGTAAAGCTGTCACTGTCAATGCGCTGTGAGTAGCAGACGAGCATCTCCGAAACGCTATGAAATGAGCCGACCGGCGACGGACAACTGGCCAAGTCGAGATCAAAGAGACCCAGGTATATCGTTTTCTAGGCCACTTTTTCTATGTACAAAAACTGTTACACAATGAAGGTGGTGGTGGGTGCTACACCAGGAGGCCTTGCGCAACTAGTGACAGGCAGGTGATGGAAAGGAGCAAACTACCAGAAATGTGTCACCAGGGTGACTCGGTAATGGCTTTGTCATGCAGAACTTATTTGCTCCCTATGATGTCACCGTAAATACACCAACCATTTTCAGTAAGAAGAATCAGCTGACAGCAAGAGGGAGCTCATTGAGCGAATAATACGATTGGAAAAAACCTTCAATATCTTGGTGGAACCTATGATCCACTGTGAGATCCAAATTTCCTTTGACATAATCTTTGTTTGTAATATGTTATGTAACTTTCTGCAGTGCATCGTCCCAACAACTGCCTAAGGTGAAGTTTAGTTTCTGTGAAGTGTGACTGTGTATTTTTTAAGTCTATCCCACTCAGGGTGTGATATTATATGAATCTCAATGAAAGGTGATATGTCTTTTTATACCATGTGCCTTATAATGTAATCTATAATAACCCTACAGGTGAATACTGTTTTCACCCTATTCATGTTTGTCCCTTTCATTGAATTAGTGACTGTGGAACCCCCAATGTGTTAATTGCTTATTATTCAATTAAAACACTTTATATTATACATTCCACCACATGCAACATGCAGGTAAATGATTCCTTAAAGAAAAAAGAAATCAGTGGACAAGACCACTCAGTAAGAGAAATTGTGCAAAAACACTGAATCAAGTATAGCATCTTTGAAATAGTCCCTGAAAAACACCTCTAACTTTGAAAACATAGCAGTAATAAACTCATCGTCACGGGTAACTGGAACAACCTCCATACTCTGAGACGTAAACACCACAAGATGCCAAAGTTGACTGTTTGTGCAAAACAACTGGTCCTGAATTTGGTAATAGTAGTCATGTTGGCTTTAAGGGTGAGCTGATTGTTCTAATTGACCTAATTTACGATGTTGCGCAACCTTCTATGGTAAACTGCGTGTATTAGAATACCGGAAGCGGGCGAGGGACCGCATTGCTCCGTGGCGCCTCGTAGCGGATTAAAACTCGAGGTCTCTCATTCACGATACGACAAGCCATGCCAAAAGAAAGATTTTGATAAAAATGGTAAAACACGTCAATATACTGTCAAAGAGTTTATAGCATAGCTAAGCAAGCTCACTCGAGCCGTCCGCCCGACAAAGTATGTGAAGACGCCACCTTTTAGCCGAAGCGTTATTGTCATAGCGTCTTGTCATAGCGTCTCTTAAAGCCACGTGGAATTCTCTGTTTAATTTGGAGCTGTAGTCGCCTCGAACAATTAGATGACTCCATATCTTTAACAGCCGCCGAGCCCCGAGACGTTGGATCAACAGTCCAATGTGCTTTTGTTGAATTCATGGTGTCGTCGCCTGATGTAAATTGTACGCCGACCCAAGGCCGGTTCCCTTGCTTCAGACAGTGATTGACAATCTAAAACTACTATCCACAGTGCGGTCACGAGCATCATAAATTGCGCGGACGCTGTTAGAGGCTAACTGTTTTCCATAGGAGTACCCCGACGTGTTTCAGCAGCGGCAAGGCTCTGCGAAACGGCATTTTCCTCGCTCTCATCAATCGCAGTGACGTCAGCCAAGTATTCCCATGTGCTTTTGTTTGTGTCACTGCAGCACCACCATACGATCGGATGCATTATAATTAGGGAAGCGATCACCGCAGGGCCACTCGAAGTGAGCCCTCTCAGATATACTCTTTGTCAGGAAAAAGCTTCTCCCTTGATTTCTTCAAATTGTTTCGCATACTTTTGATAAGATCAGGAGGTCGCACGTAACATAGATGGACTGGTCTCCATTCTTGAAATATGGCATATCCTCTGTGTAAAAACTTGGTTACAAATGAGTATTTTTAC
>CM067355.1:2048721-2297355 GCA_034190875.2 Urechis unicinctus
GCTCTCTTGCCCTCTCTTTGTCTTTTCCTGTCTCGCTCTCTTCGCCTCTCTACCCCTTCCATCCTCTCTTTCTTTCCAGCCGGGCTGCCCCGAAAAGTCAGATTTTATAGTAGCAGTCTCCCCCTTAGCAATGGTTAACAGTCAATCCAACATACCCTATCGGAGGGGTCATAGCACACTTGTATGACCTTTCCATGCTCAAGGGTTGTTGTGATATGTTCGCTGTGTTATTTAGAAGGTAGTCTCCAATAATTTTGTGTTCAATTTACAATGCGAAAACAGAAGTTACAGTTGAAATGTACAAAAGCGACCAATGCCACATTTGGCACATATTCACATTAGGATGAAATATGCCAACCACACTCCCCTTAATTCGCTCGATCCCAGTGACATGCTGACGTATTTCTTGAGTGGTTACAGTGCTCCGCTCATCACCATAACAAGCTGCACGTGGCACAGTTCAGCAACAGCACACAGGCCTGTGCTGCTTGTTAACCAATGAAAGGCGTCCGAGCACAGGTCGTAACACATGGACCACACATAGGAATTTTGAAGGTATCTGACCCAAAGGATACCGACGACGTGTTCACGAAAAGATATATAGAAAAGGAGTCAAAGTGCCAATGACATGCAAAAGGGCCTTATTGATTGATAATGTATGTATATGATGCAAATTTGGCTGAACCAACGGGAAAACAAGCGACGAAATGTGTTTATGGTGTTTTATCCGTGAAATGTAGTTCAAATTATGAAACTTTGACATCATAGTTTTATTTTGAGCGCTTGATAATTGTGATACTTTAACGCCAATTATAAAATATGATTCCTTGGTGGGTGGAGGGAGGGTGTGTAGGGGTCTGGGGGGATGAGGGGTGTACATTACAGAGAATGGCCAAATACAATTCACTGATAACCAGCGGACCTAACATTTTTAATCGCCGTGGTATCCGGTTCCCGTGGACGATCACGTTGAATGGCGGCCCCACCGCTTAAAGGGGATGCACCCGACCCGGTAGCTCAATAGTACCATGCTAGACCTTCCTCTTAGTGGCATGCGTTTTGTGGCTGCTGGCACTGCAGGGGAGCTGTCCAATGATCTTCATCCATCACCGTCGCGATATCACCTCGTTGTTGACGTTAAACCTCAATATGGCCATTAATATCAATTTCAATCGCCTTAGTATGTGAAACCATGCTCTTGTTTTCAAAATGCTGTCGGATCAGATATGGTTCGATATATTGATAATTCTTACAATTTTCAGTAAGGAAAGTATCAATATGCAAGAGTTTATTGAATATGTGCATTTTTGTACATATCACGTACTATCTTAAATCGATGATCTCGGCTGCAAAATATTCAGCCAGACTACACCAGACAAATAATTTTTCTCAACTATGGCAGACATAGATGGTGGTTGTTCCTTTTTAAAGAACATATATTCATACAGATCAATATAGAGCTATTTCCAGTATTGTACATCCATGTCGTACCACCCCTCTCCCGTCCACCTGCTTATAACCTTAAAAGAAGAGACGTAAAGCAAAAATCGAACAATTACATGAATTATGAATATATTGAACCATATTTGATGCGACTGTGTTCAGATAATCAGGCGGTTGACGATGATACGTCCGTTGGCTATGAATGAAGGGTATTTTCGCATTATTGAAGATACAATAGACACTAAAATTGTTCACGAATTATGAATATATTGAACGATATCTGATCCGTCTGAATCTTTAGATACTCAGGCGATTTAAAATGGTATGTCCTTTGGTTATCAATAACATATATTTTTACACTTGCTCTTGCTCTCTAGCTCTCTCTCTATTCACTTCCCCGCTTTATGTCTTCTCTAGTTCTCTCTCTATATATACACATCCCTCCTCTCAATGGCTTGCTCTCTAGTTCTCCAATTATACACACTCCCCCTTGTTTATGACTTGCTCTCTAATTCTCTCTCTATATATATACCCATCTTTATGCCTTGCTCTCTAGTTTGTCTTTTTCTGTCTCGCTCTCTCGGTCTCTTAATCTACCCCTTCCATTCACTCTGTTCTCCAGTCAGGCTTTCCAGACATGTCGGATCTTACGCGGGCGATCTCTACATTTTGGTTAACGCAGAATATTGGCTGGAAACGCGGAGCGAGCAACCAGGACGGAAGTCCTCTGAAGTTGAGTATAGTGTCCCCGTGAGCAATGGCTTAGCGTCTGAGACCGAGACGGATGAAGTCAACCCCGCATACACTATGGGAAGGGTGGTGGCGCACATGTATGACCTACATGCTCACGGGCTGGTGTAGCATGTTCGATGTGTTATGGAGAAGGTAGTCACCAGTAAGTGTGTGCCCAATTTACAATGCGAATTTTAACATAAGGATCACAAACGCAGACCACATCCGCCAAGATTCGCTCGACCCAAGTGAAATATTTCTTGACAGGTTAGGGCGCCCCTCTCACCGCCGGTACCAGCTGGAATCGCACAAGCGCAGCACTTGCAACATAATCTTTGGCTGATAAAACAAGTCAGCATAGAACGATGTCAAATACTGGTCGGAAATCAACAAAAGCGACCGAGCGCAAGTCGTAACATGCGGACAGCACATAGGAATTTATAGTATCTGACACATACGACGTCGACGCTGTGCTCACGGGGGAGGAGATTTGGCAAAGTGAGGTTGCGAAGAGGAAAAAAACAAGCAAATAAAGGTGCTTGTATATCATTGCAAATTAAATTCTAAATTTTATATTTTTGAATTATAGTTTGAGGGACCTATAGTTTTTAACAAAAGATTATTATTCATATCAGTGATATCGCAGCGTCGCTTAAGAAGCATGATATTCACAGTTGCTCCAGTTGGGTGGGGGGGGGGGGGTGTGGTTGTGGGGATTGCGTGGGAATGTACATTACAGGAATTGCTATATATACATATGTCCGCATATATATTCTTTAGAAAGATGCACCCACCATCCGTGACAGTCATATACGAGGTCAATTATTCGTCTGGTGTGGACTGACTGAATGTTTCGCAGCCATTAGCTCGGAGTGCAGAAACTATATGATAAGTAAAAACATAACATGTGTATCGATCCTCTCCTGACAGACGATATTGTGAATTATGAATATATTGAACAATATCTGATCGAATGAATGCTTTGCAGACGAAGGTTTATAATTTAGATACTATGTGACCCATATGCACCTATGCAATAAAATAATGCAAATGGTTACTTTGCTCACGAACCATTGTGCAAATGATGAACCATATTCGTAAAACTTATCGGTGTAAGCATGAATCATGATAAATATCTTCTTGTCTACAATAGCAGCTACATGTCACGAGTAATGTCATCCTACCGAATCGTAACTACCAATCTACTATCTTGTCTACCAATGCCACTTCATTGAACCCCCAAATACTGTCTTTGAGAATCAAATGAACTTTCCAGGCTGTCACAACACTTCATTCCAGGCTGTCACAACACTTCAATCCGGGCTATCACAACACTTCATTCTGGGCTGTCACAACACTTCATTCCGGGCTGTCACAACACTTCATTCTGAGCTGTCACAACACTTCATTCCGGGCTGTCACAACACATCATTCCGGGCTGTCACAACACTTCATTCTGGGCTGTCACAACACTTCATTCCGGGCTGTCACAACACTTCATGATACATATCAAAAATTCTAAATTTTTTAAATATCGAATGATAGAACAACATCATCGAAATTACGTAGATCCAACTTAAAGTGAACGTATTGATCCACCTCACGTAATAACGTCAATGTTATTACGAGCTGGGATATAAATAGTCATGTGAAAGACCGCGGTTGTATTGTAATCAAATCTTTTGCTGACTTTGATACAGATACAATGCTCTATTTTTAGAATAATAGATGAACTAGATGAGAATGTTGTTTACAATAACTCCGTGATATTGAGGATGATTATGGTGCTTGGAACATCGCACTTTAAGTGTCAGCGTCCACTTGCCATAAACATATTGCTTGCACCTGGTTAAATGCCATGCCTACTGCATCGCAGTGGCTTACAGCACGGTAGCAGTTTGGTGTCCCAAACCCCGCATCAGTATAGCGTCACTACAACGGCAAGATAATTTCACCGAAGCGTCGCCGCAAAATTACTACACTGTCCCTACAAAAGGTACCACAATATCACTAGAGCGTTGTAAAAATCCACCCACTTTTACTGCAACAACGGCGAATAATATGAAAAAAGAGAAATCAAATACTTGCCTTCAGTTCTTTGGGAACCGTACAAACACCTGCACATACTAGTTTCGACTCTTTAACTTCCCTCGATGAACAACACAATCACTGAAGGTGATGTTGTGAGATGCTTACTCTAAATTGTAGGGAACGTAATCAGATCATGTTGATTGAGAACACGTTAATAGAACGACTTTTGTCAATGGAGTTACGATGCTTTAACTTCACTCGAGGGACATCACAATAATTGAGGGTTTTTTTTGTGAGAAAATTGTGAATAATTCACTACTGGCGAATCGGTATCAGTCTATTATTATGAATAATGATCTAATCTCGTGCAAAAACAAAATTTACGACGCCTGCCATATTTGTTCATTACAATTTCCTTAACATATCGAATAGTAAAAGATACAGCCATGTCAAAATTGTAGAATATGCAAAAGTTTATCCAACAGTTAATAGAAATGTTGAGTAACCCCTCCCCAACCAGACATCACTACCGGTCTTATGTTGTTCGATGGTGTGGCTTAAATGCACTTTAAAGTCAAATATGGTACATGCTCAATCTTTCCTGAGCACACGCATGACACCACCAGTCGTTATAATGAGATTACCGTAGTCATGTGTAAGTTCTGATGCTAATGTTTTGTCCGTTGTGAGTGTAGTTATCATGTAACAGTTTACTGAATCGGTGTCTTTACCAGTGCGCACACACAAGCACATTATGTGGTTAGTTGTACAACAACAATACCATAGAAATGACCAAATCGAAAGAGTACATTTTAGACAGGTATAAATTATGGAAATATTGCGCCATATCTGATCCCGCTGAATGCTTCAGAGACGGGAGCCTTGAATTTAGGTAGTATGTGTTGTGTAAATGCATGATAATAGTTCTCGTATTCACGTCAGCAGCACTACAACGTCGCTAATGAAATATGATACTATCAACTGCCCGCGCGGCCAGGGGTCGGGGTACGTATTGATGTACATTGCAAGGAATTGAACTTATATATATTCTGTAGAAAAGAGCAACCAACATCTATGAGAGCCGTATACAAGGTTAATTATTCTTCTGGTGGGGGTTCCACATACGAGAGCAGGAAGTCCATTAGATCGCCATGTATACATAAATATGCATTTTTGTATTCTTTTGAAAGAAGAAGCTACCATCTGTTAGAGCCGTATAAACGGTCAATTATTCTTCGGTCTGGGCTGACCGAATGTTTCACAGACGAGAGCACGAAGCTCATTGGTTCGCCTTGTATGCACAAACATACATTTTGTATTTTTAAGAAAGAAAAAGCTACCATCTGTGGAGCCGTATAAACGGTCAATTATTCTTCGGGTGGCGGCTGACTGAATTTTCCACGGACGAGTGCACAAAGTTCATTGGATGGCAATATATGCATGTATGTGCATTTTCATTCTTGTGACAGCCATATACATGGTCAATTATTCGACAGGCCCGACCCGATGTATGTTACATGGACAAGCGCTTGGAGTTCAGATAATATGTAAAATGTAGACAGGTGGACATATTCAATACAATGTTGCATATCAATACTTACCCGACGAAATAGTGTATGAATTATGAATATATTGAACGGTATCTGATCCGACATAAAGAATGTTCAGTTACACAGGCGATTGAAAATACTGTGTCCGTTTGTTATTAATGTTTTGGATATTTTTGAACTAGAGTTTTCCAAAATATTCTGAAATAGTAAATATTGATGTAGTTTTATATAGATACATACGTCCCCCTAAACGTCATGATGCAGTAGCTTATCCATTACCCACGTGGTCAATATCCAATTGTAATGCTGACGATGTGTAACGCCTCACAACGCAGATTACTAACGCCAATACGAAGCCACAGCCTTATTAGTGGAATATATACATATCTTAATGCCTATTTCACTAATAATATTTATAAATGAATCACACAAAGCATATATTCTAATTGGCAACATTTTGACAGGGCTATGAATGATAAATATCTGGGACAGTATGCCTTGTGTATTACGAGAGAAGTTTCATAATATATGTATAATGTAAAAGCGAGTGTTAATGTACCTTATGCAAATACCTTTGCCGCCCAAATGACAAGCGTGTGATTTGCAGGGATGACCACTTCACACATAACTGTTTTCCAAATATTGCCTACTTCATACGTTTTAATCCATTCATGCAGGTGCACCGGGGCATTCGACCTGATAAACTTTAGGAAAAGTCAGCTACCATCACTGACAGCTGTATACGAGGTCAATTATTCGTCTGACGAATGTTAACTGCGTAAAGATATTGATCCAAATATATCTAGTAAACTTCTCCTCTATGGATCACATGCTATAAGGTTTATTCATCTACTCGATAGCGATGAAATATATGCGTAAATTTTTTTTTTTGATTGCGCTGTACCCGTGGTGACGTGTCTTATTACTATGTCAGCCGGTTCTCGTAGAATAGTGGTAAGCTGAGCCGCTTTTCCATATATATATATATATATATATATATATATATATATATATATATATATATATATATATATATATATATATATATATATATATATATATATATATATATATATATATATATATATATATATATATATATATATATATATATATATATATATATATATATATATATATATATATATATATATATATATATATATGTGTATAGGCAGTGAACACTTAATGAATCATTGTGATGATATGCGTTGTCATAAATATAACGATTCCTGTCCATTCAACTTAAAACTATTATTGTGCACATATAAATACATGCACATATTAATAGAATGGCTCACCATTATCTGTACCTCGTTCTCAGCATTGACCTAAGTGATGTAGGTACTCCCCTCCCACCTCCTGTTAGTCTAGATCTCAAACAATTACTCCCATATGACCTATCTTTGGAATGGTTTGTTACACATTTCACACATGGAAAATCTCTAATGTAGACTTACGCACAATAAAACGATCCTGTTCTACACGGAAAGGTGAAACCACAGACATAAGAAACCCAACCCAGAACATCACCATAAGTGTCTGAACAACAGCATTGTTTTGTCAAATAACAGACTCATTCATTTTCGCAGAGTTTTCTGTTTAAAGTGAAATGCGCTTTCAAAATGTAGCAGAGAATTTACCTTATAATATTCACAACCCTCAAAGCATAATAGAGCTATTACGTCTATGGATTCCAATTAATTGCTCGTTTGGCCTATGCGCAATGATTAAGGGGTGTTGTCAAATCACACGCACATACATTTATCTCATTAGAATTTTTTTTAATGAAGCATAGAATGTACATTATAACACTCATAGCCCTCTCAGCATCACGAAGCTATTGTGTTTATGGATTCATGTTACCTGCTCTGCTTCTTTGTGTCCATTTACAAATGGGACATATCTGACGCTATACAATAAGAAAAATTTCAAATTGGCTTCACAGCTTAAGCTGCACGTCGGTAGAAGCAGTTAAGTCATATATTAATACTTGCTTTTGCTTAACATCGGCGAAATAAATTAGGCTGCCATCGACAGAGCTGTTTTTGCCTCTCCAATAATCATCAAATTGATGACGTAAATGATAAATGTTCTAAACGTCTTTGTGTAAGCCTTTTGAAAAATGCCTATATAATTATTTGGTTATAGTTCAGGATTTGCTCTTTATCTGAGTACCAGCCAACGTTTGACAAAGTCATGTAAAACTGATACTTAGAACATATTCATATTAGATATTCTGCCATTCTTGAGGAGAGGAATGATTATGTTTTGCACTATTTTGAAACAATTTAATTGCATGGGATGGAAGAGGTTTGATGGCGCGAATTTCAGTGTAAAGTACTATTGTACTTACCTAAGGAACCCACTTGAAAAGAATGTGAGCAGCAGGGATGACGATTCCAAGCACTTCAGTAACGCAAAATCGTCATATCAATTATAGAATATCGCCTACATCAATTGATTTCATCCATTCAACTTGCAGAAGACACTATAAGGTACCATCTGTTGCCACCGTATACGAGATCAAGAGTGATCCTACTGCATATTTCCAAACGAAGACGCGTGCCACTGTCATTTCCGTATAGACATTAACGGCAAATTCGCGGCGACGTTATCCCACGTAGAATCCATTTTCCTCGGCGATTGACGAATGCTGAATTGTGTCCAGATGTGAAAGAATCCCAAATAAATGGAATCGGTTTAAGCTAGATAAAAACAACCAATACGTTGTCTTGCTCTTGGTTATCGATACGCTAGTTATGGAGATGTCGGCCAATTTAAAAGATCCTGCTTGTTATTGACGATCCAGTGATGAAGATATTGACCAAATTAAGGAATCTTGCTTATGTTAATCTTCTTGATTGTTGATATGTCATTTATAGAGAAGCTAGCTATTTGAAGTGGTATATATTGTGAGTATATTACTTCTTATATGTCACACTTATAGGGCATAACTCTACAACAGAAGCGGACAACACAGCTCGATGCATTTTCTACACAGACAAATTTAATGGAGGTATATTTCAGTGACCGAGTGACAAATTCACAGATGCAGTTAAAAAATTAAATGTTGGGCGGAAAAAGGCTACCTCTTACAATAATCTTAAAATAGAACACCTTAAGCAAAACTTTGCAAGGAAGTAGCTATACAGATATCGCCTGCAGACAGAGCATACATACTATGTTCTGTATTTCATGCACCTAGGTTCTAAATATGTTAACCCGTATACACAAACTGATACCCAACATAGTAACAGCAAGTAAGACTCCACCGCCACGTGGCTATACACATAAACTAGTTCAGCAAGCGATTCAAATGTTGATTTCAAATACTTACATGAATATATATGAGAGGCGCTGAAGGCGACACGAGTAGACATGTAAATTTACCACCCTTACTTCACTGTCTTTCAAGTTGCATATATAAGTGTATTGACATGTTGTATCTGCAAGCATGGTAACAATAGTGAGTGACTGGGGTGGGGTAGAGTAGTGTAAGGCGTACCTCAATACACCCCTTTATAGGGGGTGTATGGAGGTACGTCTTACACTACTGGGTTGGTGATCAGCATGATGGTCGTTTGAAAAATATTTACCAAATGTTTATTATCCGGCTCAACATACTGCGCATTAAAACAGTCAGGTTTCATCCAAGTTTCAAATGAGTCTCTTACTCGACCAAGTTGCTCGGCCTTTCGTTGACAACTACATGAATAAACTCGTCTAACTTTGTGTGTCTATTCTAAGCGCCGTGTCACACATCACGTGACGCATAATATAACGTCAGCCATTTCTGCGCATTTGATCATGCAAGCTACTTGTGAATTTGCAATCGTTGCAGCTCTCAATTAGCATTTGATGACATTCTACAATCGTATAATTCTCACAAACACCGCCACCTGTTACAACTTGTGCTGGTTCCTTATAGATATAAAAGAGAAGCTGTTCCCATGCCTAACCAGTAACGGGCGTCCAGCCACCAGCTCGTCACCAAAGCCCAGTCCTGACTCATCTGTAGAAGACCACTGGTTTGCAACATCTTGTTTTCAACATGGCGTTTACAACAGCCAGCAGCGAACTATTACACAGTACGTTTTCTTATCTTCATTTTTAACGTCGACAGGCTTTTATTCACAAACTAGACAACCGTTCATTCTATCTAAGCCAGTTTCTTAAAACAAAGCTCACGCATTCATAGCCATGGCTTTTATACCACAAGCTCCGCTTGCAGTTTATCTCCATCGTCCAGAATACTTGAAGACGCTTTGACAGGATTTGTATTAAATTCTCTTGATGAGGTAAAGTACAGCCTATAATCACCAACAAGTTTAAACTAGTTTCTTAAAACAAAGCTTCCTCATGGTTTTTATGTCACACGTTCTGCTTGCAGTTTATCTCCATGGAGCTTCCATTATACTCGAAGATGTTTTCAAGGTATTTGTGTTTAATTCTCAAGAAGCAGTAAGTATGAGGTAAGTATCACGTTTGTTTTGCAGAGTATGGAAGAAACAGCGACTGAAACCAAGCTGGGGTGTATGGAAAACAAGGTGTTCTATTCAACAGAAGTTCACAGACCTGGCTGAACGTACGGGTCTGTAATGTAGGTTCACATAGACCCGATGACTTTCAGAGAGCCATAGTAGGCACCGAGCGATTGCGTGTCGATGGGCGTTTGCGTTTGCGTTTGCGCTGAACTGACAAGCACCCGTCACAATTAGGGGATGATTGCCTGAAACGTATTGGTTCTTGTATGATATATCATTACTTGCGTACATCTCTTTTGCAGTCTCATATAATCCTGCATATCCTTACTGTTGCCCTCACGACGTGGACACGTGGTGTTTCACGTGCTGGGCACCAAGGGACGATTGCTGCATTGCAATCGGAATCCCTCAAAAATGCCAAGCTGGCGTAAGTATTATAAGTGTGATAGTCAATTAGAATTTCGATAAAGATTTTGATATCGATAATTATTACCTTCGTTATTCACAGGAGACCTGTGCTCATTACACGGACGCAAACGGACACTCGCATCGAGGATGCGTACCATATGACGATTGTCCCGCAGTCTATGTGCCTTGCGGGGAAGATGAAAAACCATGCATTGAATGTCTGTGCGACGACGCTAAATTCCACACAGACGTACAAGATCGTAATTTATCACAATGCGAAGGCCCAGGTAACTCCAACTTATAGACATTATCGTCATTGGTGTTATCAAATGCTTCACGACAGTTGCCATAGATTCGCTTACAATATATGTTCCGTGCAGGATTCGAGTTTCCATATTTCATTGCCTGGTGCTATGGTGATCCTCACATCAAATCGTGTGACGGGAGCCACTACTCGTTGTGTCCCGTTGATTGTTGTCATATATTCATTCGAGACAATTGTCAGGGCGGCGTGCCAATTGGTCCCCCTACGTTCTCGGTGGCAATATACCTGGAGCCTGCCGCTACGCTTAAAAGAGGCCAAGTAGCAAAAGCAGTCAAGATCATCTATCGAAATGTCTATCTGGTAATGTGGTTGCAAAACCCATATTTCAATGCAATCGGACATATATCTTAATTACAAATATCATAGAAACACACACACACACACACACACACACACATATATATATATACATGTGTATGCATGTGTATGAGTGATACTTCTTGCTGCCATGCACACATATGGGTGCGTAATCATCAAGTTATCATTTGTTGCCAGTACATTGATGTCAACATCGGTACCTACGAAGTCGACGGCGTGCAGGTTAATGCCACAGCGTACCCTGGCCAATTTAGAGGTACTTCATACGTAACAACCTTCTACGAATACCTTAGCATTCTGGTGAGTCATATTTGCAAATTTGCGGTTCTTGCTTTATAACACCATATGTTAATATACTGCTTCATGTGAATTTCAATATTAGTTTTATTTTTCAAGGTTTAAAATGTACTTAAAATTGACAGACCTGGACATTATCGGATGCAAAATTGATTATAATCAAATATGCTGTGTCATCAAGTGCATCGAATTCATAAATGACGATTTCCGCGTCTACTGGGATTACTACGGAGGATTGTCTGTGTGGATTCCAAAAAAATTCGCAGGCCAGATGTGTGGCCTCGCCGGCGATTGCGATGGAAACCCAAACAACGATTTGAGATGTGGCCCAAGCGATAATGATGGTGATTGTCCGTGGCTTGGTCCACCACCGCCATGCATAGCAGGAGCTATTATGGTAAGCTGACAGTCACAATATACACGCAAGTACGATTTTGGTATTCAACTCAATCAGACTCATATAATATCGAACGGATGGCGTGATTGCAGGGCACGTCACAGTTGTTCGAGTTCGGAATGAGCTGGTATAATCACAATACAGGAAGCAAAGTGTGTAACGACACCTGCTACCCTCCTCAATATGTTATAGTCTGATCAAACCATCTCGACATGGAAAACGACACTGTGGGTTATGGTTAAAACGGGAAACTGTACAGTAGGGGTTTGGTGAACTCAATAAAATACTGCATGCAAATCGGACGTCTTGTCTTGTAATTTGTGCACTTAAATGTAATGATGTCTTGCTCTTACTTATATCTAAAGCTGGGGAATTAATATGTTTTTCGTCGATTTTAACAGGTATATATTATTTTACATATCCAGCATTAATTCCAGCTTCTGGGAATTACACTTGGCTACTCCATCCCAACCCCCTCCTCTAGCTTATAATCAGGGGCCGTATTCATAAAGAAAAATAACTTGAGCATTATCAATATGTGAGCTTAGCTGGGTCTGCTATCTCGGACGGATTCATAGAACGAACTAGTGATCTCAACTAAGTGCGTAAACTCAATGCTGGCAAGCAGCCAACTCAATGCTGGCAAGCAGCCAACTCAATGTTGGCAAGCCGCCAACTCAATGCTGGCAAGCAGCCAACTTAATGCTGGCAAGCAGCCAACGCAAATTACTGTTATCAGGAGACTCGTACTGATATGATAATAACGTATTGAGATCTCACTATATTTTGAAAAGCGTCCAGATATCTCTCGACGGATTTATTTTTATCTTGGGGTTTACTCTGCAAACTTCTAACTGAATATTCAAATGATAAGGGAGCTGTGCCGTGATTGGTCACATCTAAGTCAAACACTTCAAGAAAATTTCTGCGTAGTCCTTGTGACCACGACAACGATTTTACGCCGTTTAATCTCGTTACAACACAAACTGGTGCTAAAACCAAAGAGTGTATAGTACGCCATGAGTTATCACTCGCGCTATGGCCGAGAACATATGTGAATACGCCACCTTGTGAGACGCGTGTTGCTGTGCCATAGTGTCTCTTAAAACTACTTGAAATTATCTGATTCATTCGGAGGCGTGGTCGCCTCGACCAATCAGACGCCCAGCACCAGTCGTTGGATCAACGGTCCCATGTGCTTTTGTTGGTTTCATGGTATCGTCGGCTGATGACGGCCGTATCACCACAAAGCTTCGGAGTGAGCCCTCTCAACGTAGCTATAAACTCTTGGTTAGAACTACGAAATGATGAAATTAGTCTGTGTCTGATTCTTAGTAATTATTCCTGTGTCAAAAATAATCCTAAAACCAGATACAGTACAAAATTTGTATCTTAGAAAGTTCTTTAGAATCCCATTCGAAGTCAGTCAATGACTTACATGTGTGAACATATTCGTTTATGTCCCTGATCATCCCGATCCAAGTATAAGGGGGCTGCATGACTGAAATCATTCGCGAAGTGCCCAGATGTCCACCTAGAGATGCATTTTGAAGAAGTGTTCATTGAGGTTCTGAGGGATGACTAACTGTGCCATTGCTTTATTTGGTTTCGGTCCCTGTGAAGTTAATATGTGATACAAGAGATCGTCAGCAATAAAATAGTTTTGCTAGCGTTTGAGCAGCATGTCTGCCTCTCGTTTATTGGTGGGAATGGTGCCATATTTGAGGAGTATACTGCATTTGGGGTCAAGCCTTTGCTGACGCCTTATCTGTTCTTGGCTTAAAGTTATTGAGTCCCAATTGGTTTTCGCTTGGTTTGTTAGCCGATGTCGGAGCTCAGCGCGTTTAGTCCCTTTATAAGTTACTTGGCATAGGGCTTCTGCTTCATAAATGTCTTCTGAATGTAAAGATAGCGAGGCAAGTTTATCGTGATCGCGATGGAAGGCAGATAACTTTTCGCTGCAGTGGCGTAAATAGTGCGTATGGACTGATGCACGAATTCGTCTTCCGATTCACCTGGTTGAGAGATATGCGATGGGATTATGAATGGCACGTAGTGAAACTTAACCTAAAGTTTTGTCGTTAACCGCGTTGTCTGCTTGCTAATAAGTTTCGGGATGGTGAATCGCTGACAACAAGTTGGGCTTGGCCGGTCACAAATGAGAAGAGTTTGACGAAAACAGTTGAGTTGTCGTAAGGGGAAGCGGAGATTTGAGCGTGTTAATAACAGGGGTGACCGTGTCAAGATCGGGAAAACGATCGATGACGTCATCAGCATTGGTACGGGTGATGTCATAGGGGCGTCGACTTAATGGGTCTTGTACAATGTTGTCCTTCCCTTTAACATGACTCACTTCAAATTGAAATTGCTGCATGAATGTGACCCATCTGGCTAGTCTACCATGAGGCTGTTTTAACCCTAATATCCATTTGAGACCTGAATGATCAGTATGAAACTGGAATTTCTATCCCTCAAGATAAACTCTGAAAAGCTGAATACCCTATACTACGCTAGAAGTTCCCATTCTGTGGTTGAATAATTTGCCTCAGATTTAGTAAGACCTCACCCTGCAAACCCTATCGGTCGTAGCTTGCCGTCAATTTTCTGACTAGGACATGGCCTAATCCTAGCTTACTAGCATCAGTCGACAATACGAATGGTTTGCTGAAATCGGGAAAGGCTAAAACCTGTGAACTTACCAGCGCCTTCTTCAAGGCGTCAAATGCGTTTTGGCATTCTGGCGACCAGGTGAAGGATTGATTCTTCTTGGTCAAAGCATAAAGAGGGCGCGCAAATAATTGCGTAACCACTGATGAACCCGTTGATCCCAGGAAAGCACGAACGTCTTAAAGTTTTGTGGGGGTAGGGTAAGATTCAATTGCTTCTAATTTGTCAGGATTGGGTAGTATGCCTTCTGGTTGTAATACATGGCCCAGATACTTTCCCTTTTTCATGGCAAACGAACATTTTCTGGGGTGTAGCCTCAGTTTGGCATTGCGTAATTGTACAAATATTTCCCGGAGATGTTTAAGATGCAAGTCAAATGTGGGCGAGAAACAACAGATATCATCGATGTATGCCATGACGTTCTTGTATTGTATGTTATGCAACAAAGAGTCAATGAGGGATTGAAACACGCTCAGCGCGTTCCGTATGCCCTGGGGCATCGTTTGATACCTGTATTTCCCGGAAGGTTTGATAAACCCAGTTTTATCCCTGGACTCTGGATCTAAGGGGATTTGATGGAATCCTTGAGTGCAATCAAAAACTGAAAGTACTTGGGTTTGTTCTCACCTCCACAATCTAACACATCATCTGACCTGGGAATCCTAAGGACTTGAGGGATGGTTAACGCATTAAAACCTCTGTAATCAATTACAAGTCTTAGACCACCACCGGCTTTCTTAACTAAAAGGGCCGGCGATGCCCAGGGTCCGTCGTGAGCTTCCTCGATTAGTCCTGGTTGGACTTGTTGGTCGATGATTTTGTCCATTTCCTGTCTGCCCTGGGGAGCCATTCTATAGGATACTTATGAACAGGAGTAGAGCTCAGGAGAATCTCAAGTTTTATTGGTCAACCCTAACTCCTTGGTTATTGGATTGAAAAAACAGTTGGAGAATTCTGCTATCAGGTCTTTAAGCTATTGGCGCTCAATTTCACTTACCTGAGACTGGCTTCAGTCTTCATTTGGTACATGGCTAGTATCTTGTGAGGGAAAATGCCATTCATTCAATTTAATATACTCACCTTCACCAGCATTCACGGTGTCATAAATTTTGTTCTGGAAGGTTTCTACATCATTGTCCCAGCGATCAAACGTGGCAATTCTCTCACCCTTGGTAATAAGCTTTGCAACAGGAGTAGTGTTAAACAATTTTACTGGCACACAGTTGTCATTAACGCTTACTGCTGCGTGGGCTAACCGAATACCTTTTGCATTTAAATGTGGGAAAACTGTACATTCTCCTGCTGTTTTGTTTTCAGTTTTACGGAAAAGATTTCCTGCACATATAATTTCAGAAAAGGCATCAATAGTAATATAATAATAGTGCAGAGTGTACAGAAATATTGGTTGTGAATGAGATGGTACCGGCTCCGAAATTCATTACTGTCGAAAGTTTCTTTAGAAATGGAATGCCTAAGTACATTGGAGAGTGAGAGTCGCTCAATACCACAAAATCAGCTAATAACCTTTGGTTATGTACATAGAATGGTAAGGTATTGTTACCTATAGTTGTTACTTGAGTGTTGTTGGCACACACACACATTTGCTAATTCTAGACTTAAATCTGTTCCGTAATGTTGGTTGCAATTTGGCCAATACGTCTACAGATAAGAAATTTAGATCAGCTCCTGAGTCGACTTTAGCTTTGTATCGGTTATTTAATAGCATTATAGTCAAATCATTGTGGCCCGTTACTCACAGAGTCAGCAATGGGCGATGATAGTTTCCCTGGAAGTGACAGGTAGAACTAGCATGCCCTAGCTTTCTGCATATGGAGTAGGAAAGGTTGATGTTAGTGCGGCATTGCTTCTTGTGGTGTCCGACATCATAGCACCTGCGGCAGATTTGCTGCCAGCAGTTCCTCTCGGAGTGCCCTCTCCTGTTGCAGACGGAGCATTGAGTGGCGATCGGACGGTTTTCGCGTTTGCGGGAGTATTGTCGGCCGCCATTGCAATTTCGGGAGTTATTCCGGACGTAATTGCGGCCTCTTGGCGGATGCCTGTGTTTGTCGACGCCGTATGAGGAGGTGTTACCGTAATATCGACGGCTGTCGTGACTTCGATCGTCCGAGCGTGTGCTGCCTCGCTCGTTCCATTGGTCATAAGACGGATAGCTGTTGCGTGAGGGGCTGCTCTGGTATTTGCTGTCACTGCAGTCTGTTGTAGGGGAACGTCCTCTATCATCAAAACTTACCTGTTTCGGAGCCATGGAAAGCTGTAGAAGACGCATTTGTTCTTTGAGGTCATTTATGTCTCGTTCCTGTGGAGAAGGTGGTGGGGGAAGAGATAAACCTTGCATGATGGTCTCTAAGCGCGTAAGCGTGTCGGATTCCAAAGGGGTTGATGATTCGAAGTGGCGAGCCATTGTTTTGCCTCAATTAGGGTTTTGGGGTCAAAAGGTGTAGCCATGTACTGATTTCTTTGCAGAGACCCTTTGTGAATAGCTGCACTCGCACGGCCTCATCTGTTATGGTACGCGATAAGATATCCGTGAGGTCCTTCCTGTAGTCCTTGACGGATTCTCTCTTGCCTTTCCCCGGTCGAAAAAACGAGAGAGTTGGTTTTGCTGTTCCTCCATGGCGAAATGTAAGCGCATTGCGGCGGTCAGTCGGCTCACATTTTCCGCGACGTCGGCGGATAACCAACGGCACCAGTTGTTCGCTCTTCCCGTGATTCCGGTGCTGAGGGCAATACCCTGAAGCTGGTGAGGCACCTTATTTAGCCTCACATACGTTATGGATCTATGGAGAAAATCCTCCACGTTTACTGACAACTTTCCCTCGTAGGTTATCCGGTCGGGCAGGAAAGGGGCTCGTTTCGGATGACTGGAGCTAGTGCAGAGTGGATTCGTGTGCGATACCTGGTTGTCGGCAACGAGGCGGAAGGCTCCGGTAATGACAGCTGCCATGTCTGTAACGGCCGTCGCATCGGGGTGTGCCCGTCTTTCCTCTGTGTTTGTTGGCTGCTCTTGGGTCTCGCGGTGTCCGTCATCGCTGCTGCTACTCTGCGACATGGTCGGATTGGGATTCGTGCGATTTCTCGGCGCAGCAATTGTCAACTGTTTTCCTGTACGAAGGAGCATGTAGAGCGCTTGTACCGTTATTCGAAATTCACATATATATTATTACAGTTGAGGATCCGGAACTCCGAAAATATATATAATTCTAAGTGAAAACATATTATCATAACGTTAAAATAAGTAAATTGTGCAAACAGAAGAGGCTAAAATTGTCAATAATTATGACAGACACTTAAGTTCTATAATAGCCAAATGATGTAAGCTTTTAAGGATAATTATGACATTATCGAATGCAAAATTGATTATAATCAAATATGCTGTGTCATCAAGTGCATCGAATTTAGAAATGACGATTTCCGCGTCTACTGGGATTACTACGGAGGAATGTCTGTGTGGATTCCAATCAAATTCGCAAGCCAGGTGTGTGGCCTCGCCGGCGATTGCGATGGAAACTCAAACAACGATTTGGTATGTGACCCAAGCGATAATGCAGCTGATAATTGTCCGTACCTTGGTCCACTACCACCATATATATCCGGAGCTATTTTGGTAAGCTGACAGTCACAATAAGCATGCAAATACGATTTTGGTATTCAACTCAATCAGAGTCGTGTCATAATATCGAACGGATGGCGTAATTGCAGGGCGAGAAGACATTGTTCGAGTTCGGAATGAGCTGGTATAATCACAATACAGGAAGCAAAGTGTGTAACGACACTTGCTACCATCACCCGTGATGTAGTCTGGCCAAACCATCTCGACATGGAAAACGACACTGTGGGTTATGGTTAAAACGGGAAACTGTAGAGTAGGGGGTTGATGGACTCAATAAAATACTGCATGCAAATCAGACGTCTTGTCTTGTAATTTGTGCACTTAATCTCCTTCGTGACAAAGTAAAATGTAATGCTGTCTTGCTCTTACTTAAATGTAATGCTGTCTTGCTCTTACTTAAATGTAATGCTGTCTTGCTCTTACTTAAATGTAATGCTGTCTTTCTCTCACTTAAATGTAATGCTGTCTTGCTCTTACTTAAATGTAATGCTGTCTTGCTCTTACTTAAATGTAATGCTGTCTTGCTCTTACTTAAATGTAATGCTGCCTTGCTCTTACTTATATCTAAAGCTGTCTTGCTCTTACTTAAATGTAATGCTGTTTGCTCTTACTTAAATGCAATGCTGCCTTGCTCTTACTTATATCTAAAGCTGTGTTGCTCTTACTTAAATGTAATACTGTCTTGCTCTTACTTAAATGTAATGCTGTCTTGCTCTTACTTAAATGTAATGCTGCCTTGCTCTTACTTATATCTAAAGCTGTCTTGCTCTTACTAAAATTGTAATGCTGTGTGCTCGTACTTAAATGTAATGCTGTTTTGCTCTTACTTAAATGTAATGCTGTTTGATATTATTTAAATGTAATGCTGTCTTGCTCTTACTTATATCTAAAGCTGTCTTGCTCTTACTTAAATGTAATGCTGTCTTGCTATTACTTAAATGTAATGCTGTTTGCTCTTACATAGATGTAATGCTGTCTTGCTCTTACTCAAATGTAATGCTGTTTGTTCTTACTTTAAATGTAATGCTGTGTTGCTCATAATATATCTTAAGCTGTCTTGCTCTTACCTAAATGTAATGCAAAGCGAAATGTCTAGGAAGAACGCGACGTGTCCGACCAATGTCAATTTAGTGGTTTCTATACAGTAGTCCCAATGCAAGAAAATGTTTCAGCAGATATGTCTGCGTGCAAAGCGTCAAAGTAGCGGTTGCGTTATCTCCTGTCTCTAACAGGTGTTGTGTTGCTTACATTGCTCAAATACGCCGGAATCACAGACAGGTTCACACTTTTCATCTTCAGCCAGCTACACCCGCTTTTCTGCTACTATTTGACCCTTGTTCACTATTGGTATATGCTAAGGTAGCCTAATTTTCACTTTGTTGTATGCACACTCATACGTTGTGAATGTCTTCGCGCCCTTTTGAAGGATGTGTGATGGAGAATCCCCGAGACATAGGGCTGTTTACCAATTAGAAACAAGCCTCCAAGGCGTATATCAGCAGCCACAGATTCCTCATTGCATTACATTGGCATGGTCCAATAGATACTAAGAGACCGCCCTGGGTGGAGGGGCTCTCTAGTGGGGCTCGTTCAGCCCAGTTACCGCACCATAAGGTTGTTAACCAATTAGAAAAAAAGATCTCTTAGTGTCATCTTGCAAACAGGCACACTGGGAAATCCCCAGGGCGACCTATAACCAGATTATCCTGCATGTATAACATGTTAGGCTGTCAACAACCTCATTCCTGACCTGTTGAGGAGGGAATTAATTAGGTTTTCGTCGATTTTAACAGCTATATATTATTTTACATATCCAGCATTAATTCCAGCTTCTGTGAATAATACTTGGCTACTTCATCCCACCCCCACCCCCTATAGCTTATAATCAGGGACCGTATTCATAAAGAAAAATAACCATAAGCATTATCAATATGTGAGCTAAGCTGGGTCTGCTAACTTGGACGGATCCATAGAACGAACTGGTGATCAAAACTAAGACCGCCAACTCAATGCTGGCAAGCAGCCAACTCAATGCTGGGAAGCAGTAAACTCAATGCTGGCCTTGCAACTCAATGCTGGGAAGCAGCCAACTCAATGCTGGCAAGCAGCCAACTCAATGCTGGCAAGCAGCCAATGCAATGCGGGCAAGCAGCCAAATCAATGCGGGCAAGCAGCCAACTCAATGCGGGTAAGCAGCTAACGCAAATTACTGTTATCAGGAGACTCGTACTGATATAATAATAACGTATTGAAATCTCACTATATTTTGACAAACGTCCAGATATCTCTCGACAGATTTATTTTTATCTTGGGATGTACTCTGCAAACTTCCTACTGAATATTCAAATGGTAAGGGAGCTGTGCCGTGATTGGTCACATCTAAGTCAAACACTTCAAGGAAATTTCTGCGTAGTCCTTGTGACCACGACAACGATTTTACGCCGTTTAATCTCGTTACAACACAACAACACAAACTGGTGTTAAAAACAAAGAGTGTATAGTACGCTATGAGTTATCACTCACGCCACGGCCGAGAATATATGTGAATACGCCACCCTGTGAAACCGGTATTGCTTTGCCATAGTGCCTCTTAAAACCACGAGAAATTCTCTGATTCATTCGGAGGCGTGGCCGCCTCGACCAAACAGACGCAAGCCCAAGACGTTGGATCAACGGTAATGTGCTTTTGTTGGTTTCATGGTATCGTCGGCTGATGACGGCCGTATCACCACAAAGCTTCGGAGTGAGCCCTCTCAACGTAGCCATAAACTCTTGGTTAGAACTACGAAATGATGAAATTTGTTCGTGTCTGATTCCTAGTAACTATTCCTGTGTCAAAAACAATCCTAAAATCAGATACCGTACAAAATTTGTATCTTAGAAAGTTCTTCAGTCAATAACCTGGCTTGAGCAGTATAACCAGGCGCATGGAATTATCAGTAAGCGATGGGATTTGTTGAATCATCCCCATCAGCTGACTTCTAGGATGTGTCCGCTCCAGTGTCAACATCTCGAAATGTCTCATTAGCAGCAACAAACCGGAGTTTCGTGTGAGCTCTTCTGCTCATTTACGTGAACATATTTTAAGTTGTCTTGATATTTTGGTTCGCGATTCGCGGGTAGAGATATCGAGCGGACTCAATATGAGCTCTTACCTGACAACTGCCATTGCAGTTTATTTTTGAGTGTTCACTGCTGACATTTGACATGAAATTGAACAAAATCTCGAATAATAACCGTTGTTTATAATAATTAACCGCACATTATAATCAATAGGGCATCTAAATAAACACGAATAGCTTAGATTACGGTGGTCCATGAATTGATTATTCATCTCATATCAATCAGAAATTGAGCCTTTATTATACATATTCCACAGCACTTGGAGCAGCGTGACGGTTATCTGAACATGGCCATGATGAACTATTGGAACGTTAGGAGTCAATTCACCAACCTGATCACGCACGCTCTTCCAAATTCGAATCCATTGTAAGATGTCTCGATTATTTGTGAAGAATTACCCTCTTTGTGTTTTTCAAAAACAACTTGCAGTGTAATTAATGTAAATTTAACGATACAATGTGGTGTGGTTCATTATGGTGTTCGTGTTCATATCATTATATTTCCTGGATATATCACTGTTTGAAAGCCACTTTTAAGTTTCCAAATTTAAGTCTGCTACCTAGCCGACTCAGATTTGAGTCGACTCAGCGATTTAAGTTTATTTATAAAGACGGCCTTCTCAGATTGCTGTCTCTGAAAGCTGAGTTTGATGAACTTAAGTTATTTTATGTACACGGCCCTAGATTAATAAACATCTAGCAGTACTGACAAAGGTCGGCAATGGTATCTTATTTACCAGTACATCTCGTGTTTAATGTTGTTAATTCTTAGATTCAATTGTATTTCATAACATTTGAAGCCTCCGCAAAAGTTTGATTATAATATCATGTTTGTCGACGTTATGCAGGTAAGTTTGTAGGTTGGTAAGCTGTGAGCATTGGTTTAACGACTTTTATAACGACTTTCACAATACAACAAGTCACAAAACACTAAATCACAACCACCATGCACTTATTCACACTCGCGCAAAGTCGCAAGCATCGGCCACAAAGTCACAATACAAGTCACAACACGCAGGACACAAACCTACAATACACATTAAGTAACATAATCACTAAATCTCTCATTTTCATCCCACACACCATAGTCAAATCTACTTTGGATGGATGTATCATACATGACCGTAAGTTTATTATAAGGGTTCTTTTCAACGATATGGAAAAAGGGAAAATGATATTGATTCACCCATACCCTTCTCAGAATCAATCAACATCCAACCTGGTCATCATCAGCAACACCATACACTCCAACGATGAGAAAGACATTGGTTCTACTGTGGACTGTGGATGTGATATGCACATTTAACGCAAGTATATCTCGCAAGTACATCTCAGGTATAATGTTGCCCCCCCTCCCCCCCTCTGATATCATTCAGAAAAGCCAGGTTATAATTTGACCATTCTTTTTCTACTTTTTGTTTTACTGATTGTCGCATTAACTATTTATTCAAGTATCAAACTAAAGTCGGGAGGCATTGCCTTATTAGAACAAGCCAAGCACATATGACATTTTAGCTTCTTGACAATATAACCACCAATGTATGCCAAAACATTTGTTTCCTGATAGTCCAGAGGATCTAACTAAAAATTCAAGTTGGACTACCAACACAGAATCCCGGTGTACCCAAACCTAAAAAGTAATCACCAAAGAATTCTTCTCCTTCACATTCATGAACACAGAGTGGTCCTGACACACCCTACAGTTGCTGTACAGGTAGGTGGCCGACTTGTTCCTCAAATCATCCCGACGAATGTTATTCACCCACAACTTGCATCTGAAAAAAAAAAGAATAATGAAATATAATTGACTCCATTACACACTACAAATTGATATGTAAGATACACATTTACACATTCTGAAGGTGGTGGTAGGGGGGGGGGGGGGGTGACAAAGGTAGAGGGGAGGTGTGATTACTGTAATACTACTAGTAATCAAATGAAATTGCCCCTCCCCCTGCCCCCCCCCCCTACACACCCACACGAACCAGATTCGTAGATTTATATAACTAGTCCCGTAATACAGCCCTTCCTCCAATTGGGCCAATACCAAAATACAATTTTCATTACCTACACCATGCAACAGTTAAATCACAACATAAACAGTTTGTGCACAAGGTTGAAGCTTGAAGTAATGATAAAGTCCCTCGGGGGTAAAAATATCGTACTATCGCTCAAAACCAAAACATACAACAATTGAAATATCCGGGGAATTTACACGATGAGAATCGATCCAAGGCACTTTAACCAAATAAATACCTTCTTTCATCCTTCGGGAAAACGAAAGAAACTCAAATGTCTGTGCCATTTTCGGGAATGGGAGCAGTTTATGGCCGCACAATACGAGCCGCTGCCATCCCAGTGCGCTCGGCTGGCGTCCATAGTGCATAGAGTGAGTTTAAGGTGACGGACCGCTTGGAGCGCCACTAGAGCATTGTGTCACACGGAATAGACGGGGAGTCGGATATCTTTGTCTAGTAGTATCTTTGCATTGATAAAATATAAATGTACATCATGTGACACAAAGCTATGGAGAAATATCGGACACTTTGACCAAGAGACTAGTGAGCCTATTGAGGCTGACTGATCCGACGATATAATTCTAGCATTCCCTTTTATTTTGAAACATAGTTACATGGATTTCGCTTTGCATTTCTTTAGTTATAATAAGCAGACATCATATGCAATATTGCAATCGTTGTACGGTTGATATTGATCGGTCAATTCAATCATTTGCTTAGATATTGATCTCTTCAGCAGAGAACCACATACATGGCCCTATGGGTTATGTCCATTTGCATCATCGTTGCTGACAAGGTGCGAAAATCCTAGTCTGACACACACCTAATGCATCTGTAGTGATTGGGTCGCAAAAATGTGTGGATACGGATATACAACTTCAAATTCAATGACGTTAGACATTCGTTGCTGGTACGGCTGTCAATCGTGTTGCTATCCGGTGTAGCTTTGCACCTTTTGATATCAGTGTCATGTACTTTCCAATCATCTGTCAAATTACTGGCAGTTAATTTTCAGTTCCAACCATTGAATGTAGATGTCAGCGCACCTGCGTGCGGCACGGTGTGTAGTCAATATGGCAAACGCTGTTCCTACATGAGCAATCAGCTTCCTCTATTCACATTGAGAATACACCTACATCACAACAAGCGCGAACCTCACTTGGCATGATGCTTTCATTAGGTGTCCTTAAATTGAATACGGATTCTATCTAGCAGGCGTCGTGAGTGAGAGCAGCATAATGCCTGGATGCAGTGGTTTACTCCCACCTCAGACTAGATGTTCGTCTTGGGAACACGATGCTCCGAAAGAAAATTGCTGGTTTGGGTCTTCGACAACGATGGCAGAATACAAGTGTTTACAAAACGTTCTAAACCCGCCATAGTAACCGAGCTAAAGATAAAGCAGAATGTAGTTCTATAGCATATATAACAGACGTTTTGAAACGTCAATAGAGTTGTGCAGTTTGGATATGTATTGGTCCCAGAGGAGGTCAAATATCGTTTGGTATAATCACGGTAGTCGATAAATGTAGTTGCTCTTGTTTGTTGTGCGTGCTATATCATTGAAGCTGTCAATTACAGAACATTTTACTGGGCGAGGAAGATTAACTAAAAACAACTTGTGTCGAAAATCCCTGTATACCGATCTTTGCTACCCATAAACCCTGTCTTTGAAAAGATTTCATACTTGGGTTCAAGCTAACCCTGTCTGTGAGCATGCTGTAATTTTCACTCTTAGGTTACCTTGAGTTTGTAGTCATGCTTAATTCACTCTTAGGTTTCACTTGTTTGTAGCCATGCTAATTGACTCTTAGGTTACCTTGTTTGTAGCCATGCTTAATTCACTCTTGGTTACTAGTTGTTTGTAGCCATTTAATTCGCTCTTAGGTTACCTTGTTTGTAGCCATGCTTAATTCACTCTTAGGTTACCTTGTTTGTAGCCATGCTTAATTCGCTCTTAGGTTACCTTGTTTGTAGCCATGCTTAATTCGCTCTTAGGTTACCTTGTTTGTAGTCATGCTTAATTCACTCTTAGGTTACCTTGTTTGTAGCCATGCTTAATTCACTCTTAGGTTACCTTGTTTGTAGCCATGCTTAATTCACTCTTAGGTTACCTTGTTTGTAGCCATGCTTAATTCACTCTTAGGTTACCTTGTTTGTAGCCATGCTTAATTCACTCTTAGGTTACCTTGTTTGTAGCCATGCTTAATTCGCTCTTAGGTTACCTTGTTTGTAGCCATGCTTAATTCACTCTTAGGTTACCTTGTTTGTAGTCATGCTTAATTCGCTATTAGGTAAAGCTGTTCGAAGCCATGCTCAATTCACTAATAGGGAACTTAGTCTTTAGCCATGGATAAAATCGTAGGTAACCCTGTCTGCAGCCATGCTTAATTCACTAATAGAAAAGCCTGTCGGTAGCCATGGTTAATTCACTAATAGGGAACCCTGTCTGTAGCTACAAGAATGCACAGCCATGTGAAGTTGTGTATCGGGTCTATGGCTAACATATTAGAAAAGTCTACCCAAGATGATTGTGCTCGTTGGTATTGGCTCTCTTGTCCCATTATCCTATTTTGTGCTGAGTCGGTATTGGCTCTCTTGTTCCATCATCCTATCTTGTGCTAAGTCGGTATTGGTCTCTTATCCCATCATCCTATCTTGTGCTGAGTTGGTATTGGCTCTCTTGTCCCATCATCCTATCTTGTGCTGAGTCGGTATTGGCTTTCTTGTCCCATCATCCTATTTTGTGCTGAGTCGGTATTGGTCTCTTGTCCCATCCACCTATCTTGTGCTGAGTCGGGGTCTGAGGAGGGAAGGGCTCACTTATCTCTCTATCCTTCGATGCGTGTATGCCATCAAAGGCCTGTGCAAAATAATCGATTAAGCATCTGACTTCCAAACCAGATTACACTGTGGCATTCAATTAAGCTCCTCTCTTAGTTGCTTAAAACTTTCCTCGATGAACTTTACAGAGCTCATAAGCGAGCACCTTCCCATTTTTCTCGTGATTGTGTATCCTTGCACTTCTAAGTTCGAGCCTCCTCCTTTGATGTCTCAATATGCGCTGCTTTTACGCTGTCGCGAAGCAGTGCAGGTTCAGCATGCAAATGTGTTGTGCGCTGAAATTTTGAATTGATGTCTTTTTAGCTTACTGCATTTGAGCTAATGTAAGGCAACATCAGTTCAACGCGCACTGAATTGATGCATCTGGGGAACAGCACTGTTTCAATTTACCTTTTGTAAGACGCATATTACTCCTATGAAACTAACCCCAAATTATGGAGATTTAACACTGTTCCCACTCATGGACGGCATGTTTTGCTGAAAATAGTACATGCTACTTCAAATATTTTGTGTTTAGGATTTGGAAATAAGCGAAAGTGTTCTTAATTTACCGTCGAATTGAGACCATGGTGAAAACAACCTTTTATAAATTGCTTAAACTCGATTTCGACATAATATTATTAATACAATGAAATCGTATGTAAGGGATTACCGTTGTACCATACTATGACTAGACTATTACACAGAAATGGTCAAAGCCTTATTCGTATGTGGATGTAGTGCGTATATATATATATATATATGTGTGTGTGTGTGTGTGTGTGTGTGTGTGTGTGTGTGTGTGTGTGTGTGTGTGTGTGTGTGTGTGTGTGTGTGTGTGTGTGTGTGTGTGTGCGAGCGTGTGTGCGTGCGTGCGTGCGCGTGTGTGTGTGTGTCAATTCATCAAATTTCTATTGTTGCAAAGATCCAGCTTGGACCAAGTGTAATTGTTTCCCTGAAGCGAGCGCTTGGCGATCTGTTTGGTGCTATTATGAAAAGTTGGCTGGCGGGGTTACATCTTATTGCATGGACAGATTTCAAATCTAATCTTTCTGTTAATCTTTTTATGTCGTATTTTCATCAGTTGAACGCGCATTGAATCGATGCATCTGTGGAACAGCACTGTTTCAATTTAACTGCTGTTATACGCATATTACTCCTATGAAACTAACCCCAAATTATGGAGATTTAACACTGTTCCCACTCATGGACGGCATGTTTTGGTTTTGATATTGCCTGGTTTAGCTTTGATTTCGATCATTTTTGCCATGCTTTCTTAGTGATTAAGCATTAAGTCTCTTAAGTGATAAATATTTTGTGTTTAGGATTTTGAAATATGCAAAAGTGTTCTTAATTTACCGTCAAATTGAGACCATGGGGAAAACAACCTTTTGTAAATTGCTTAAACTCGGTTTCGACATAATATCCTTAATACAATGAAATCGCATGTAAGGGATTACCGTTGTATCATACTAAGAAATAGACTATTACACAGAAATGGTCAAAGCGTTATTCGTATGTGGATATAGTGTGTATGTGTAGTGTGTGTGTGTGTGTTTGTGTGCGTGTGTGTGTGCGCGTGTGTGTGTGTGTCAATTCATCAAATTTCTATTGTTGCAAAGATCCATTTTGTTACCCTGAAGCGAGCGCTTGGCGATCTGTTCGGTGCTATTAAGAAAAGTTGGCTAGCATCTTATTGCATGGACAGATTTATGTCGTATTTTTTTACCGCCACTACTGGTAATTTGTAATATGATATGTCGAGTAAGATACTTAAAACGGACTAGAAATATCATTTCCAGTAAAACCCACGCAACAACAAGCAAGCAATGTAAATAGTCGTCGTCAGCCTTTAAGCTTGGTGCATGCGGTTCATGCACGCATTCGTACATAGAGCATTGATGTTTTTAGCCGACTGCATGAAACAAAAACCAGATTCCGTGTCGATGCCATTCCGCTTCTCTAATGGTACTTCCATTGGTACATTTAGATCATGCATTGGTCCGGCTGTTTTGTCATCCATGCTTTTATATACATTATGATATTGACATAGTGAACCATTTACAATCACCATTATCTATGTTGTACTCTATAGATACACACTGATATGCATCAACTGGCAATGTTACATGATGACATATTGCAGCGTAGGCCGTCAGCTGTGTTCTTTTATTATGTGCAGAATATGACATCTATGTTGGGAGTATTCATACATACATATATAGTTAACACAAATCATCCAAGATTAAATTGTGTTATATGGTTTCTTCTATATCATTTGTTTGTTTATATTTACCAGGCAGTTACTGCAGTCTAAAAGGACATAGGCCTTAATATCTATGACAAAGGAATAAGCTGATAGTGAGACAGTGGACACACACTCACTCATACACACAGGACAATTTTGACTGACAGAGATGACTTAAAATAAATTATATGTATTTTGCATTAATGCTTTGTTGTAGACTAGTCTAATTATTTGAATAAGAATTTGAATACCTCGCTACCCGACCGCAGCATCGCAGGTAGACAGTGCATGCGACCAAAATATAACGAACGTGATGAGAGGGTAATTCGGTCATCGTTGTGTCTACACGACTTTTTGAATGAACCTGAATGGTTGGTTAGTCAGTCGATTTGATTAAATTAAGCATGAACTAATGACAAAGATGCCGGCGGCGCCATTATCATACTCATGCATATTAATAAGGAGGGGATACGCTATGTTGCATGTGTCGCTGGGTCATAACAAACTCATTAAACGCAGACCAGTCAACAAGGAATGGGCGAGAGAGCATGAGGGTGTGTTTGACCGGGAAATGTGATTGTTGTTGACAGGAAGATATACATATATACCCAGACGTCATGCAGGGCTTGGTTGGATTAGTTGTTAGGAGGCATAAGTTGTTGGTAGTTGACCGCTGAAATCGGACGCATAAGGTTAATTAACACTAATTGTTACCATAAATTGGCATTTCAGAACTATATACTTAATTTTGTAAATAAACAGTCATTTTAGTCTAGCTTGCGCTCGCTCTTTGTTCTTGAGAATGGCCTCGCCAAAGTAGAAAATTCTATGATAAGGCCTTACCTTTACGGTATGATAAAAACTTAGCTAATTCCGCGCGGTCGTTTAATGCAACGTCCTGCAAGAGCATGCTAGAGACCGGTTGTCAGCAACTACCCGAATTCGGAGGGGAATTGCGCCGAAAAGTTAGAAAATAATCGAATATCAAGTGTTTGCCTGGAGATTGGTTAAAATAACCCATATCAATTAAATTCAGTCAATAATCTCATCGTTGGTGGCTTTACATTCTTCTCAGTACGTATGTTTAACCTGATAAGTGATGATAAGTTAAGCATGTTTGTCAATCTACCGATACAAGTGGGTTGTCTGTTATATTACTATTCTGGCTCATACGTTTTTAAAAAGTCCCCCCCCCCCGTAATTATCAGCACGAGAGCCCGGGTTACATCACACCACCTGGTGGGGAGAGGCGTAACCCTGATAGTAGCAATCCTTATAGCTTTGGCTCGCAAGTGGGTCCACCCTCCAAGTAGACCCGTCGTGTCACGCTGGGATTGTTTTAGCCTGGCCTATCGTGTGGACTGGTCAAGGGTCACGGGAAAGCGAGCCAGCTGACCAGTGACCCTTTATAAGGAGCACACATGGGTCAGACGGGGGAGATCATCTAGTCAGGGACAAGATTCAGACCGAGATTCCAGGGAGCTTCTTGTTGAAACTAACTATACCAAATAAGCAACCCTACCCAAGGACTCGTGTTATTCCTCTGGTTAGTCCCCACTAAGGCAGCAACGTTTCCAACGAACGAATGAGCGCGCATAAATATAATAAGTGAGAAAATTAAGTATAACAAGCAAGAAAATTCAGTATAAGAAGAAACATTTCATAAAGGCATCTGCATCTTGGGGAAGACGTGCATATTCATCAAACAATTAATAGAGAAGTATATTATATCATTTAATTCTCAAGACAAAAATATGAGATGCGTATATTTATCTTCTCCAGCACGTACAACAAATACAATTAATGTTTCACACCGTTGTTCGTCCGTACTTACATGTTATACAGTGTTCGTGCGCGATGTGTGTTTATAAATTATTTCAGGTGCAATTATTTTCTAAGTCATGGCTCCCAATGAATTGGCTTTCCTGATACTGGCCTGAGCAGCTACCTTATGTAAAGGAATTCCCTTCAATCTGCCCACAGAAATAGAGACGCGCCCCCATCTTTTCACCCGACATCCTCGGATGTTGCTGGCTGGGCACTGCGAATACGACGTAGTGTTCACCGTCGAGCGACCACCATCCTACGCTCACTACATGGCGGGCTCCTGGTGTAGGGTGTTTACCCAAAACGAACTTAATGTCCTGGACACCGTGTTGACAGAGCTGCACTCCGAGGACAACACCACAAATGCTCTCCTGGACGACCCACTTCCCACAAGCGACCAAACCAGGCTCAGAACGGCTCTACTGGGATTCATAGGAAAACTGTTCAGAGGACTCTTTGGCCCCGGTGGACGACGTTCGAAATGTAACAACTCTTGTAAATCTTGGTAGCGTTCCTGCAACGACACCTACAAAGAAACCTACACTCTCATATTAGGATGACTTATGCATGACTCAGTCAATAATTAATGGAAAAGCTTTTGCGACCGTAACAAAAATATGACACAGCTCAAAGTAGAGTACTACGCTCGGTCCCTTCCATATATACTAATGACCAACGTAGGTATTTACCCTAGATGTATGAAAGGTTGGTTTTGCAGAGCTACCTTCATCTAAATACCTTCAAAATAGATAGCTGTGACCCAGCTTGGCAAGCACAAGGAACCCTGTTAATCAATCACAGAGGTGACGGGTAAAAACGAATCCCAGCTAAGAACGATCAAGTATGTCCGTGGCATTACCATGGCGTTAATACTCATCTGTATCCTCCAGTGTTGTGAGATCTCTATTAAAAAGGGTGAATAGAGTAAATAATCAGGACCATATCTCGACTATGCCAAAGTGAGAAAAAGGGATCGATTTCCGTAAATCAATTGATAAAATAAACACGGAAATAGTGACCACTCATATTGAACATGAACATTTGTTATCAAAATGGTATGCATTTCTTTTGGCGAAGGCGTTAGCGTTCCCATGCATTTGACATGGTCATTTAGTTCAACGATCGGTCGTGATTTATCACCAGGCAATCGTCAGGGTCAAAAAACATCGCGAGCTCTGATTTGTCGAGCGTGAGCTCATAGGCTTTTAGAAAAAAAAATCCAACGGTCGGTATACCAATATGAATTGATGCTTGAAAATTTTAACCAAATTTAAATTGAATAAATATGTTTTGTTGCAGACACTATCACTATTAAAGTTCCAATGGATTTTACACGAACAATTGGTCCAACGGTCGGTGTTAATGTATCAGCAGGAACGTTGATTGTGAATACCGACCAATATTGGCCGTATCTTCGCGGTCTGTGATGCCTTTGCGTAATATACTAAGAATGTAAATTAGTCTTAATGAAAATTATTTCCCTCACTTTTCCCAAATACTAAAATTTCGACCCAACCACAAACCCCTTCTCATCCTCCAACCCAATGCCCCCCCCCCCCCCAAGATAACACCGAGATACCTATAGTCCGTGAACAATGTACTATATATCGAATGTCTTAGATTGTCATTTTTTTGGCAGCGAACACCTCACAATTGCAATGCCTTGAAATGTAGACCTGCAGCCCAGAGTACTGTTATATTAACATTAATGTATTCTAATGGACTTGTTGAACAACTCGTCTGATGGTGATGAGCAGTGTGGCTGGGAATGGGGTAAGAGGCGTGTGTTTAACAGTGTGATTAGGATTGTTAACTCAAAGCTTATCTGCCTATACTTTTTCAATTAGATCTCGTCAGGTATGTGATATAACAGATAATCTTTGATTTACGGCAATATGAAATGTATTATTCCATATATCAATGGAGGTATATTAGTATCAATATTTTCTCACATTAATGATCAGGTCCTGTCATCAAGTATGGTAAAGCAGCTGAATAAAATTATGTCACCAATTCCCATATCCAGAATGTGTCAAGTGTATCCACCTATAATTTGTTTCTTCAGTGTCTAGTGTTTGCATCCATCCTGTTGGCGAGTCGTAAGCAAATTCCAAAAGGCCGAGCATGCACATAGAGATATTTATATACGTTTCCTATGCCTTCGTATTCAGTCGAATCTTTTGAGTCACATGGTACATGAAGTGCTATGTTGTAGAAGGTCGAAATCTCTTGGTTACAATGCATTTAAGGTCAACGAATGTTAGGGTAATAGCAAATAGGTAGTGAATGTGAGTTTGTGACTTTTGAGCTCAGTGGCGTACGTACGTACAATTTACATAGAGAGCTATGGAGATTTCGAAATAGAGTCACATAAGCAGAGGCCACGTGTGACATTCGCGAATTGTGCTAGCTTTTAAATTTTTTTAATGCTAAGGGATGATTGCTCCAGTGGGGTGATAGAGAGGGAGCTGCTCCAGCACATGATAGTGTGCTGAGAAATTGGCCCTGGAGGTTCCTGGATGGTAAGTGCTCATGTTAAGTGGTAGCATACTACCCTCAAGAGAGCAAGGAATAATGATAGTGGCGGGGTATTTGCTTTTTTAATTAATGCTGGGAAATAATGTTGTGTTGATAATGGTAATGATGGCTGAAGCATACGCTATATGTTGTGATGTTATCGTGGCGGGGGGGGGGGGTGGTTGCTGGTGGGTGTTAGCAGGGGCGTAGCCAGCGATACGCACTTACGCACGTGCGTAACATCAATTAGAAAAGTGAAAAAATAAATATGGCCAAAAGTGGCATAAAAATCAAAATCTAAGGGGATTAGACTTTACTTTCTGGACCTGTAGATTTCTCCCCCGTCTGTGCGTAACATTCCTTCAAGCCTGGCTACGCCCCTGGGTGTGAGGATGGGTGTTGATGGGTAGCTGGTTGGAGTAGGTTTATGCTTCCGCACGGGGCATATTGTATGGGGCATTATGATGGTTACTTTAACGTTATGATGTATCGCTTTGTACTAGAATGTGTTATGTCGGATAAAAAAGCATCGTCGATATTTTTCATTTTTCGCGATATGTCTTGTTGTCTTTAAAAACGTGGCGGGTATTGTGTTGATTGCTGGGTTTTAGTTGTGAAAGTAGTCATTGTCTCTGTGTGGCATCGAATTATGTTGTGATAGTGGTCATAGTTTAAGTATTTGCCTTGATCAGTGGATGGATGGTCGATATTATAGTAGTTGTTTGGGCGAAAGTTCGTGAAGATGGATTCTTTGAGTACGTTTTTATCTGTTTCTGCGTTGACACTGTTGTCTTTGCGATATTGTTGACTTTTGGTTATATGTAATGGTGTTAGTTGATGCTTGTATTTATGCCTTGAAGATTGAGAAATTGTTGAGTATTCTGAAGGCTTTGTTCACTTTTAGTAGTGTGATTGTGTATTGTCTTAATTGTGTGGTTTAGGTTGTCCTCTATTCAGTCAGCAACAGCATGGATCTGCACCAATTCGCGTACAGCCAGCTAGGAGCGTTGAGGACTGTGTAGCCCAGCACCTGGATGCACCTGGTGACTCTGCTCATTTGCTCTTTGTTGACATAAGCCAAACTTCCAACAACATGAGGCCAATCACACAGTACACAAATCTGAAGAATATGAGAGTGGACACTTGATCAACGACCCTCTCATATCCAGAATCACCACCAGCAACGGCGCTCCCCAGGGCTGTGTCATCTCTTCACCATGTACACCAACTCGCACACTGATCCATGTACAGCTGTCATCAAGAATGCAGACGACGCTGCTGTGCTTTGGCTCATCACAAGTGGAGATGGAATTCCATAGCGCGCCTTGTCTCTCACTGAATGTAGCGAAGACAAAGAAGATGATGGCGGACTTCAGGAAAAGGGGAAAGACATGTTTATCAAGGCTGTCTGAGTCGACCAAGTCACTACCTACGACTTGTTTGGAATGACCATCTCAGATGAACTGCCCACATTACAAAACACACCAAGAAAGCTATTAAGCAGCTGTACCACCTACAAAAGCTCTGCGAGTTCCACATCTGATTATGCTCTTTTACTGGTGTGTCATATAGTCTGTGCTTGTGTTCAGCGTTGTAGTGTGGGGAAGTAATGCCACCTCCTTCAGCAGAAAACTCCTTAAACGAGTCACAACCCGTGCGGGAAGGATCCTCAGGGCGAATCCGATGAGCTGGGAAATGCTAGCTGGGAAGTGTTAGACATCCGTCAAGTGAGCGTGTTGGGAAGCAGGATCTCATAAGGACAGCTGAGCAAGCACTTCACCCTACTCCCAACAGTTATGATGTTTTACTGTCCTAGTCTTTGTATTTTATTTGATTTCTTTTGCTGATTATGATGTCGATGTTAGGGAACTTATGTGTCTATGATCAGATGTGTTGGGTTGTCGTTGTTGTCATAGTGTGTGGATGGTTGTAGTATGGTGTGGTTACTGTTGATGTATTCGTGTAGACTAGGTCAATATATGAAATGAGGTCTTGTTTGAGTGGTAAGTGGGTTAAGGATCTTTGCTTTATCGATGTCTGGTGACAATATGCCGTATTTGAATGAATTAAAATTGCTTTACGGAAAGGATGGGCCTATTTTCTTGGGGATTGTTTAGAAAGAGTTGGTAGATGAGATTGAGGAGTTAGAGGTTTTCTTTATACTCATAGAGTTGTGTATTGCATTTCAGTGTCATTGTTTTGGATGTCTTGTAATCAATGGCATTGACAAAATTTTTGGCATGATTGGTTAAAGGAGGCAGGGTGACGGTTGGGAGAGAATCAAAGTGCAGTAAAAAATAATAATAATAATAGTGTTGAAACACATTGTAAGAGCCTAGCAGGCTAGATGTGCTCCTGGCTTGTAATAGCCCACAATTTATCCACCTCCATCCATACTCTGAATATATTATGTGTGCTTTGATTGGCGCCAATAAGTGTTATGACCACAGCCAGACATGACTGCTGTGTAAATCTTAAGTTTAAGGAAGCAAAGAGCATGTGTCGGCTCTTCAGGTCCTGTATAGGACAAAAAGTCAGGTAAGTAAAGAGCATGTGTCGGCTCTTCAGGTCCTGTATAGGACACAAAGTCAGGTAAGGAAAGAGCATGTGTCGGGTCTTCAGGTCCTGTATAGGACAAAAAGTCAGGTAAGGAAAGAGCATGTGTCGGGTCTTCAGGTCCTGTATAGGACAAAAAGTCAGGTAAATAAAGAGCATGTGTCGGCTCTTCAGGTCCTGTATAGGACAAAAAGTCAGGTAAGGAAAGAGCATGTGTCGGCTCTTCAGGTTCTGTATAGGACAAAAAGTCAGGTAAGGAAAGAGCATCTAGATGGGTACAATCTACCTGTACTGAACAGCGTGTCTTGTACCCACAATCAGGCAACATATAAATAGTTGATGATCGGGTGCACATAAGGGAGGATCCTTCCCACAGTTGTGAACCGGTGGAGACTGACTCTTCGGGGGCTGACTCCGGCACCACCGGGTCGTTCCCCCCCAGAGTCTGCTTCCACTGTCCATTCTTCTCCATCCTATCCTAGTGAGACAATACCAGTGATAAAGGGTTTACCTGCACAACTGCTACCATCACCTGGACACAGCATATGCCACATTCAACCACCTTCAAAATACAAAGACTTTATTATGTCTAAATAACACAAGTTGACCTCAATGCTGTTGATGTTGACTGAGTTAAGTGCTTAACAGTTGACTTGAATATATGACTAGCAGATTTCAGAAAGGAAGATGTTTCCTGAATGAGAACTGTAATCATAATTTATCGTATGTCATACAGTTCATCGCTTGTTCGTTTCTCATGATGTTGGATATCTGGTGGGGCCGTGGATTGAAAGTATTAAGCTGCTCGCATGGGGGAACAATGCTCCAACCCCAACAAAATAGATGTATACAATGAACTAATTACCTGTTTTTCTTAATTGATTCAAAAGCTCCAGGTATTTCCCCATACCTCAATCATCAACAAAGGTTATAATGAAGGTGTGGCCAGGTGATGCATGGAGATCCTTGATTAGTTTCCACTGTCAGCAGTTATCATTTCTACATTCTTAAATCATATCACAGTTGATGCTCACCTGCCACTCTAAAGTGAAATGCGGTGGCTGTGATTGGTGGGTGTCTATAGTACAGCCATAGCAGATTCTAGAGAGGCAGACAGAGCAATGTTAGGCCACATCTGTTCTGCCACAGTGCCAGCAGTAAGGGGAAACTGGGTTATCTCTCATCGATATCACAGTTTGTTGGATATTTTACCATGCCCAGACATTCATTTCACTAAGTTCCAGGCTGTCTCGCATTTGTGTCAGTGGGGGGTCAGAGCAGAATGGGAGACAGCGGCGGAGAAAGCGGCGGTTACACAGGGTGCAACGCCCTGAACCATCCATGCGCACTACATACTGCCCATGGTCTCTTGCTTCCACAATACGTTCCGTTTTGTCCCATTGTAGCGGATGGTTGCCTGTTTGGTTTTGTACTAAGCTATATTCACCGACATTTAGGGGCTGTAGAGGGCGAGTGTGTTCGTCGTATCGTTCAACAGCAGCCATGAAGCGATGGGCTAGGGGTCGTTCTCTGTCTTCCGCCAAAACGGTCCATTCCCTACGGATACAGAGCACCTCCGGCAGGCTTGGGAGGTGATCACACATGTCGCGCCCATATAGGAGCTGAGCTTGTGACATGTTGAGGCCCACGAGTGGAGTATTCTTGTATTGCAGTAATGCCCGGGCAAAGCGGTCGGTGTTTAGCCCGCCAGTGTCAGTCATATTGTCCATTAGCAGTCGCTTCGCAGTCTTGACCGCGACTTCTGCACGCCCGTAACTTTGTGCATAGTGTGCTGAGGATACGCTTCATGTTACACCCCACTGGCATAAACATTGCCGGACAGTGTGGGAGGCAAAGGGTTGGCCTCAAACGGGGCACCATATATGCCAAAGACGGTGCAGAGTTCCCTATAGAGGTTTGCAGCGTTGGCCTGGAGTGGATCACATTTGGCAATAGTGACCCATCCTGTATATCGGTCTGCATATGCCAGGTATTGATGCCCTTGCATATGGAAGTAGTCAGCAACCACATCTTCAAAAGGGAATGCTGGGGCTGGTGATGGTTGCATAGATTCCGCAGGCTGTGAAGGCGCAATACGGTTGCATGATTGACACAGCCCTACGAGACGAGATGGCACCATTTAAACCAGACCAGAAAACACTCCTGTTTGCACGTGCCTTCATTCCTGCCACTCCCTGGTGTGCAGAGTGAAGACAATCAAGAACTTCCTTTTGGAGGGTGTGAGGAACCACGATGCGACCATTGTAGACGCAGATATCGTCGAACACTGCTAGATCATCCCGAATCTTCTAGTAAGGCTTAATGTCGTCGGGAAGTGAGTCTATGGATTGTGGAAACCCTTCAGTGATGACCCTACATAGATTGGTATAGGAAGGATCAGCCAGAGAAGCCTCATGGACACGGTCCAGAGTGATGGCGTGGGCATGGATGTCATCATAATCATAGATCCCATTCAACGACGCATGCAGTTTGTTTGTCAACGAGTAGGGAGTCTTGAATTCCAGTGCTATCATTGTTGTCACATTTAGAGGCAATGGAGATGTCGTGGTAGTCTGGTGCCTCTGCCATGTTCCTTGCTACCGCAACCTACACAGCCTGGTGGAGTGTTGTACACAGGGGTCACTTGAGGGCTGCCTGCATGGTCGTACTCACGTTTGAGATACGCACCCTCGGATTTATGTGACGTCATGTACATTGTTGTGGTCTGCGTCTAATGAGAACACATTGAATGTCTTCTGGAATTATGGGGCGTCCCAAAAGTTCAAATTGGCACCACAACAAGCGCTTTAATCGCTTAGCTGCACGATAGTATGTTTACGTAATAGTCAGTTAAAAAGAACCAGTTGTGTGTCTGCTTCTCTCGCCGACTGTGTGATTAACGGTGCCACTCAGCGTGAAACAACAAATCGGGGCGTAGTAGAATGTGTGCCCGGCTCATAAAAATCACTCGTCCGGTTGGACAAGTTCTTCGGAAATTGTAGAACTGACCAATGAGAGACACCGACTCAAAAGTACCCGAGAGTGACCGAGAGACACGGCTTGTGATTGGAGCATCCCAAATCTGGGATGCCTGTCCAGTTCAAGACGCTATCGTCCCCTAGACCTGAAGGCGAGACTATTGAATATCAGTAACATGTAAGCAGCGCCCGCAGCCATCAGGCTAGGGGACCTTGACTATCTTATCTTAGTTAGTCTAAGGAAAAGATCCAGCCAGCATCAAATGGTAAGTACACCAAGTTTTCAAACCAGAAAATGACCTCACAGACTGATCGGGGAGGGCACTTGCCAATCATTCTAGTATAAAAACAATTAAATATGCATACTCTCTCTATATATGTATACTCTATGTTCTGTCACATCAATAAGTATTTCTTGTATATCTCAAATACTTAATCCTCAATGTTCTTCCATCAACATTAATATCACCTCTGTGTCATTGGCAAAAATCTTCCCTATACTCTCACATATATACACATCGTTTGAGTGCTTCCCTTACTATATAGTTTCCTATTTCATTGCATGTATGCATCTCATCTATGCTCTCACAGGTGAATGTGATGCCCACACCTCCACAGTAATTTTCCGTAAATTTTATGTATATTAACACTATTAGATATATATATGTTTACCGTACTATAACAGTAAGTACTTATCCAGGGGGCGTTTCGAAGGCACCACCCCCTCCCCACCCCACCCACACCCCTAATCTCTTAATTATAATATCAATATAATAAAAAAAAATCCATTGAATTAAATTTTTTTTACATTCATGTGTTTTTAACCGTCCGTGTATTAATCAGTACGCGTTTAATGCAAGAGCACAACCATCCCCTATTTCACCTGCCTGGACCCATGTTTTGATGACACTCAATTCAATTCCTGATTTGGACAACCCATTGTAGTCAATTCTGAGTACGGGCCTGCATAGATATACTGGTGAGTTTAATTTGCCAACATCCCCTGAAGTCACAACGCATAGGTTATTATAACTGATAAACTCTTCTTGACAACGTTTCATGTTCTCACTGCTTGATGCTCTGCATCTACACTCGGCTGATGACGTCACTGTGCCAGGTTGCGGCTGTGTTGTTGTTAAATCAATATTACGCCTTTTTGGTTTCAATTGACCATGTAGGGCAGCTGCATCCGGGTGAATGCCGTTGTGTGTGATCTAATGGTGCCCTCTGGTGGACGAGTCTGTATGTTTGGGTGCCGCTCTGATCTATCGAGGCGGGTGAACCCGCTAACTATAACACACCTTGATACTTGTAACTACAAAGCACCGGATAGCAAGTATGGAACTTACACCATCCCATATGTCTTCTGGAGCAGAGGATACACAAGTACCTCTGCCTCAATGCGATGGGATAATTTTTGCCCCAAGATATTAACACTCTTTTGGCCGTTTAATTAATTATTTTTGTGATCAGTATTTAGAATATAACTTTTTAACACAATCACTACCTCTAAAGCACTTGTTATTTTCAGAACTATTTCGCGTCAGCGTCAGTGCAATCGTCCTCACGAGCACTGCGGTTCAGTAAACAACAATGGCATCAACAAAGCCTTCAAATTCATATTGCTTCGTTGACTGGGTCAGAGATAGATAGTGAGTACGAATTGCATCCACTGCTCCGGAGATTGATTGCGTGGGTACGAGCAGCATCCTCTGCTCCATGGAATGGTGACACTTGTTTAGACACACGCACTCGCTGGTTGAACTTTAGCACATCCTGCATTTAGCAGCCGCTTTCCACACTCCCGGGGAGTTTCCAAGCGCGCTGTTGGTTGACAATTGTACCAACCACTTAACATAGCGAAATCCTTACAGCGCATACTTGCTGGCTCCGTCACCAGCCAACTACTCTGCGCATGCATTTCCAAGACGCAGTTCAAATCGAACCAACTCGCCATTATCCTGTGAGACGCGAGAATCTTGCCTATTTGAGAATAAAAGGTAAGATCATTGTCATTGTTTTCCATGTTAATGTCCATTGGAGGGAGTAGCATATATCGATGATAAGTTATATCGCTCAAGTTGAGCAGAATAAGTTGACTAACCTACACAAATACAAAAAATATGAACGATATTTCAAAAACGGATGTTAACTAAAAATGCATGTACAGCCCGTGGTGTAAGTCTATGACAGCATCAGGTGAAGGAACTTTACCTGGACAGCATCTGTGCTAGTCACACTTTAGTGTCTGGGTTATGTCAAAATGAGATTTGGTGAGGTGTCTTGGCAATAGTGGATACGCCAATAGAGTTCCATATAAGTTGGCGAGTAGAGCTTATGGTTAACCTGATTGCTTTAAATTGAAAAAAGCTAGAACCAATAACGTGGCCCACAAATTTAGCCACTTGTTATTCAGCTTGAAGTCCACCAGTGTTCTGGATAACATTGAAGCGTGTGATGTATTTTGCTGATCTATAGCTTTGTTAATTTTGCTTATTGATCTGAGTTCTGTCAATTAGTGCAGGTATTCTAAAGAAATATGTCCCAACTTGTTTTATGTTGTGAATTTTCTCGGGAACATAATTGATCAAATGACTGACCTCTGGATCTCATTTTTACCTCAGCCAAATGATTTGTACACATTCTCTTCAGGGTGGTATAACATCAACAAACATGAAGTGATTGTTTTATATTATTTTTAATATTTCTTTTTCAATGAAATAATATGTTAGGAAAAGGGTACACTTTCTTTAATCGTAGTTTCGCTGATGGTTGGATTGTATATAAATATGTCGACATTCTAGCTGCCTCGTGACCATCACGGCGCCATTGAGGATTTGAAAAAATAGCTAAATAAGGTAAATGTCATAGGTGTGAAGATGGTTAGGATATGCATACTGTCAAATAACCTATGTTCAGAAATGTAAAGAAGGATTATTATATTTAGTACCCCATGCAATTCTCTTTATTATTTACTGTTGTCAGCTTTGTTGACAATGTCATTGTTAATTCGTTTATTCAATAGTAATTTAAGGGCTTTAAGTCGAACCTTTTCCGTAATCAAACTGTGAGGGAAGTGTACCATGCGTGAGGACATATGAACATAAGCAGCACTGTCACAACTAATCCAGAGCATTTCGATGGTAACTTCCCACACATTACAGTGTCAGATTCCAAAATGGTCTCAGGCAGTTTAAACGGTTTTAAACTTGAATTAATGTAGGGGATGGAACTTATACAAGAATATACAAGCTAAACCAGGCATTGATCCAGTGTCTTAGGTGTTGTGAATTACTCACCCATACTCGACTGCACAGACTATACACGAAGACACAATTTCGAACAGTAACTGTGAATAATTAATCGTTTGATTGTCAACCCTCTGGTAAAAATATTCATAGAAATGTCGCTTTTCGATTGAAATATAAACTAAAATTTTCTGACAAGTTAGCTTTTCAATTTGTACGCGAACAAAATCAGTAAGTGGGGAGCCGTCTTTTTTTCATCCCGCCTAAAACAATGGTTAAGTGTGGCAATCAACGCCGATGAGGAGTAAAATTCAATGATGATCCTTTCTTTTAACACAGCCAATGACAGAAGATTTAACAAACGTAATTGGGGGTTCTAGATATTGCCTCATGAATAATGCAGCGATATCGAGAACGAGGCTAGTAAGGGCTATCAGCAGCCCTCAAGTCGCCGCATATGTAAACAACACGGTGAAGATGGCGAGTAAGCGTGATTTGTCCCTCGTTTCCCTCTTATTGTTCGGGTTTGTCGAAACCTATTTATTAAAGACTTCGGATGCTTCCGGGAAAAGAAACATCGCCAAAGCCATGAAATATTTTGATGAGGAATACGTCCGCGGCATAACAGGTAATTTTATCATTATATATACCTGCATGGTCGACCACCGCTTGGCATCTGGGCGCTTGCCGGTGGCGTTGATGGAGTTGTTTGGAGGTGTGTTTAAGTAGTTGATCGCTTTTCACTCAGGATGGATAACACAGCATAAATGCTAATTTGATCATGTTTATTTCTCCAGTGGAAAAGCTTGTCAGAAACTGCTGTGTCATCAAGGGAAGATGCCACAGATCCCAGAAGAAAAATGAAGATGCCCACTCAATAGAGGTATGACATCTCGACCTGAATGTCTTGCTTGCATGGTTATTGTGGCCCATAAATGCATGTGGTTACTGTCTCTTAGCACGAGGAAAAAACTCGACTACATGGTAGTGGTCAAAATTTTTAAACATTTTTTATTGAAAAAAACTGAAGATAAGGAGAAAAGACCCTGCTGTAGAATTGTTTTTGACAACAAATGGTACGCATGAAGACATGATGATTCACACTTATATAATCCTCACTAATATTTCCTGATTATACAACCATTAAGATACTAATCTGGCATGCTTTTCCATTTTTTGCAGAGTTAAGAACATATCCGATGCATCGCCCCGATAGTGATAATAAAATCCACACCATGTGGTTGGTAGTGCATGGATAAAATTAAGAGGTGAAATGTTTCAAAATATCTGCAAATTCATGCTATCTCTATTAATTAACTCAAAAACAAGTCAATCAATATGAAATCTTAGAAATAATCATTGAATGCAATTGATATTCCCAATGATGGTTTTTTAACAGATCACATTATCTACAGAGGAACCGACAGCAGTTCTAACAGCCTCCTGTAGCTGTACTATAGGCCTTAGTGGTCAGTGTGGGCATATTGGTGGTGTGCTCTACCAGATGGCGAAGTTCAAGTCCAGGGGATTCAAAGTCATTCCAGAAGATTTGGCCAAGACTTCACTACCCCAGACCTAGCACCGGCTAAATCTGACTCCTAAGTCTGTAGTTTTAAGCCCAACCCTTAGACGACACAGAAACATAAACAACTCATCAATGAGTTGCATGCCTCTAGGCTTACCTGCACATTGTAACATCTGTACTAGGAACATAGTACATACTGGTCATGTTCTTAGCCACCGGCTGTAGGTATTCAAAAAAAGCTACAAAGTCAAGATAGTTCCTGAACTATTTGAACCCAGTATAAAACCGTACCATGTCAGGATCATAGGAAACCGACAAATACCGAACTTTTCGATCTGTAGTTGATCTTTCATGGCCTGATTCTGTTTTTGTGATTCTTCATACTTGATTTGCATATCCTGTAGCAACTTCTCTAGCTGACTTCTTTGCTGTCACTCTCTTCCACAATCATCTGGGTGTCAAGATCAGTACTGACAGGCAGGGGCTGGTCGTCCATCTGAAATCGTCCTTGGTGAAATGGAGAGAACACACAGACGTGCTGTCTGATACCTGGAGTGCATATACATTATGAAAACAAGATAATAAATATGAAAAGTATCAACGTATTCCTTCTTATGTGCTTTACTTCCTTAAAATACATGAAACTATTCAAACAGCTCAAGCCTTCTTATAATCGCTCGCAGTCACATGTTCTAGATCGTAGTTGTAAACAACTCACCATGAACCCGTGATCTGGACCTTGTTTTCGCCTTATTTTGTGAAGCCAGGCTTTTCTTTTTGTAGAATCTTTTGGAAGTCGTGAAATGAAATATCTGGGTCAACTGTTCCATCACTGTTACAAAACGGAACGCAAAAATAACGATGGCTATTTGGTCGAGACACAGCGGCAGACGATGACATGTTTACAACTCGCTGCGGTCCGGCTAACGAGGTCGGAGGTCAACGGGGCTGCCCACCCATGGCCTCGTTCTGGCCGCGGAATGTGCGGCATGCATAAATATTGAGAACCCCCAATCGTATACCCATGTACATATCTGTGTAGGGGTGTATCCAGGTAGTAAAGTGGACTGGGTGTGTATATGTGGTATAGGGGTGTGACTATTCAAAAAAGTGGATTGTAATAGATGTGTGTTGCTGGGGCGTGTCTATGTGGTAGAAAGGGTGGTACGTGATGTGTATGTGGTGTAGAGCGTGTCTATATGGTAGGTGGGTGGAACGAGATGTTTGTGTGGTGTAGGGGTGAAAAAGTAGGGGTTAGTTTTTAACATCAGAGAGATTCTTTAGAAGCAGATGTAATCGAATTTCTATTTACCGCGGTATGAGCTATTCAACTGTTGTTCATCTGTTGTTGGGAAATAACGTCCATTGGTAATCATCTGGCAGAATTTATTATGAATGCTTCCCACTGAATTGGCGATATGGATAAGTTCACAGTTGTCCGTAAATTTGTTTGATGTCTCAATGGCAGCGCGCGGGGGCCCGTATTTAATACATGTAACACACCGTAGCTTTTGATCTGGTCATAATTTCGTTATTTATTATGCGCACCCCAAGCTTGGTGAAAGAACGCCGGTCGAAAACAACAGTTAAGGAAAGCAATGAGATGCCGGTTGTCGTCCAGTTTTCTTTCAGTGAAGGCTCACTCCACTCAGGGAATCAGGGGCATTTAATTCAGTTTCACGAGCGAGTGTAGAATATTACCACGTATAAGGATTCGTGACATCTTGTCTTCAGCTGAAGCAGCGTGTTATGTTGTTGGTTAGGATATGCATACTGTCAAATAACCTATGTTCAGAAATGTAAAGAAGGATTATTGTATTTAGTACCCCATGCAATTCTCTTTATTATTTACTCTTGTCAGCTTTGTTGACAATGTCATTGTTAATTCGTTTATTCAATAGTAATTTAAGGGCTTTAAGTCGAACCTTTTCCGCGTAATCAAACTGTGAGGGAAGTGTACCATGCGTGAGGACATATTAACATAAGCAGCACTGTCACAACTAATCCAGAGCATTTCGATGGTAACTTCCCACACATTACAGTGTCAGATTCCAAAATGGTCTCAGGCAGTTTAAACGGTTTTAAACTTGAATAATTGTAGGGGATGGAACTTATACAAGAATATACAAGCTAAACCAGGCATTGATCCAGTGTCTTAGGTGTTGTGAATTACTCACCCATACTCGACTGCACAGACTATACACGAAGACACAATTTCGAACAGTAACTGGGAATAATTAATCGTTTGATTGTCAACCCTCTGGTAAAAATATTCATAGAAATGTTGCTTTTCGATTGAAATATAAACTAAAAATTTTCTGACAAGTTAGCTTTTCAATTTGTATGCGAATAAAATCAGTAAGTGGGGAGCCGTCTTTATTTCATCCCGCCTAAAACAATGGTTAAGTGTGGCAATCAACACCGATGAGGAGTAAAATTCAATGATGATCCTTTCTTTTAACACAGTCAATGACAGAAGATTTAACAAACGTAATCGTATACCCATGTACATATCTGTGTAGGGGTGTATCCAGGTAGTAAAGTGGACTGGGTGTGTATATGTGGTATAGGGGTGTGACTATTCAAAAAAGTGGATTGTAATAGATGTGTGTTGTAGGGGCGTGTCTATGTGGTAGAAAGGGTGGTACGTGATGTGTATGTGGTGTAGGGCGTGTCTATATGGTAGGATGGGTGGAACGAGATGTTTGTGTGGTGTAGGGGTGAAAAAGTAGGGGTTAGTTTTTAACATCAGAGAGGTTCTTTAGAAGCAGATGTAATCGAATTTCTATTACCGCGGTATGAGCTATTCAACGGAACACTCTATACAACTTCTGAGTTCATCTGTTGTTGGGAAATAACGTCCATTGGTAATCATCTGGCAGAATTTATTATGAATGCTTCCCACTGAATTGGCGATATGGATAAGTTCACAGTTGTCCGTAAATTTGTTTGATGTCTCAATGGCAGCGCGCGGGGGCCCGTATTTAATACATGTAACACACCGTAGCTTTTGATCTGGTCATAATTTCGTTATTTATTATGCGCACCCCAAGCTTGGTGAAAGAACGCCGGTCGAAAACAACATTTAAGGAAAGCAATGAGATGCCGGTTGTCGTCCAGTTTTCTTTCAGTGAAGGCTCACTCCACTCAGGGAATCAGGGGCATTTAATTCAGTTTCACGAGCGAGTGTAGAATATTACCACGTATAAGGATTCGTGACATCTTGTCTTCAGCTGAAGCAGCGTGTTATGTTGTTGGTTAGGATATGCATACTGTCAAATAACCTATGTTCAGAAATGTAAAGAAGGATTATTGTATTTAGTACCCCATGCAATTCTCTTTATTATTTACTCTTGTCAGCTTTGTTGACAATGTCATTGTTAATTCGTTTATTCAATAGTAATTTAAGGGCTTTAAGTCGAACCTTTTCCGCGTAATCAAACTGTGAGGGAAGTGTACCATGCGTGAGGACATATGAACATAAGCAGCACTGTCACAACTAATCCAGAGCATTTCGATGGTAACTTCCCACACATTACAGTGTCAGATTCCAAAATGTTCTCAGGCAGTTTAAACGGTTTTAAACTTGAATAATTGTAGGGGATGGAACTTATACAAGAATATACAAGCTAAACCAGGCATTGATCCAGTGTCTTAGGTGTTGTGAATTACTCACCCATACTCGACTGCACAGACTATACACGAAGACACAATTTCGAACAGTAACTGGGAATAATTAATCGTTTGATTGTCAACCCTCTGGTAAAAATATTCATAGAAATGTTGCTTTTCGATTGAAATATAAACTAAAATTTTCTGACAAGTTAGCTTTTCAATTTGTATGCGAATAAAATCAGTAAGTGGGGAGCCGTCTTTATTTCATCCCGCCTAAAACAATGGTTAAGTGTGGCAATCAACGCCGATGAGGAGTAAAATTCAATGATGATCCTTTCTTTTAACACAGTCAATGACAGAAGATTTAACAAACGTAATCGTATACCCATGTACATATCTGTGTAGGGGTGTATCCAGGTAGTAAAGTGGACTGGGTGTGTGTATATGTGGTATAGGGGTGTGACTATTCAAAAAAGTGGATTGTAATAGATGTGTGTTGTAGGGGCGTGTCTATGTGGTAGAAAGGGTGGTACGTGATGTGTATGTGGTGTAGGGCGTGTCTATATGGTAGGATGGGTGGAACGAGATGTTTGTGTGGTGAATAAGTAGGGGTTAGTTTTTAACATCAGAGAGGTTCTTTAGAAGCAGATGTAATCGAATTTCTATTACCGCGGTATGAGCTATTCAACGGAACACTCTATACAACTTCTGAGTTCATCTGTTGTTGGGAAATAACGTCCATTGGTAATCGTCTCGCAGAATTTATTATGAATGCTTCCCACTGAATTGGCGATATGGATAAGTTCACAGTTGTCCGTAAATTTGTTTGATGTCTCAATGGCAGCGCGCGGGGGCCCGTATTTAATACATGTAACACACCGTAGCTTTTGATCTGGTCATAATTTCGTTATTTATTATGCGCACCCCAAGCTTGGTGAAAGAACGCCGGTCGAAAACAACATTTAAGGAAAGCAATGAGATGCCGGTTGTCGTCCAGTTTTCTTTCAGTGAAGGCTCACTCCACTCAGGGAATCAGGGGCATTTAATTCAGTTTTCACGAGCGAGTGTAGAATATTACCACGTATAAGGATTCGTGACATCTTGTCTTCAGCTGAAGCAGCGTGTTATGTTGTTGGTTAGGATATGCATACTGTCAAATAACCTATGTTCAGAAATGTAAAGAAGGATTATTGTATTTAGTACCCCATGCAATTCTCTTTATTATTTACTCTTGTCAGCTTTGTTGACAATGTCATTGTTAATTCGTTTATTCAATAGTAATTTAAGGGCTTTAAGTCGAACCTTTTCCGCGTAATCAAACTGTGAGGGAAGTGTACCATGCGTGAGGACATATGAACATAAGCAGCACTGTCACAACTAATCCAGAGCATTTCGATGGTAACTTCCCACACATTACAGTGTCAGATTCCAAAATGGTCTCAGGCAGTTTAAAAAACGGTTTTAAACTTGAATAAATGTAGGGGATGGAACTTATACAAGAATATACAAGCTAAACCAGGCATTGATCCAGTGTCTTAGGTGTTGTGAATTACTCACCCATACTCGACTGCACAGACTATACACGAAGACACAATTTCGAACAGTAACTGGGAATAATTAATCGTTTGATTGTCAACCCTCTGGTAAAAATATTCATAGAAATGTTGCTTTTCGATTGAAATATAAACTAAAATTTTCTGACAAGTTAGCTTTTCAATTTGTATGCGAATAAAATCAGTAAGTGGGGAGCCGTCTTTATTTCATCCCGCCTAAAACAATGGTTAAGTGTGGCAATCAACGCCGATGAGGAGTAAAATTCAATGATGATCCTTTCTTTTAACACAGCCAATGACAGAAGATTTAACAAACGTAATCGTATACCCATGTACATATCTGTGTAGGGGTGTATCCAGGTAGTAAAGTGGACTGGGGTGTGTATATGTGGTATAGGGGTGTGACTATTCAACAAAGTGGATTGTAATAGATGTGTGTTGTAGGGGCGTGTCTATGTGGTAGAAAGGGTGGTACGTGATGTGTATGTGGTGTAGGGCGTGTCTATATGGTAGGTGGGTGGAACGAGATGTTTGTGTGGTGTAGGGGTGAAAAAGTAGGGGTTAGTTTTTAACATCAGAGAGGTTCTTTAGAAGCAGATGTAATCGAATTTCTATTACCGCGGTATGAGCTATTCAACGGAACACTCTATACAACTTCTGAGTTCATCTGTTGTTGGGAAATAACGTCCATTGGTAATCATCTCGCAGAATTTATTATGAATGCTTCCCACTGAATTGGCGATATGGATAAGTTCACAGTTGTCCGTAAATTTGTTTGATGTCTCAATGGCAGCGCGCGGGGGCCCGTATTTAATACATGTAACACACCGTAGCTTTTGATCTGGTCATAATTTCGTTATTTATTACGCGCACCCCAAGCTTGATGAAAGATCATCGGTCGAAAACAACATTTAAGGAAAGCAATGAGATGCCGGTTGTCGTCCAGTTTTCTTTCAGTGAAGGCTCACTCCACTCAGGGAATCAGGGGCATTTAATTCAGTTTCACGAGCGAGTGTAGAATATTACCACGTATAAGGATTCGTGACATCTTGTCTTCAGCTGAAGCAGCGTGTTATGTTGTTGGTTAGGATATGCATACTGTCAAATAACCTATGTTCAGAAATGTAAAGAAGGATTATTGTATTTAGTACCCCATGCAAATTCTCTTTATTATTTACTCTTGTCAGCTTTGTTGACAATGTCATTGTTAATTCGTTTATTCAATAGTAATTTAAGGGCTTTAAGTCGAACCTTTTCCGCGTAATCAAACTGTGAGGGAAGTGTACCATGCGTGAGGACATATGAACATAAGCAGCACTGTCACAACTAATCCAGAGCATTTCGATGGTTACTTCCCACACATTACAGTGTCAGATTCCAAAATGGTCTCAGGCAGTTTAAACGGTTTTAAACTTGAATAAATGTAGGGGATGGAACTTATACAAGAATATACAAGCTAAACCAGGCATTGATCCAGTGTCTTAGGTGTTGTGAATTACTCACCCATACTCGACTGCACAGACTATACACGAAGACACAATTTCGAACAGTAACTGGGAATAATTAATCGTTTGATTGTCAACCCTCTGGTAAAAATATTCATAGAAATGTCGCTTTTCGATTGAAATATAAACTAAAATTTTCTGACAAGTTAGCTTTTCAATTTGTATGCGAACAAAATCAGTAAGTGGGGAGCCGTCTTTATTTCATCCCGCCTAAAACAATGGTTAAGTGTGGCAATCAACGCCGCCGATGAGAAGTAAAATTCAATGATGATCCTTTCTTTTAACACAGCCAATGACAGAAGATTTAACAAACGTAATCGTATACCCATGTACATATCTGTGTAGGGGTGTATCCAGGTAGTAAAGTGGACTGGGTGTGTATATGTGGTATAGGGGTGTGACTATTCAAAAAAGTGGATTGTAATAGATGTGTGTTGTAGGGGAGTGTCTATGTGGTAGAAAGGGTGGTACGTGATGTGTATGTGGTGTAGGGCGTGTCTATATGGTAGGTGGGTGGAACGAGATGTTTTTGTATGTGTAGGGGTGAAAAAGTAGGGGTTAGTTTTTAACATCAGAGAGGTTCTTTAGAAGCAGATGTAATCGAATTTCTATTACCGCGGTATGAGCCATTCAACGGAACACTCTATACAACTTCTGAGTTCATCTGTTGTTGGGAAATAACGTCCATTGGTAATCATCTCGCAGAATTTATTATGAATGCTTCCCACTGAATTGGCGATATGGATAAGTTCACAGTTGTCCGTAAATTTGTTTGATGTCTCAATGGCAGCGCGCGGGGGCCCGTATTTAATACATGTAACACACCGTAGCTTTTGATCTGGTCATAATTTCGTTATTTATTATGCGCACCCCAAGCTTGATGAAAGATCATCGGTCGAAAACAACATTTAAGGAAAGCAATGAGATGCCGGTTGTCGTCCAGTTTTCTTTCAGTGAAGGCTCACTCCACTCAGGGAATCAGGGGCATTTAATTCAGTTTCACGAGCGAGTGTAGAATATTACCACGTATAAGGATTCGTGACATCTTGTCTTCAGCTGAAACAGCGTGTTATGTTGTTGTTTAGGATATGCATACTGTCAAATAACCTATGTTCAGAAATGTAAAGAAGGATTATTGTATTTAGTACCCCATGCAATTCTCTTTATTATTTACTCTTGTCAGCTTTGTTGACAATGTCATTGTTAATTCGTTCATTCAATAGTAATTTAAGGGCTTTAAGTCGAACCTTTTCCGCGTAATCAAACTGTGAGGGAAGTGTACCATGCGTGAGGACATATGAACATAAGCAGCACTGTCACAACTAATCCAGAGCATTTCGATGGTAACTTCCCACACATTACAGTGTCAGATTCCAAAATGGTCTCAGGCAGTTTAAACGGTTTTAAACTTGAATAAATGTAGGGGATGGAACTTATACAAGAATATACAAGCTAAACCAGGCATTGATCCAGTGTCTTAGGTGTTGTGAATTACTCACCCATACTCGACTGCACAGACTATACACGACGACAATTTCGAACAGTAACTGGGAATAATTAATCGTTTGATTGTCAACCCTCTGGTAAAAATATTCATAGAAATGTCGCTTTTCGATTGAAATATAAACTAAAATTTTCTGACAAGTTAGCTTTTCAATTTGTACGCGAACAAAATCAGTAAGTGGGGAGCCGTCTTTTTTTCATCCCGCCTAAAACAATGGTTAAGTGTGGCAATCAACGCCGATGAGGAGTAAAATTCAATGATGATCCTTTCTTTTAACACAGCCAATGACAGAAGATTTAACAAACGTAATCGTATACCCATGTACATATCTGTGTAGGGGTGTATCCAGGTAGTAAAGTGGACTGGGTGTGTATATGTGGTATAGGGGTGTGACTATTCAACAAAGTGGATTGTAATAGATGTGTGTTGTAGGGGCGTGTCTATGTGGTAGAAAGGGTGGTACGTGATGTGTATGTGGTGTAGGGCGTGTCTATATGGTAGGATGGGTGGAACGAGATGTTTGTGTGGTGTAGGGGTGAAAAAGTAGGGGTTAGTTTTTAACATCAGAGAGGTTCCTTAGAAGCAGATGTAATCGAATTTCTATTACCGCGGTATGAGCTATTCAACGGAACACTCTATACAACTTCTGAGTTCATCTGTTGTTGGGAAATAACGTCCATTGGTAATCATCTCGCAGAATTTATTATGAATGCTTCCCACTGAATTGGCGATATGGATAAGTTCACAGTTGTCCGTAAATTTGTTTGATGTCTCAATGGCAGCGCGCGGGGGCCCGTATTTAATACATGTAACACACCGTAGCTTTTGATCTGGTCATAATTTCGTTATTTATTATGCGCACCCCAAGCTTGGTGAAAGAACGCCGGTCGAAAACAACATTTAAGGAAAGCAATGAGATGCCGGTTGTCGTCCAGTGACGTGGCAAATGAGTAAACTTTTACAATACATTAGTATTGTGATTTAATATCTTTGCAACCCTTTCTGTCACCAATGATCATCGCCTTTATCCATGGATCTCTAACGCTAAGCTTATTATCAAGGAGAGCATGAACTATCATTTTTAGCTTGCAGTTATACTATTGCAGCTCTTGTTGTGACATTTAGCATATTAATCTTGGCAGTCCCCAGGCAACAGGAAATGGCGAACGCTGAAACACTGTAGCCACCCCAAGCTCTAGCATGAGAGCGTCGTTTCATACATCGCCCAGCGTGTTACTGGGGACAAAAAACCCAGGTCAGATTGAGCTCACTTAGATGTAAACGCGGATCCGAGGTGGATCGTATAACATTGGCTGCATCACACGACCAGGACATTTGAGTCGACTGCTGAAGCATGTGATAGACAAGTACTTACCAGTCGAAAGATGAGAAGGACCTTCCAGGAACTCGTTAGATGAATGGACCCAACTTGCGAGCCTCCTGTTAACATAATATCACAAGCCCACCACATTGAATGCTTGCGTCTATCATAAGCATATTAAACCAGTTATTTTGTGTACACTGATTCCCCAATTCTGCAACCATGAAGTTAGATAACACTGATCGCCTAACGCTCCAGCCATGAACATAGATAACCCTGATCTCCCCCCCCCACACAGACTCCATCCATGACGATAGATAACCCTGATCTCCCCCCCGCTCTAACCATGACGCTAGATAACCCTTATCTCCCCCCGCTCTAACCATGACGCTAGATAACCCTTATCTCCCACACCTCTAACCATGACGCTAGATAAACCTGATCTCCCACACCTCTAACCATGACGCTAGATAAACCTGATCTCCCCCCGCTCTAACCATGAAGCTAGATAACCCTGATCTCCCCCCGCTCTAACCATGACGCTAGATAACCCTTATCTCCCACACCTCTAACCATGACGCTAGATAAACCTGATCTCCCCCCGCTCTAACCGTGAAGCTTGATAACCCTGATCACCCACCGCTCTAACCATGATGCTAGATAACCCTGATCTCCCACAGCTCTAGCAATGAATAGCAGCCCGGCTGGCAGGTACATTTTTTTCTGTTGACACACCTCGCGAACAGCTCAATACAACAGCATCGGGACTCACGTGAGGCAGCGCCGCTTGAACCATAAACCCGACAAACACATCAGATAAGAAGCTACAATTACATTTATTGACCCACAGTATATAAACTAACAGTAAACTGTTAAATAAACCTATGTCATAGATAGGCTCCCAGAAAACTTTTAGCTTACTAGCTGCTTCAATTTCTGCTGCGACCAGTTGGAAATATGCAAGAGGCAGCGCTTTTATATATCGCCGTAAATCCCTTTTTTGTCCGTTCGTTCAAGTTAGACAACAGCCCACCGCTCTCCCTCCCAAGCTCTCTAATGGCAGCGTCACATTTGAAATTACAGCATGCACCAACTGACCTGAACGGTTGCTTTTTTATTTTAATTCATTGATTCGATTTAAATTTCATGTGATTGTAAAATAATCGCATTGACATCGTTATCGTCGTGGGTATCAGGGGCCGCACGGATCCCATAATGTCGTCCGGTATAATGTCGTCCGTCATGCCAGGCAATTTCATTGTTCACAACAGAAAGCAACCTGGATAACAAATTCAACATCCATACCCAACTGGTGAGCACCACTCATGATACTCTGGTTACTTACCCATAATGTAGTTTAAATCTACCTTATCATTCGTTTCGTACTACACAATGCTATGACATTGGAACACAACACAGCCTACTTGAGTGGACCTATCATTGTTTAACCAGGCATAATGGAATTGTATCAACAGTCCCCGTTACTGCAAACAATTTGATAGATATATACGACTCTTTATATAGACTTTAAATTGACGCATGTATATTTCCGGCTACCTAGATATAATTAATATATGACGTCTCCCTAAACGTAACTCATTAGCGTCGGCTATTTAGCAGTAACCAAGGTATCTACACATAGTATAATTTTAATAGCCTGGGCCGCATTACTTACACAGCATACTGTAACTAAACTCAATCAAGAAGGGTATCCAGCGTGAACTCATGAAGACCGAGCAATTGCTACCAACACATAGTCAAACTGAAGGAGCAACACATTCCCCCATGTTAGAATTCCGCCCTGACTTTCGCACACAGAATACTGCACCCTACTGAAAACCGTCATATTGATATAAACTCTCTTCACAAACAAAAACTTCCAGTAGAAAATGGCAGTAAAAGAGTTTAAATCTACTTAATAACGATCTGTTAAGCACGTGTGGGGGCTTGACGATGACCTCACTGATGGCCCCAGTTTGGTCTCAGAATAATAATGAGCAGGCCGGTTTTATGCTGCTCGGTAGTACCAGTACATCGCGATACCTGAAGTCGTTACACTCCAGTATGTTCGACCGTATACATCATGACAAATTATGCATTTATGCGACATTTTTTTACCGACTACCACGAGTATATCCCAGTTTTGTCTCGAGTGAAATAAACGCCCACCATCCGCCACAGCCACAATTTTACCTGATATACTTGTCACATTGCCTGATGCTGTTATGAGTACTTGTGCTTATCAAGTGTACACAATGACGTTTTCTATTATACGATCACCATGGTTATCTAAAAGAAATCGTATCAATGTATGAATAACCTTAATGGAAATGCAAGCATATTCAAATGGAATACTGAATCAAACTCCCATATAACAGGGCCACCCAATATATTTTCGTCATTACGGTCTTCTAAGCACAGCATTCTAACTTGTTTACGAAAACATGTCACGGATTAGCAGGTGGTGGTGGTGTTTGAATTTGGGGAAATTTGACACCCAAGGCCAGGACTACATGTTAATTTAAATCATTTTAAATTAACAATTATCTGTGGGTCACAATCAGAGCGTGAAACAGTGAATAAATCATAAACGGACCTTTGACAAATATCCGTACCACTATGCAAATGTGTTTATTTAACTTCGTTGCTGGTTCAGTTAAACAGATTTATTAATTTGATAAACCAACTTGTAATATTAATCGGAACCGTCCTGTTTTGATATATTTCATGTATGCAAATCCACCCACCCTAGTATTATTAAATATATGCTGCCAATTCTCCTTGATTTATTAAAACAGGGCCCGAGAGCAATTCAGCCTAGAAACATAGGCCCTATATGCATTGGATGGTGCGGGAAGTGTAGAGAATGAGGGCTTCCCATGTTGTTGTGGTTGAATCTAAAATATAAGCCGTTTTTGGCAGCTATGTCCATGTACGACAAAGGGCCCACCATGTAAAGAATCTGGGCCGGTTTTAAAACTAACTCCGCCAGTGGAGGAGAACATGAGTGACGTCACTGGGAATGAAGGCCCTCTATGGTAGGGATGGTGATGATTGGGTTAGGATACGTTTTTGTTTTCAAAATTTCGCACAGGTAATGGCTAGGGGTGACTGCGAGGCATAAGGTGTGGATACCCACTTGACGCAAATTTGTCACCCGTGCTGTGTTGCCAACCCCCATATCTAGTGCTGTTGTCACATGGTGGTTGTAGTTTTTGCATGCGTTACTAGGGCGGAGAGTGGTGAGGCTTGGCGTCAGATTTACAAAAGTATGCACGTGGCCTTTTTTTCAGTTGAAAGTACACACGGATGTCTAGGGTCGCTGTTGTGCATAACTTCATAAGACTCTTAACTGGCGTGTCACCAAGTTCAGATATAGTAAATGTTAAAGGTGGGGTTACTCTTTCTTAATTACTACCATCGTACAGGGTAGGGACACACGATTTTCAGCATGGTGTTAATGTCTTGCTGGGGTTTAGTATGCTGCTTCTTACTGGTATTCGTATGCGTTACCAGAGCGGAGGGTTGAGGGTCATGGTGTCAGAGAACAAAACTGTGCCTTTTACACAGCACATATAGGTCCAGGGAGAGTGCCCTTCCATATAACCTGGGAGACACGCCGTTCACTCGTAATTCAAGTCTGCCACTGGCATTTAAACCGTGTTTACCACCCCTGTAGATAAAAAAAATACTTTGTTTGTCATCCCAGCAAAGCGGGTATTGGGCATGATCAGTATCGGCGATCGTGGCATTTTCACAGACTATACTGCTCGTGCTCGCACATACTTTACTGCTCTAGCTCGGAATACACAATACTGATCGTGCTCGGCACACACTATACTGATCGTGCTCGGAACACACAATACTGATCGTGCTCGGAACACACAATACTGCTCGTGCTCGGAACACACAATACTGCTCGTGCTCGGCACATACTATACTGCTCGTGGTCGACGCACAATACACTGCTCGTGATCGACACGCACATCGCATTTGCTCACGTGCGCATCTTCAATAACGACGATATACCGTTAAATTGAGTGCCACTTCGACGAAGAACTCTTCACATCATTCGCAGGTAAAGGAAATATTTCTTTTAAGGAAGGATCAGTTTGCAAATGACATGAGAGGAACATTGGGACCAAGGGCCGTATTCATAAAGAACATTAGGACTGCAAGCTGAGCTTTTTGAGTTTTCTGTCTCAACTGTATTCATAAAGAATCTTAAGCCTTCCCAGTGATCTCAACGGCTCGATAGCTTTCTTAAGTTTGCAAGCTCATTCTTTGTTCTACAGAGGTTATATGCTCGTGAAAACGCCTTCATAGATATGAAAAAGGACATGAATGTTCTTAGTGTTAATCAAAACGTAATCAGTCGTTCGTAATCATTGGCCGGCGTATTTTTTATCGCGAAATTAACATCAATTTCTGCGCAAGTAGGTTTCAAAAACGAAGCGATCAATTCTATACGACCAGTCGGGTCGCTTTGAAAAGGCTGTTGTTTCCAAGAAAGCGAGACAGCTTCCAGTAGTACAGATCCCAATTAGGAGTGGTTTGCGGGATAAACCGAGTGGATGAGAGTTTCCAAGTGAATAAAATATGCATGCGCGATTGGTCATGTTACATATAAATTTCTTAAAATTCATTGATCTCAACAACGGCGCCAAGATTCACATTTCGTATTATTGAATATAAGGAAAGCAGGCACCAAGTCTACAAGTCTATGAATAATCCACATCATGATAACATAGCAGTTATTGAAAGTTCCCCCGAAGCACACCTGCGACAAGGTTTTTTGGCGATAAACACTCCGTTTGATGTGTCGAACACGCAGACACGTCATAGACTTATGACGCGCAGTGAACCAGTAACGCGCGAATTCAATGGACTGTCAAACAACAAAACTCGACAAGGAGTGTTTATATTCACTGCGGAAAATTAATGTTATTGGTGCAAGCATCGTTGATGAAATAATTTTTTAAGGACGTGGCAGAGATCGCCAAGTTATTGTTTTATTAAAACAGCCTGAGATCGCGGTCTCAGACTCAGGTTGAGTGGACTCATGTCAAGATTCTTTGTGAATACGGCCCCAGATCCTTCAACATAAAGCTTAATACATGGAAAGGGCAGTCTATATGTCAATTGGCTAGGAATGCTTTGGTAACCAGCTTGAATAATGTACAGCTTCACATTTGTTTCTTGCTGACCTCCACATTATATAGGCCAAGTAATATGTAAGCATCCCTCTTACCATTAAATTCCATACTACCGAATGCTGTATTTTTTACACGAATTAAGTGGTTGATAACGGATTCTTGCTGTTATCAGAATCGGTCCCTGTCGTGTAGCTGTTAACTACTCTGCCTTTCCACTCCTACGTTGGGAGGATCCATCTCAAGATGTGACAACCTGACTGGTCATGCAAAGGGGTGAAAGAGGGTGTACCTGACCAGGTGACTCATTCGTATAGTGTTAGAGCATCATTTCACTGGCTTTTGATTCTCTGTCCGATCTTGGCAGCGGGTATGTGTCAGGTGGGCAATAGTTCTTAAGGGGAGCAGAACCACAATCATCTTCACACATCACCGTCTTGATATTACCTAGTTTGAAAGCCTAGGGTTTTTCATCTGTATATTGTTTTGAACAAAAAATTCAATACCCTATCAATTAAAACGTAAGCGGACATTGCCTTTCGCAACATATGTAACTATCACAGAACACTTGGCAAGGACCACATTCTTGTCCTACATGTCCCAGGTGACAGTGAAGCAAATAACGTTAGGATCCATCAACAGCGTCTTTTTGACGTGCTGTGGAGCTGCTCTTATCAAATGTCAGAGGAGAAAAGTTTTGATGCTTCTGTTAGTGACTATCCATTGAACTGTCAGTTCCTGTCACTTTTGTCTTTGACAGACCAACAACGATGTCAAGGGATTGTAAATGCTTTACATTGCACAGCGCTAAGTCGTGGTTTGGATCAGTAAATCCACCAGACAATCCGTGAATAAAAAATAATATAAATTTTTTCTGCAAATCATGGCCACTCAAATATATATCATTTTAATCCAGCAAACTTATGCCACTTAGTAGGCAAAACTGGACCTGCTTTTGAAAAAATCTTCAATTAGGTCATTTTGTTGAGAAGAGGTGACCCAGTTGTTCATAATGTAACTTCTATGATACGCTCTTGGATTAGGCAAACTTCCCTTAAGCCCACTATGTGTGAGATACGTAAAGAAATGCTCAAATGTAAAGTTTGAATATCTTTGCTTAGTATACAATGTTGAAATGGTAAATAAACTTGCAATGGAACAAAGAACAATGGTACTTTATAACAATTTGAATATGGATGTACATTTACCACAATTATGATATTGCACTATGCCTCTCAACTGAAATCGTGACATGAGAAAAATCGCGTATATTAGGCATTATCAGTTCGTTTTCTAGAGTAACCTTTGCTTGGTAGTTTTACCACATTGCTTTATGGAAACCAATAATTTGGTTTCTGTTTAACACACGTTGGAGAAATTGAAATCTATAAAACTGTACATTTTTTATATAATTTTGTCCCTCTTCCATCCACTTTTCGTTCCGAAAGATATTGAAGAACTGGTAGTCATGTACTTTGAATGCACTGATTATATTTAGGTGTTTAGCTTATCCACGTGTATTGTAAAAGGCCCCTTAAAGGTGATAGTAATTCCTCTATTAATGTGAGTTCCGTCTGTGTAATATCAGGAACAGTCGATTCGTAAAATCACCAATTGTAAACCACAACATTTGAAATGCAGAACATATCTTGAACTATTTAGCTTTTGCAGTTTCACACTTGAGTCGGCCCCTTTCATGGACTTAACCATTCAACATGTCATTAGCACAAGTCCCCATTCCATACACTTAAAAGAATAACACTTTGGTGTATATTTTATTCACCAGCATGATAGTTGTACAATATACAGTAGTTGATAAACTTAAAGCCCTTCACACTATGTTGATCGATAGTTTTAAAAGCTTCCAACACCATGATGCATCTTGAAATTGGTTCTTTACAGACTATACATATACCGTAATCCCGCCCATATAACCCATGCGTATACTCCCATCTTCTTTCATTAATCCATATCTACCCTCATCCCCGACCTGATCAAATTGGAGCCCCTCTAATGATTCTATATATACTACAACCCAACATCAACTACTTAATTGCTGCACATCTACAACCGGCTTATATCTACTATTAGCCTCACAAGTCACTTCATATCTACTGCTACCCTACATAAATAGCTAGTTTCTTCAATTATTTCATATCAACTGCCAGCTAAAAAATATAACTCCGTATCAACTAACATCCCCACTAATTTCTCCATACTTACAATCAGCCTTAACAACCACATCATATCTACTACCATCCTATATCAACTAACATCGTATCTACTACCAATCTACACATGTTTTGCTAATTACTCCGTATATGCTATCATTCCACATCAACTTCAAACCCAACATTATCACTCCACATCTACTACCAGCCTCACTAATCTCTCCACATCTACTACCACCCCACAACAGCCAACAACCACAATAATTACTCCACATCAACTACCAACCTCACCGGTCACTTCATACCTACAACCAGCCAACATCAACTACCTGCATTTCTAACCACTCTACATCCTGTACCACCCACATCACCTACCATCCAAACTAATGACATATATACAATAAGCCCAAATCAACTACTAGCCTAACTAGTAACGTCTAAGCCTACATTGATCACCATCCTACAAAGATCAGTATGTACACCACTATCCCACATCTCACATTGCCCCACATCTCCCACCATCCCATATCCCCCACTGCCCCATATCGCACTGTTCCACTTCTGCAACTGCCGCACATATCCCACCGTCCTACATCACCCACATCTCCCACCGTACCGCAGCTGACATCTACCCACATCTCCCATCGTAAAACACCTGACACAGTCCCATCTCCCACCAAACCACATCCCCCATCGCCGCACATCTCCCACCAAACCCCCCACAGGCACCACAATTCCACATACTCCTCCATGCTTACACCACCACACAGCCATCATCGACCCAGAGCTATCACCGCCCCATATCTACCACAATCAACTACCTAGCACCACCACATATCTACAACCACCTAGCACCACCACACATCTACAACCACATAGAACCGCCTCATATATATAACCACCTAGCACCACCACAAATCTGAAGCAAAATAGAACCACCCCTCATCTGCAACCACCTAGAACCACCACACATCAACAACCGCGCAATATGCAAACCAATCCGGCATCTGCCATGACTACGTGTCTTCCACAAAATCAAATCTACCATAAATCCCATCACATAAGCTGAATCTCGGCATATAATACCTCTGTATACCACCATCAAACCTGTAGATCCATCCAATATCAAAACGATTTTGAGACACCTCCCTCTCAGAAAAACCGTACTAGCCGTGGTCATCGTTTAATATTTAGCGAGAGTAAATATTTAGAAACATATCTCTTACAAATTATGAGTGATTAAAATAAGGACGTTATTTGCTAGTTTCATCTATCTGTACAAGTTAACATGCGTATAAGCAATCAATGGAAGGTTTATGTGGGGGGGGGGGCGGGGTGGGGGGTATAACCATCAGATGTGAGTCGAAACGCATATGAAATTAAACGCTGTGGGTGTGTGCGATGCAGATTCTTTTCATACACAAGACAGAAGATAAGGAAACATCGCATTAGAAGAGACAGTGGTTAGAAAGGCATTTTGTGAACAACGAAGAAGGTAATTATCTCATTCATCAATAGCAATAAAAGATTTTTAAGACACAGACTTGAATAATTTACCAGTGCATTTTGTAAATGGTAACTGCTTTGGGTTTGTGTTCTGCAGTGCTACATAGCCACTAGTCGACGCTCAGAACCAAGACACGGAGCTAGACAAGACAGTGGTTAAAAAAGAAGGTAATTATATCTTTATCGTCACGTATCACTGGTGTTAAGTGTGCTGTTTAAGAGCCACAACCCCTTCACCACCTCTACCACCCTACTATCCTGAACATGCACACACTGCCACAGCGATTAACAACACATCTGCATTTGTCATCTTCATCACTTAAAGCAAATGATTGGAATTTATGTGTGACTTGGGTAGCATTTGGTTATTCATACATGTTTATGCCACACACAGGGCCCTAAGATATATTCTGCATCCGAATGTAACAGAAAAGAGTCGGTAGAGTGGAATTTTGGGCTGAATCTTCTAGAAAACGCCAGCTTTGTAATTGGTATATTACTGCCGATGCAGTAAAGCGTGTAGGCGTGATGTTGAGGGGGCATGAAAAGTGGCCAGTTTCAAACGGCCAAACGTATCAGGAACTGAGTCACGATTCACTGCGTAGACACAATACATCTACTCTTGTGGCTCATAATGTTTATCAGTGGCATGAAAGATATACATCAATAAATGTTGTGGGGCATTCTTGAGCCTATCGTCTATGTTGCTTACACAAGGTAGTTTGTTCGACCAGGCTTCTGATGCGTGAAGGTTACTCTCGTCAAGACAAATGTATGGTGGGTGTTTCTGGTAATGTCTGGGTCATTAGTTTTGTTGAGTGAAGAGCTACAATGATATTAACGAGCTTCCGGCCAAAGTCATATTGCGTCAGGAAGACCCAGTCATACAAAACAATACTATTTTGACTCGGCTCACCCGTGAAGCACATCACTAAGCAGCATGAACCAAAAACGAAAATTCCAAAGGTGTCCGTTCTCACATGCTGCTACCCCGATCTAGTACACTGCAGACACCCCAGTGGACAGTTAGTGGTTGGGACGGGCGGTGGTAGGGAGGGTTGGCAGTAGGTATTGATTGGTAGTATGTATTGGTCGGCTTGGGCAGTATACAAGGGTGGTAGTAAGGTGTCGGTAGATATTGGTTGGTAGTGGGTTTGGGATGGTGGTAGGTATTAGTTGGTGGTAGGCTTGGATTTGCAGTAGGCATGTGTACTTGGGTTTTGTTGTTGGTCGGTGGGTATGTGTTGGCAGTAGGTATATGTGGGTGTTTGGCATGGGTGGTTGGAGAGTGTGTTAGTGACACTGATCAGAGACAATCAAAGACAATAACTCAAAAGTACCCGAGAGATAAGGCTTCTGATTGGAGATAATGTGCCGAGATAATGTGCCCAAAATACAGTACCTTTTTCTTGAACAGGAAGCATTTTCCCGAGTGTAGCTTCAATCCTGCCTCCCTGATACGGGCAAACACCTGTCCTAGCCTATTTACCATCTCCTCACTGATAACAATAACATCATCCAAGTACACTAAGCAGGTGTCCTATTGTAAACAACTCAATACCCCATCCATCAATTGCTGGAAAGGGGCGGGGGCATTACACAAGCCAAAAGGCTTGACTTTCCACTCCAATAACCTGCCTCTAGTACAGGATACGGCCTTCTCCTTGGCTTAGTCCGATCTGCCAGTAACCTAACCACAGGTAGCAGGTGCCAAAGTGGCATACGCCCGACAGTGTGTTGATCACCTCGTTTATGGGCGATAGGGGTAAGTATCTTTGATAGTTTGGGCATTCAACGTCCGGTAATCTCCATACATACGCAGTGCGCCATCCGTCTTCTTGAACATAACGACAGGAAAATATTGTTACTCAGTTTCGCAATACCACGCTCGCAGCTAACTTAGATCTGCTTATTGGCTTACGTTCTGCCATGCCTCGAGTGGCCTGTTTGTCGGGCATCTCGTTTTCTGGCCGAATTTCCTTAAGTCCCCATACACCTGAAGTAGCTTTGCGAATACCTCTTGTTTGGAGAGGCTAAGCTCGCCACAGCCGGGGACACACATTGCTTTAGTATGCTCAGGCACAGCTACTGGGTCAACTTCGTTAAGCTTCTGATTTGTACGGATTGGGACAATCCCGCCAGCAGCATCAATCGAAGTCAGACCAGCGGTTGCTAGACCCTTTTGCTAAATACACCGCTCTGTGGGATTGTAAACCCGCAATGGTATTGATTTGCCATGCATCCTTGCATCGCAAAGGGTACAAACAATCATCAGTGACTTTCGGGTCGCTAATCTGCTCATTCCCTTGATCAGCATCAACCCACTACTCAGGGAAACAGTCTTCCGTAAGTACCCTAATAACCAGTTCTCTTGACCTATCACTGGGGTCTTGGTCACTTTGACTCCTCAACACGAGGGAGGGGTTTACCTCCAACCGCACCTCTCGCTTATTGATGCGCATTAGTAAGCCTCAAAAATGGGTTCGCCAACATCGCATCTTCCTCTACCTCTGCTACGGTACACTATATTATATGCTCTGTATCACCTAGCTGGAGAATAAACTGCACTTCATCCATTACATTCAATCTATTTCCCGACACTTCCCTCCATGTACGTCATGATGCCAATGATCCTAACGTTGGCCCATCAGTACCAGCCATGTCATGGTACACCCTACTAGATAAAACAGAGTGGCCCCTGTATATACCAGACAGCTCACTGCCATACCTACACACCGGCCTTACAACTTCTCTGCCGTGTTTGACCTATGTTCTGTCACTCTTCCAAACGCATCGAACAGAACAGAGATGTATCTGTGTCAAATGGCCACATTTCAGAACCCCTTTCTCCTCTCACTAGTCTGCCTGCCTCGCCCACGAGATAGTACCCGAGTTGTGTTACTGCCGTTCCTTCCGACCACCCATTTGCTTTCAATGCGCCTAAAACCACTGCCAAAATTCTTCCCATTCTCCTGACCCATCGTAATCACTCGGCTGAATTACCCGTACAGGTTCTTCCATCGGCTTTCTCTATCTACTATGACTACCAAACTGCTCCTCTCGTGGTTCCGATTTCCACATGTTACCAAACTGAGCCCTTTCACTCTTCACACCAAGCAAATCGGCAGCCATGCGAGACCTTCCTCTATTGCTCATTTTAGTTAACCAAATAACCCACCTGTAACACAAAATATCAGGCAAAATATCACACAAACGATAATCAGGGAGAATTAAACGCACCGTGAAGGAAAATATTAACCCAACCAGATTGATCATTCCTGCCGGCGCAAATAGTTCAGAGCTCCTTGCCAGAGATCACAGACGCTGCACGTGACACGCATCTTACCACCAGTGTTGCGAATCAACGTGGGTAAATGGAAAAAATATTCTTTACTTAAAAAACTTCAAGACAACCATCGTGCCGACCGACCTGCGTCAAAAGCCTTGCGTCTTTTGTTGTTTGATTATTCAAAATTCTTTGGCTCACTTTGGCCATGTACATCAATACCGCGCGTCTGACCTAAGCACTAGCTTATATAGGTCCTCCCCCACGTGGGGGTCGCCGGGGCACCTTGCCACAATCCAAACATTTAACAGCTTCGATTGCGGTTTGAATTTGACTAACATTTGATTTACCAGTTTTAAATATCAATGTTTGCCCATAGTAACTTCACCAGTTACAAGTCTTTATTGCATGGCACCCACCTCTCAGCCAATGAGAGCTCAAGAAAAAGCTGGGTATTTTTCCCATATCGCCGTGCGATAACTGCGACCGTGTCCCTCACCGACCAGCAGAGATCAAATATGGTTAGACCATGGAAGCACCTGATATCAAGCGCACCTTGCAACTGTTATAGCAGGGTTTATTCTCAAAAGTGCTTTGCTTGTTAAACTTTAATTTAGTTGTCAAACAACACCGCTGGGTCGCCCGGTCTAAGGAATGACAAACTCGTACTCAAGTACCGAAACATGACAAAACTATACCCTGGGTTATACTGAATAAGAGTTATTACATAACATAAATTGTATATAATCCAACATTGACACAAATTAATCTTTCGTCGTTTCAATATAACGTTCACCCGAAGCAGATTCTTAATGCTAGCTGCGTTTGTGCGATTTATTTAAACATTTTAAAAGAAATCGGAGGTGAACCAATCTCGCGGTACTCACCACAACAAATGAGTCACAAAATGAAAAAAGCATCAACCCCTACCGACCAAGACGCAAACTCTCCACGTCCTCGTGTGTTTTCTCCCCATATCACCCACCTGACCATACGATGACTAATACCTGACTTATATTTTCCCATTGTCTTACAAGGCTGTAAGTTGGGTGATATTTGGCGTTCATGCAGATGTGTCAAACTTTAGAAAACTTAGCCAGAGAAAGGAGTTCACTGACCAAAACTTTAGCTAAACTAGGCACGAACTCTCTCTATTTCTCTCTTCTTCCCCCCCTTCTCTCTGTATCTCGTTCTCTTTCTCTCTCTTTTGTTCCATTGCTCTCTTTTTATTCTCTCTCTCTCTCTTCTATTTGTCTTTCTTTCTCTCACTTTATCACTCTCTATCTCTACATCTCTCTCCCTCCTCTCTCTCACTCTCTCTTTCTGTCTCTCTGTCTTTCTCTTTCTTTCTCGCTCTCGGTCTCTCTCTCTATCTATATATCACTTGATGTCTCTCTCTCTATCTCTCTCCATCAATCTCTCTCTATCTCTCTCCCTTTCTCTTTATTTCAATCGCTCACACACACACCCTCTCTCTCACTCTATCTCTCTCTCCATCTCTATCTCTATCTAAATCTCTGCCTCTCTCTTCCCTCTCTCTGCCTATCTCTCTCCTGATCGATCTCTCTTTCTCTTTCTATCTCACGCTCTCTCTATCTCTCGTTCTCTCTATCTCGTTCTATCTCTCTCTCTCTCTCTCTCTCTCTATATATATATATATATATATATATATATATATATCCCTCTATCTCTCTCTCTATCTTCTTTTCTCTCTCTCCCTTTCTCACTCTCTCTCCCTTTCTCCCTATCTCCCTCTCTCTCATTCTCTCTCTTTTCCGATTTTATGCTGCATTATTGGATTTTTGTGTAGGATGTCTAGGAAGGAGTGTGTGACGTCACTAGCAACGAGGACCCACTTTGTATAGGATAGCTAGGAAGGAGTGTGTGACGTTAATGGGAATGAGGACCCGCTTTATATAGGCATGGGAGGAGAGTGTGATTGACGTCACTGGGAATGAGGTCCCGCCATGTATAACATGTTGAGAGAAGACTAGGTGACGTCACTGGGAATGAGAATGCGCTTTGTATAGGATGTCTAGGAAAGATTGGGTGACGTTAATGGGAATGAGGACACGCTTTGTATAGGCTTGCGAGGAGAGTGTGATTGACGTCACTGGGAATGAGGACACGTCATGTATAGCATGTTGAGAGAAGAGTGGGTGACGTCACTGGGAATGAGGACCCGTCATGTATAGCATGTTGAGAGAAGAGTTGGTGACATCACTGGGAATGAGGACCCGTCATGTATAGCATGTTGAGAGAAGAGTTGGTGACATCACTTGGAATGAGGACCCCGTCATGTATAGCATGTATAGCATGTTGAGAGAGAAGAGTGGGTGACGTCACTGGGAATGAGGACCCGTCATGTATAGCATGTTGAGAGAAGAGTTGGTGACGTCACTGGGAATGAGGACCCGTCATGTAAAGCATGTTGAGAGAAGAGTTGGTGACATCACTGGGAATGAGGACCCGTCATGTATAGCATGTTGAGAGAAGAGTGGGGATTCGCTATGCATTGGTTGGTTAGGGAAGGGTCGGTGGCATCACTTGGGAGGCTAATTTTATGATAAGCTTTCACAATCATACGATGTTTTGTTTTCGGGATATGTAGGGCAATCGCAATAGTACAGCGCCCTTACACGCACCAAACTCGCCCACGCCCACCCTTTCAAATACGATATGAACCTCACTGTCATGAAACACCACCTTTCACCCCCGCATCCGACAACAACTTATCATTTCAAATACGACAAGAACCTCACTGCCCGCTATAAAAATAAACGCACTCGATTTATCCCTAATAACATTGGCATTGATGTCTTGGGTTGCAGTATGGGGGCCATCATTGCTGCGATCTCTCGGTTGTGTTGCTGTTCGGATGAACCAGAACCCACCCCGGACGCTGGTGACTTCGACTCGGTTGGAGTTGAATTAGCTTCCTTAATGGGATCAAGACGTGATGAACCCGTCACGGACGTTGATGATGACTCCGCTACAGCACCTATCTGTGCTACTGACTTCATGAGTACAAGAATTCCTCCTGGTTCATCAGGTCATGATGATAATGATAAGGTGAGTTGATCTCGCAATATGTGCTGCACCTCTCATTTATGACTTTTCGACCAGTGGAAGGTTTACACATAGAGGCAAATCATATTTAGCTTCAACATGAAGGCAATTAGCCTATTTCAGCTATTGTTTTTCTATATAGTACCCATGTAATGATGGACTCCCTATGTTTCTAATTACCCCCCCCCCTACTAATTTGGTGTTTATTGATGGAATGGCTCTCTTGCTCCTATTTACCCCCCCCCTACCCCCACACACACACTCACACACACACACACACACTCAAACACACACACACACACACACACACACACATACACACACACACACACACACACACACACACACACACATACATACACACTCACGCACGCAGTTGAAGCCAACAGTACAGACAATCCCCTCCGAATGCCGGTCTGTAACCAGTGAACAACTTACCGACCATCCGGGAGAACTAGAGCATGTTCGTTCTGTGTCTAGTCCTGATGATAATGATAGGTGAGTTGACACACACATACACCTCTCATTTATGACGCACGACGCAGTTGAAGGCCAACATAGAGGCAATCCCCTCAACATGAAGGAATGCCGGTCTGTAACCAGTGAACAACTTACCGACCATCCGGGAGAACTACTAATTTATGTTCGATTGGCTCTGTGTCTAGTCCTGATGATAATGATACGGTGAGTAGATCTCAAACTCAAACACACACACACACTCATTTATGACTTTCCTATCAGTGGAAGGTTGACACTCATGGGCAATTTACATACACACTACTGAGAACACTGACAGGGAGCCCAGTTTTGTCGTCCGAATGCCGGTCTGTTAGTGATCACTTTCTTTATCCCTCGTTCGTTGTTCCGTGTTTCTACTCTGATGTACCAATTGAAAAGTAAGCTTGAAAATAAGTTTAAGTACGACAAGATAATTGCATGCTTCTCCTTTCATTACAGCTTGAGGGCTGACACACATAGGCGCTAATTTCACAGTTACATTTGCCGAATGCCTCACCATAAGTAGGGAACAAATTGTTGGGAAGTTAGAGGATCCCTCGACGATATTCTAGGGTATCTTGTATTAAATCACGCGATAAGCTTGAATCAGATTGATGTGATACCGACTCAGAACGAGGAATGGGGGACAAGGTTAGGGAGCTGTTGGATTGTGTGCAGAGTAGAGGAGAGGAAGGCCTGTAGAAGCCTTGTTGCCGCCCTGAGGGATACTGAACAGATAGAACTGTGTCAGTTATCAGCCAGCATCAAGCTAGAGTTAGACCAAGTGCCAGTTAGAGATGTACTCAGCATTGATCAGTACATGACTGAGATGAAGGGTACCTATCAGCAGAAGATTGAAAATAGAAACGAGCAAGAAAAAACCAGTACGGAAAAGCAAGTTTGACCATCACGTTCCGGTTATCATAAACCATGGGCACGCAGCACCAGACGGACAGACAAGACAAGTATCAATGAGTTCAACATTCAAAAGACGGACAGAAAAAACAATTGACATTGGACGGATACGGACACCGATAGACGTCGACCGCATTCAGTGCTCATGCTGGGTGGCCCCAGGCATGGGCAAGACTTCATTATGTTTCACTATCTTAAATCGTTTTGCCCGTGGTCAATGGGGGGGGGTCATCATTTCATATTTTTGATGTTATTGAAAGAGTTGGGTGACATGGGACTGTCGCTGACATTGGCTGACCTTCTTTTTGATTACACCCACTGGACAGACTAAGACGCATAAAACCAAAACTGATTCGACAACTTCAAAAACGACAAGACAGAATTCTCTGCTTTTATTATGGACGGTTATGACGAACACGACGAGTTTATGACGGACACATTGATAATTTCTGATCCCTCAGCAAAAGCACACCCTGGCGTCATACTGCGTAGCCTCGTTCGCGGTGCCCTCTTGCCCGAGTCGCAGGTTTTGCTAACAAGCCGTCCATTTCGTCACGTTGACATAAAGGTTGACCGAGTGGTAGAGCTGGCGGGGCTCGCTAACCATTCGGTCAGGACATTACTTGGCAAGTTTCTTGTGGGCGAGCTGAAGTCGGCCGCAGAGTTTCTGGATAACAATCTAGACGTTGCAAGCATGTTATCAATACCGATTAATATCCAAAAATTTCTCAGCTATCTTATTTGGATTCGTGGTAACACGAACGATATATTATCAAACCTTCCCAAAACAAAATCATCCTTGTATACCAAACAAATGTTACCTGTACTGACGCAATGCCTTCGATCGAAAGATATCCTTCTTTACGAAGAACACCAGATTTGGCGGCACCCACTCGTCAAGTCATTTCTGTGTAAGCTTGCTAAATTAGCTGTGTTGGCCTTTAAAGTGTTCGGGAAGAAACAAATCATATTTGAAGCGAGTGACCTTGAGAGTTGTGAACTTACCGAGAAGGATGTCAAGACCGGTGGTTTGATGAGTATATTCACAAAGCAGACCAAAACACCCTTTGGTGTACGCCCAGTGGTCTATTTTTACTTCAACCACCTCACCACCCTAGAGTGGTGTGGTGGGCTGGATACTGCAAGTCGCGATATCAAATACATAGAGAATCTCATCAAACGTAATGACGGAAATCTGGACGTAGTCTTGATTTTCTGTGCGGGCTTATTGGGGGCCACTGAAGGCCAGTTGATTCTAAAACGTCTTTATGACATTCCTAAACATGAATGTCAACAGAAAGCCCTTAGTATTTTGAAACAAATAGTCCACTCTGACAGGTGTCGCAAACCTGGTGGCCCTCAATTCGCCATTGAGATATTTAATGAGGCCTCTCTCTCTCTCTATCTCTCTCCATCAATCTCTCTCTATCTCTCTCCCTTTCTCTTTATTTCAATCGCTCACACACACCCTCTCTCTCACTCTATCTCTCTCTCCATCTCTATCTCTATCTAAATCTCTGCCTCTCTCTTCCCTCTCTCTGCCTATCTCTCTCCTGATCGATCTCTCTTTCTCTTTCTATCTCACGCTCTCTCTATCTCTCGTTCTCTCTATCTCGTTCTATCTCTCTCATTCTCTCTCTCTCTTTCTATTTATATCTATATATATATATATATATATATATATATCCCTCTATCTCTCTCTCTATCTTCTTCTCTCTCTCTCCCTTTCTCACTCTCTCTCCCTTTCTCCCTATCTCCCTCTCTCTCATTCTCTCTCTTTCCCGATTTTATGCTGCATTATTGGATTTTTGTATAGGATGTCTAGGAAAGAGTGTGTGACGTCACTAGCAACGAGGACCCACTTTGTATAGGATAGCTAGGAAGGAGTGTGTGACGTTAATGGGAATGAGGACCCGCTTTATATAGGCTTGGGAGGAGAGTGTGATTGACGTCACTGGGAATGAGGTCCCGCCATGTATAACATGTTGAGAGAAGACTAGGTGATGTCACTAGGAATGAGAATGCGCTTTGTATAGGATGTCTAGGAAAGATTGGGTGACGTTAATGGGAATGAGGACACGCTTTGTATAGGCTTGCGAGGAGAGTGTGATTGACGTCACTGGGAATGAGGACACGTCATGTATAGCATGTTGAGAGAAGAGTGGGTGACGTCACTGGGAATGAGGACCCGTCATGTATAGCATGTTGAGAGAAGAGTTGGTGACATCACTGGGAATGAGGACCCGTCATGTATAGCATGTTGAGAGAAGAGTTGGTGACATCACTTGGAATGAGGACCCGTCATGTATAGCATGTTGAGAGAAGAGTTGGTGACATCACTGGGAATGAGGACCCGTCATGTATAGCATGTTGAGAGAAGAGTGGGTGACGTCACTGGGAATGAGGACCCGTCATGTATAGCATGTTGAGAGAAGAGTTGGTGACGTCACTGGGAATGAGGACCCGTCATGTAAAGCATGTTGAGAGAAGAGTTGGTGACATCACTGGGAATGAGGACCCGTCATGTATAGCATGTTGAGAGAAGAGTGGGGATTCGCTATGCATTGGTTGGTTAAGGAAGGGTCGGTGGCATCACTTGGGAGGCTAATTTTATGATAAGCTTTCACAATCATACGATGTTTTGTTTTCGGGATATGTAGGCCAATCGCAATAGTACAGCGCCCTTACATGCACCAAACTCGCTCACGCCCACCCTTTCAAATACGATATGAACCTCACTGTCATGAAACACCACCTTTCACCCCCGCATCCGACAACAACTTATCATTTCAAATACGACAAGAACCTCACTGCCCGCTATAAAAATAAACGCACTCGATTTATCCCTAATAACATTGGCATTGATGTCTTGGGTTGCAGTATGGGGGCCATCATTGCTGCAATCTCTCGGTTGTGTTGCTGTTCGGATGAACCAGAACCCACCCCGAACGCTGGTGACTTCGACTCGGTTGGAGTTGAATTAGCTTCTTTAATGGTATCAAGACGTGATGCACCCGTCACGGACGTTGATGATGACTCCGCTACAGCACCTATCTGTGCTACTGACTTCATGAGTACAAGAATTCCTCCTGGTTCATCAGGTCATGATGATAATGATTCGGTGAGTTGTTCTCGTCATATATACTGTGCCACTCATGACTTTCCTATCAATTGGAGGTATACACCCAGAGGCAAATCGTATTTAGCTTCAACATAAAGCCATTAGCCTGATTTAAGCTATTGTTTTTCTATATAGTAATTTATGTTAATTGATGGGATGCCTCCCTTGTTTCTATTTACCCCCCCCCCGATCCACCTATCATTGGTAAACACATACACACACATACACACACACACACACACACACACACACACACACACACACACACACACACACACACACACACACACACACACACACACACACACACACACACACACACACACACACACACACACATCATATATATACACACGCACGCATGCAGATTGAAGCCAACAGTACAGACAACCCCTCGGAATGCCGGTCATTAAGCAATGAACAACTTACCGTACAACTACAATATGTTCGTTCTGTGTCTAGTTCTGATGATAATGATAAGGTGAGTTGATCTCGCAATATGTGCTGCACCTCTCATTTATGACTTTTCGACCAGTGGAAGGTTTACACATAGAGGCAAATCATATTCAGCCTCAACATGAAGGCAAGAGCCTTATTTCAGCTATTGTTTATCTATATACGCCCATGTAATTGGACTCCCTATAACATAATCGCCGAAACCTACTAATTTATGTTTATTGATGGAATGGCTCTCTTGCTCCTATTTACCCCCCCCCCCCCTACCCCCATGACACACCTCACATTGACACACACACACTCAAACACACACACACACACATGCACACACACATATGCACACACACATACACACATACATACACACACATACATACACACTCACGCACGCAGGTTGAAGCCAACAGTACAGACAACCACTCCGAATGCCGGTCTGTAACCAGTGAACAACTTACCGACCATCCAGGAGAACTAGAGCATGTTCGTTCTGTGTCTAGTCCTGATGATAATGATACGGTGAGTAGATCTCACTATATGTACTGCACCACTCATTTATGACTTTCCTATCAGTGGAGGGTTGACACTCATGGGCAATTTACAGTTACACTATTGAGAACACTGACCGGAGCCCAGTTTGTCGTTTTACCTTAGTGATCACTTTCTTTATCCCTCGTTCGTTGTTCCGTGTTTCTACTCCATGTACCAATTGAAAAGTAAGCTTGAATCATTTATTAAATGCCTCACCGAAAGTTGGGAACGAATTGTTGGGGAGTTAGACGAGTTAGAAGATATTCTAGGGTATCTGGTATCAAATCGCGCCATAAGTAAGGGCCAGATTGATGTGATAATGACTCAGAAGAAAGGAAGGAACAAGGTTAGGGAGCTGTTGGATTGTGTGCATAGGAGAGGAGAGGCGGCCTGTAGAAGCCTTGTTGCCGCCCTGAGGGATACTGAACAGATAGAACTGTGTCAGTTATCAGCCAGCATCAAGCTAGAGTTAGACCAAGTGCCAGTTAGAGATGTACTCAGCATTGATCAGTACATGACTGAGATGAAGGGTACCTATCAGCAGAAGATTGAAAATAGAAACGAGCAAGAAAAAACCCAGTACGGAAATAGCATAAGTTTGGACCATCACGTTCCGGTTATCATAAACCATGGGCACGCAGCACCAGACGGACAGACAAGACAAGGATTCAATGAGTTCAACATTCAAAAGACGGACAGAAAACAATTGACATTGGACGGTATCTTTCTTACGGACACCGATAGACGTCGACCGCATTCAGTGCTCATGCTGGGTGGCCCCGGCATGGGCAAGACTTCATTGTGTTTCACCATCTTAAATCGTTTTGCCTGTGGTCAATGGGTGGGGGGTCATCATTTCATATTTTTATTGTTATTGAAAGAATTGGGTGACATGGGACTGTTGCTGTCATTGGCTGACCTTCTTTTTGATTACACCTTCACTGGACAGACTAAGACGCAGAAACGAAAACTGATTCGACAACTTCAAAACCGACAAGACAGAATACTGCTTATCATGGACGGTTACGACGAACACGACGAGTTTATGACGGACACTTTGATAATTTCTGATCCCTCAGCAAAAGCACACCCTGGCGTCATACTTCGTAGCCTCGTTCGCGGAGCCCTCTTACCGAAGTCGCAGATTTTGCTAACAAGCCGTCCATTTCGTCACGTTGACATAAAGGTTGACCGAGTGGTAGAGCTGGCGGGGCTCGATAACCATTCGGTCAGGACATTACTTGGCAAGTTTCTTGTGGGCGAGCTGAAGTCGGCCACAGAGTTTCTGGATAACAATATAGACGTTGCAAGCATGTTATCAATACCGATTAATATCCAAAAATTTCTCAGCTCTCTTATTTGGATTCGTGGTAACACGAACGATATATTATCAAACCTTCCCAAAACAAAATCATCCTTGTATACCAAACAAATGTTACCTGTACTGACGCAATGCCTTCGATCGAAAGATATCCTTCTTTACGAAGAACACCAGATTTGGCGGCACCCACTCGTCAAGTCATTTCTGTGTAAGCTTGCTAAATTAGCTGTGTTGGCCTTTAAAGTGTTCGGGAAGAAACAAATCATATTTGAAGCGAGTGACCTTGAGAGTTGTGAACTTACCGAGAAGGATGTCAAGACCAGTGGTTTGATGAGTATATTCACAAAGCAGACCAAAACACCCTTTGGTGTACGCCCAGTGGTCTATTTTTACTTCAACCACCTCACCACTCTAGAGTGGTGTGGTGGGCTGGATACTGCAAGTCGCGATATCAAATACATAGAGAATCTCATCAAACGTAATGACGGAAATCTGGACGTAGTCTTGATTTTCTGTGCGGGCTTATTGGGGGCCACTGAAGGCCAGTTGATTCTAAAACGTCTTTATGACATTCCTAAACATGAATGTCAACAGAAAGCCCTTAGTATTTTGAAACAAATAGTCCACTCTGACAGGTGTCGCAAACCTGGTGGCCCTCAATTCGCCATTGAGATATTTAATGAGGCCTCATTCGTCGATCCTCGTCTCCTACTGCCATTGTTAGCACCTGACGGAAAAACACTAGAAATAGCTGGTATTGCGTTGTCTAACAGGCAAGCTGTAGATCACTATGTAGAGCAGCTGAACTCGTCAAAGGACGAGCAGACAGGAGCAACAGGGCCACCTGTGGCCTGTTTCACGTACCCGGCTAAGTCCGTAGCCGACTATCCTACCGTAGTCGACTAAGTTTAGACGGCTAAGTTCGTAGTCGACCAAAGCGTTTCACAAACGATTTCGGTAGTCGACTAAACTTAGTCGACTATGCTTAGCCAACTACGCGCTTTTTTCTTCGTTGCTATGGGGATTCCCCGGGAAATCAAACACTCTTGAAACGTCATACAAAACTACGTTGTTTTTTTTTATAATCTCAACGGAGAGGACACTCAACAGATCTGATTGGAAAAATTATATTAATTACTTTAATTAGTATAGTAATTAATAGTTTCATAGTAATCAATATACGCTTTGATTGTTTGACAATACGTACGCAAATGTTATCTTCAATTACAGTGCAGTATGCTTAGGCATAGCATCCATTAGTAACAGATTTGAGGGAATGTGATTAATAACATCGATTTTGTATTATTTCAATGATTTTGGACGTGACTGGAAAACTTGTTTGTCCGGGTGGAGCAAACAGCTATACCGACTGTATAAAGGACAGCGAGGAGGATGAACCCGGTCCAGTGCCTGATACAAAGGTTAATAATTGCTCTATACCCACCAAGGCTACAAAATACAAGATCGGCATTAGTTTCCAAAATATACTTGATTCTTATTTATAATAAATATTGTACTTGGTTTTCTAGGTCCGGTCTAGGTCCACAAAACGTCCAAGACCGGATGATTTGAATGTGGCATGGCTTGCCTATCTTAATCAGGCCACAAAAACAGCCAAGGCACAGGAGACATTATACAACCTGAAGGCTGAAAAATTGAGAAAAGAAATGGGTCTGTATATATTTTTATTTCTTTCCTGTAGACAATTACATTTATTAACAATACAAGGTAATTACATTTTACAAGTATGGGTCATACATCATGAAATAAGGTGCAATTAACTAAAACAACTCTCTAGCAATATGTGCTCGTAGAGCAGATCCTTCTTCTTGGTGGTTAAAGAGCCCTACCTCGATATCTTCTTCTTCTTCGGTTACATTATCAAACCGAATATCATTGCGCAAACAAGCAATATCATGAAGTACAAAACATGCCGAAATAAGAGTCACAGCGCGTTCTGGGTTGTCTCTTAGAAACTTAAGGCATTGGAATCGATTTTTTACGATTCCAAATGTTTGCTCAATCCTGACTCTCGATTGGCAATGAGCCTTGATGAAACATTTTTCATGAGGCAATGCTGGGTTGATGAACGGAGTCAATAAGTATGTCTTACATGGGTAACCTGAGTCGCCCAATAGAAAACCGTTAGTTGCCTCTGAAATACAGAGCAAAAGTAGATTTTTGTAGTTGTGTTGTATGTTGCAGATGCTGAATGACACTCTCTATGAGTCGGCTCATGTTGATTTGTTTTTTTTTAATTTGTAATATTTCAGTTAACGATAAAATTGAATACCGTTCTCAAATTGTCTGCCGATTGATGACTCTCTGAAAATTCGTGAATCATGCACCGAGCCAGGCCAGCGGATTACAGCATTACAAATGTAGTACTCATGGTCGCATATGGCATATAAAACGATAGCGAGTATACAGCTGTTGATCGTTGAATACTTCTGTGGGATTTTCCCTGTCATGAAAAATCCTTTCCCGCCGCATCGCTCTTCTGTATCCTTCTCGTATTATTGGTGGTGCTGCCATTGTAACGTTGGATTGGTTTTAACAAAAATCGTCTGCTTTTTATGCCTTAGCCGACTAAACAAAACCTTAGCCAGCTCCGTAGCAGGCTAAGCTTAGTCGACTACGGATAGTCGACTAAGTTGTTCGTGAAACGCAATTTAGTTGGATAGTCGGCTAACCATAGTCGGCTAAGCGTGTTAGTCGACTAAGTTACGTACGTGAAATAGACCACAAGTCAACAATAATGTCAATATTGAAAGCATGTCGTGGCGCGTGAATCAGAACAAGGTTCTTAATATTGCAGGAAAGCGGGTCACTTAGTCCATGTGATATCCTCTAGCTGCAATCAATCTGGCTTGCTAATCAATTGGAGCATTGGATAAATTCATCAATAGCCATCTGCGTTAAATGCAACTAAATGTTATTCCACATCGTCAAAATTCCAAGCTCCCGGCCACGAGGTCAACATGCTGCGCGCGTCACAAACACTCTTGAAACGTCATACAAAACTACGGTTTTTTTTTATAATCTCAACGGAGAGGGCACTCAACAGATCTGATTGGAAAAATTATATTAATTACTTTAATTAGTATAGCAATTAATAGTTTCATAGTAATTAATATACGCTTTGCTTGCTTCAATTACAGTTCAGTATGCTTATAATAGGCATAGCATCCATTAGTAACAGATTTGAGGGAATGTGATTAATAACATCGATTTTGTATTATTTTAATGATTTTAGACGTGACTGGAAAACTTGTTTGTCCGAGTGGAGCAAACAGCTACACAGACTGCATAAAAGACAGCGGGGAGGATGAACCCGGTCCAGTGCCTGATACAAAGGTTAATAATTGCTCTATACCCACCAAGGCTACTAAATACAAGATCGGCATTAGTTTCCAAAATATACTTGATTCTTATTTATAATAAATATTGTACTTGGTTTTCTAGGTCCGGTCTAGGTCCACAAAACGTCCAAGACCGGATGATTTGAATGTGGCATGGCTTGCCTATCTTAATCAGGCCACAAAAACAGCCAAGGCACAGGAGACATTATACAACCTGAAGGCTGAAAAATTGAGAAAAGAAATGGGTCTGTATATATTTTTATTTCTTTCCTGTAGACAATTACATTTATTAACAATACAAGGTAATTACATTTTACAAGTATGGGTCATACATCATGAAATAAGGTGCAATTAACTAAAACAACTCTCTAGCAATATGTGCTCGTAGAGCAGATCCTTCTTCTTGGTGGTTAAAGAGCCCTACCTCGATATCTTCTTCTTCTTCGGTTACATTATCAAACCGAATATCATTGCGCAAACAAGCAATATCATGAAGTACAAAACATGCCGAAATAAGAGTCACAGCGCGTTCTGGGTTGTCTCTTAGAAACTTAAGGCATTGGAATCGATTTTTTACGATTCCAAATGTTTGCTCAATCCTGACTCTCGATTGGCAATGAGCCTTGATGAAACATTTTTCATGAGGCAATGCTGGGTTGATGAACGGAGTCAATAAGTATGTCTTACATGGGTAACCTGAGTCGCCCAATAGAAAACCGTTAGTTGCCTCTGAAATACAGAGCAAAAGTAGATTTTTGTAGTTGTGTTGTATGTTGCAGATGCTGAATGACACTCTCTATGAGTCGGCTCATGTTGATTGTTTTTTTTTAATTTGTAATATTTCAGTTAACGATAAAATTGAATACCGTTCTCAAATTGTCTGCCGATTGATGACTCTCTGAAAATTCGTGAATCATGCACCGAGCCAGGCCAGCGGATTACAGCATTACAAATGTAGTACTCATGGTCGCATATGGCATATAAAACGATAGCGAGTATACAGCTGTTGATCGTTGAATACTTCTGTGGGATTTTCCCTGTCATGAAAAATCCTTTCCCGCCGCATCGCTCTTCTGTATCCTTCTCGTATTATTGGTGGTGCTGCCATTGTAACGTTGGATTGGTTTTTTAACAAAAATCGTCTGCTTTTTATGCCTTAGCCGACTAAACAAAACCTTAGCCAGCTCCGTAGCAGGCTAAGCTTAGTCGACTACGGATAGTCGACTAAGTTGTTCGTGAAACGCAATTTAGTTGGATAGTCGGCTAACCATAGTCGGCTAAGCGTGTTAGTCGACTAAGTTACGTACGTGAAATAGACCACAAGTCAACAATAATGTCAATATTGAAAGCATGTCGTGGCGCGTGAATCAGAACAAGGTTCTTAATATTGCAGGAAAGCGGGTCACTTAGTCCATGTGATATCCTCTAGCTGCAATCAATCTGGCTTGCTAATCAATTGGAGCATTGGATAAATTCATCAATAGCCATCTGCGTTAAATGCAACTAAATGTTATTCCACATCGTCAAAATTCCAAGCTCCCGGCCACGAGGTCAACATGCTGCGCGCGTCACAAACACTCTTGAAACGTCATACAAAAACTACGGTTTTTTTTTATAATCTCAACGGAGAGGGCACTCAACAGATCTGATTGGAAAAATTATATTAATTACTTTAATTAGTATAGCAATTAATAGTTTCATAGTAATTAATATACGCTTTGCTTGCTTCAATTACAGTTCAGTATGCTTATAATAGGCATAGCATCCATTAGTAACAGATTTGAGGGAATGTGATTAATAACATCGATTTTGTATTATTTTAATGATTTTAGACGTGACTGGAAAACTTGTTTGTCCGAGTGGAGCAAACAGCTACACAGACTGCATAAAAGACAGCGGGGAGGATGAACCCGGTCCAGTGCCTGATACAAAGGTTAATAATTGCTCTATACCCACCAAGGCTACTAAATACAAGATCGGCATTAGTTTCCAAAATATACTTGATTCTTATTTATAATAAATATTGTACTTGGTTTTCTAGGTCCGGTCTAGGTCCACAAAACGTCCAAGACCGGATGATTTGAATGTGGCATGGCTTGCCTATCTTAATCAGGCCACAAAAACAGCCAAGGCACAGGAGACATTATACAACCTGAAGGCTGAAAAATTGAGAAAAGAAATGGGTCTGTATATATTTTTATTTCTTTCCTGTAGACAATTACATTTATTAACAATACAAGGTAATTACATTTTACAAGTATGGGTCATACATCATGAAATAAGGTGCAATTAACTAAAACAACTCTCTAGCAATATGTGCTCGTAGAGCAGATCCTTCTTCTTGGTGGTTAAAGAGCCCTACCTCGATATCTTCTTCTTCTTCGGTTACATTATCAAACCGAATATCATTGCGCAAACAAGCAATATCATGAAGTACAAAACATGCCGAAATAAGAGTCACAGCGCGTTCTGGGTTGTCTCTTAGAAACTTAAGGCATTGGAATCGATTTTTTACGATTCCAAATGTTTGCTCAATCCTGACTCTCGATTGGCAATGAGCCTTGATGAAACATTTTTCATGAGGCAATGCTGGGTTGATGAACGGAGTCAATAAGTATGTCTTACATGGGTAACCTGAGTCGCCCAATAGAAAACCGTTAGTTGCCTCTGAAATACAGAGCAAAAGTAGATTTTTGTAGTTGTGTTGTATGTTGCAGATGCTGAATGACACTCTCTATGAGTCGGCTCATGTTGATTGTTTTTTTTTTAATTTGTAATATTTCAGTTAACGATAAAATTGAATACCGTTCTCAAATTGTCTGCCGATTGATGACTCTCTGAAAATTCGTGAATCATGCACCGAGCCAGGCCAGCGGATTACAGCATTACAAATGTAGTACTCATGGTCGCATATGGCATATAAAACGAAAGCGAGTATACAGCTGTTGATCGTTGAATACTTCTGTGGGATTTTCCCTGTCATGAAAAATCCTTTCCCGCCGCATCGCTCTTCTGTATCCTTCTCGTATTATTGGTGGTGCTGCCATTGTAACGTTGGATTGGTTTTAACAAAAATCGTCTGCTTTTTATGCCTTAGCCGACTAAACAAAACCTTAGCCAGCTCCGTAGCAGGCTAAGCTTAGTCGACTACGGATAGTCGACTAAGTTGTTCGTGAAACGCAATTTAGTTGGATAGTCGGCTAACCATAGTCGGCTAAGCGTGTTAGTCGACTAAGTTACGTACGTGAAATAGACCACAAGTCAACAATAATGTCAATATTGAAAGCATGTCGTGGCGCGTGAATCAGAACAAGGTTCTTAATATTGCAGGAAAGCGGGTCACTTAGTCCATGTGATATCCTCTAGCTGCAATCAATCTGGCTTGCTAATCAATTGGAGCATTGGATAAATTCATCAATAGCCATCTGCGTTAAATGCAACTAAATGTTATTCCACATCGTCAAAATTCCAAGCTCCCGGCCACGAGGTCAACATGCTGCGCGCGTCACAAACACTCTTGAAACGTCATACAAAACTACGGGGTTTTTTTATAATCTCAACGGAGAGGGCACTCAACAGATCTGATTGGAAAAATTATATTAATTACTTTAATTAGTATAGCAATTAATAGTTTCATAGTAATTAATATACGCTTTGCTTGCTTCAATTACAGTTCAGTATGCTTATAATAGGCATAGCATCCATTAGTAACAGATTTGAGGGAATGTGATTAATAACATCGATTTTGTATTATTTTAATGATTTTAGACGTGACTGGAAAACTTGTTTGTCCGAGTGGAGCAAACAGCTACACAGACTGCATAAAGACAGCGGGGAGGATGAACCCGGTCCAGTGCCTGATACAAAGGTTAATAATTGCTCTATACCCACCAAGGCTACTAAATACAAGATCGGCATTAGTTTCCAAAATATACTTGATTCTTATTTATAATAAATATTGTACTTGGTTTTCTAGGTCCGGTCTAGGTCCACAAAACGTCCAAGACCGGATGATTTGAATGTGGCATGGCTTGCCTATCTTAATCAGGCCACAAAAACAGCCAAGGCACAGGAGACATTATACAACCTGAAGGCTGAAAAATTGAGAAAAGAAATGGGTCTGTATATATTTTTATTTCTTTCCTGTAGACAATTACATTTATTAACAATACAAGGTAATTACATTTTACAAGTATGGGTCATACATCATGAAATAAGGTGCAATTAACTAAAACAACTCTCTAGCAATATGTGCTCGTAGAGCAGATCCTTCTTCTTGGTGGTTAAAGAGCCCTACCTCGATATCTTCTTCTTCTTCGGTTACATTATCAAACCGAATATCATTGCGCAAACAAGCAATATCATGAAGTACAAAACATGCCGAAATAAGAGTCACAGCGCGTTCTGGGTTGTCTCTTAGAAACTTAAGGCATTGGAATCGATTTTTTACGATTCCAAATGTTTGCTCAATCCTGACTCTCGATTGGCAATGAGCCTTGATGAAACATTTTTCATGAGGCAATGCTGGGTTGATGAACGGAGTCAATAAGTATGTCTTACATGGGTAACCTGAGTCGCCCAATAGAAAACCGTTAGTTGCCTCTGAAATACAGAGCAAAAGTAGATTTTTGTAGTTGTGTTGTATGTTGCAGATGCTGAATGACACTCTCTATGAGTCGGCTCATGTTGATTGTTTTTTTTTTAATTTGTAATATTTCAGTTAACGATAAAATTGAATACCGTTCTCAAATTGTCTGCCGATTGATGACTCTCTGAAAATTCGTGAATCATGCACCGAGCCAGGCCAGCGGATTACAGCATTACAAATGTAGTACTCATGGTCGCATATGGCATATAAAACGATAGCGAGTATACAGCTGTTGATCGTTGAATACTTCTGTGGGATTTTCCCTGTCATGAAAAATCCTTTTCCCGCCGCATCGCTCTTCTGTATCCTTCTCGTATTATTGGTGGTGCTGCCATTGTAACGTTGGATTGGTTTTAACAAAAATCGTCTGCTTTTTATGCCTTAGCCGACTAAACAAAACCTTAGCCAGCTCCGTAGCAGGCTAAGCTTAGTCGACTACGGATAGTCGACTAAGTTGTTCGTGAAACGCAATTTAGTTGGATAGTCGGCTAACCATAGTCGGCTAAGCGTGTTAGTCGACTAAGTTACGTACGTGAAATAGACCACAAGTCAACAATAATGTCAATATTGAAAGCATGTGTCGTGGCGCGTGAATCAGAACAAGGTTCTTAATATTGCAGGAAAGCGGGTCACTTAGTCCATGTGATATCCTCTAGCTGCAATCAATCTGGCTTGCTAATCAATTGGAGCATTGGATAAATTCATCAATAGCCATCTGCGTTAAATGCAACTAAATGTTATTCCACATCGTCAAAATTCCAAGCTCCCGGCCACGAGGTCAACATGCTGCGCGCGTCACAAACACTCTTGAAACGTCATACAAAACTACGGGTTTTTTTTATAATCTCAACGGAGAGGGCACTCAACAGATCTGATTGGAAAAATTATATTAATTACTTTAATTAGTATAGCAATTAATAGTTTCATAGTAATTAATATACGCTTTGCTTGCTTCAATTACAGTTCAGTATGCTTATAATAGGCATAGCATCCATTAGTAACAGATTTGAGGGAATGTGATTAATAACATCGATTTTGTATTATTTTAATGATTTTAGACGTGACTGGAAAACTTGTTTGTCCGAGTGGAGCAAACAGCTACACAGACTGCATAAAAGACAGCGGGGAGGATGAACCCGGTCCAGTGCCTGATACAAAGGTTAATAATTGCTCTATACCCACCAAGGCTACTAAATACAAGATCGGCATTAGTTTCCAAAATATACTTGATTCTTATTTATAATAAATATTGTACTTGGTTTTCTAGGTCCGGTCTAGGTCCACAAAACGTCCAAGACCGGATGATTTGAATGTGGCATGGCTTGCCTATCTTAATCAGGCCACAAAAACAGCCAAGGCACAGGAGACATTATACAACCTGAAGGCTGAAAAATTGAGAAAAGAAATGGGTCTGTATATATTTTTATTTCTTTCCTGTAGACAATTACATTTATTAACAATACAAGGTAATTACATTTTACAAGTATGGGTCATACATCATGAAATAAGGTGCAATTAACTAAAACAACTCTCTAGCAATATGTGCTCGTAGAGCAGATCCTTCTTCTTGGTGGTTAAAGAGCCCTACCTCGATATCTTCTTCTTCTTCGGTTACATTATCAAACCGAATATCATTGCGCAAACAAGCAATATCATGAAGTACAAAACATGCCGAAATAAGAGTCACAGCGCGTTCTGGGTTGTCTCTTAGAAACTTAAGGCATTGGAATCGATTTTTTACGATTCCAAATGTTTGCTCAATCCTGACTCTCGATTGGCAATGAGCCTTGATGAAACATTTTTCATGAGGCAATGCTGGGTTGATGAACGGAGTCAATAAGTATGTCTTACATGGGTAACCTGAGTCGCCCAATAGAAAACCGTTAGTTGCCTCTGAAATACAGAGCAAAAGTAGATTTTTGTAGTTGTGTTGTATGTTGCAGATGCTGAATGACACTCTCTATGAGTCGGCTCATGTTGATTGTTTTTTTTTTAATTTGTAATATTTCAGTTAACGATAAAATTGAATACCGTTCTCAAATTGTCTGCCGATTGATGACTCTCTGAAAATTCGTGAATCATGCACCGAGCCAGGCCAGCGGATTACAGCATTACAAATGTAGTACTCATGGTCGCATATGGCATATAAAACGATAGCGAGTATACAGCTGTTGATCGTTGAATACTTCTGTGGGATTTTCCCTGTCATGAAAAATCCTTTCCCGCCGCATCGCTCTTCTGTATCCTTCTCGTATTATTGGTGGTGCTGCCATTGTAACGTTGGATTGGTTTTAACAAAAATCGTCTGCTTTTTATGCCTTAGCCGACTAAACAAAACCTTAGCCAGCTCCGTAGCAGGCTAAGCTTAGTCGACTACGGATAGTCGACTAAGTTGTTCGTGAAACGCAATTTAGTTGGATAGTCGGCTAACCATAGTCGGCTAAGCGTGTTAGTCGACTAAGTTACGTACGTGAAATAGACCACAAGTCAACAATAATGTCAATATTGAAAGCATGTCGTGGCGCGTGAATCAGAACAAGGTTCTTAATATTGCAGGAAAGCGGGTCACTTAGTCCATGTGATATCCTCTAGCTGCAATCAATCTGGCTTGCTAATCAATTGGAGCATTGGATAAATTCATCAATAGCCATCTGCGTTAAATGCAACTAAATGTTATTCCACATCGTCAAAATTCCAAGCTCCCGGCCACGAGGTCAACATGCTGCGCGCGTCACAAACACTCTTGAAACGTCATACAAAACTACGGTTTTTTTTTTTATAATCTCAACGGAGAGGGCACTCAACAGATCTGATTGGAAAAATTATATTAATTACTTTAATTAGTATAGCAATTAATAGTTTCATAGTAATTAATATACGCTTTGCTTGCTTCAATTACAGTTCAGTATGCTTATAATAGGCATAGCATCCATTAGTAACAGATTTGAGGGAATGTGATTAATAACATCGATTTTGTATTATTTTAATGATTTTAGACGTGACTGGAAAACTTGTTTGTCCGAGTGGAGCAAACAGCTACACAGACTGCATAAAAGACAGCGGGGAGGATGAACCCGGTCCAGTGCCTGATACAAAGGTTAATAATTGCTCTATACCCACCAAGGCTACTAAATACAAGATCGGCATTAGTTTCCAAAATATACTTGATTCTTATTTATAATAAATATTGTACTTGGTTTTCTAGGTCCGGTCTAGGTCCACAAAACGTCCAAGACCGGATGATTTGAATGTGGCATGGCTTGCCTATCTTAATCAGGCCACAAAAACAGCCAAGGCACAGGAGACATTATACAACCTGAAGGCTGAAAAATTGAGAAAAGAAATGGGTCTGTATATATTTTTATTTCTTTCCTGTAGACAATTACATTTATTAACAATACAAGGTAATTACATTTTACAAGTATGGGTCATACATCATGAAATAAGGTGCAATTAACTAAAACAACTCTCTAGCAATATGTGCTCGTAGAGCAGATCCTTCTTCTTGGTGGTTAAAGAGCCCTACCTCGATATCTTCTTCTTCTTCGGTTACATTATCAAACCGAATATCATTGCGCAAACAAGCAATATCATGAAGTACAAAACATGCCGAAATAAGAGTCACAGCGCGTTCTGGGTTGTCTCTTAGAAACTTAAGGCATTGGAATCGATTTTTTACGATTCCAAATGTTTGCTCAATCCTGACTCTCGATTGGCAATGAGCCTTGATGAAACATTTTTCATGAGGCAATGCTGGGTTGATGAACGGAGTCAATAAGTATGTCTTACATGGGTAACCTGAGTCGCCCAATAGAAAACCGTTAGTTGCCTCTGAAATACAGAGCAAAAGTAGATTTTTGTAGTTGTGTTGTATGTTGCAGATGCTGAATGACACTCTCTATGAGTCGGCTCATGTTGATTGTTTTTTTTTAATTTGTAATATTTCAGTTAACGATAAAATTGAATACCGTTCTCAAATTGTCTGCCGATTGATGACTCTCTGAAAATTCGTGAATCATGCACCGAGCCAGGCCAGCGGATTACAGCATTACAAATGTAGTACTCATGGTCGCATATGGCATATAAAACGATAGCGAGTATACAGCTGTTGATCGTTGAATACTTCTGTGGGATTTTCCCTGTCATGAAAAATCCTTTCCCGCCGCATCGCTCTTCTGTATCCTTCTCGTATTATTGGTGGTGCTGCCATTGTAACGTTGGATTGGTTTTAACAAAAATCGTCTGCTTTTTATGCCTTAGCCGACTAAACAAAACCTTAGCCAGCTCCGTAGCAGGCTAAGCTTAGTCGACTACGGATAGTCGACTAAGTTGTTCGTGAAACGCAATTTAGTTGGATAGTCGGCTAACCATAGTCGGCTAAGCGTGTTAGTCGACTAAGTTACGTACGTGAAATAGACCACAAGTCAACAATAATGTCATTATTGAAAGCATGTCGTGGCGCGTGAATCAGAACAAGGTTCTTAATATTGCAGGAAAGCGGGTCACTTAGTCCATGTGATATCCTCTAGCTGCAATCAATCTGGCTTGCTAATCAATTGGAGCATTGGATAAATTCATCAATAGCCATCTGCGTTAAATGCAACTAAATGTTATTCCACATCGTCAAAATTCCAAGCTCCCGGCCACGAGGTCAACATGCTGCGCGCGTCACAAACACTCTTGAAACGTCATACAAAACTACGGGGTTTTTTTATAATCTCAACGGAGAGGGCACTCAACAGATCTGATTGGAAAAATTATATTAATTACTTTAATTAGTATAGCAATTAATAGTTTCATAGTAATTAATATACGCTTTGCTTGCTTCAATTACAGTTCAGTATGCTTATAATAGGCATAGCATCCATTAGTAACAGATTTGAGGGAATGTGATTAATAACATCGATTTTGTATTATTTTAATGATTTTAGACGTGACTGGAAAACTTGTTTGTCCGAGTGGAGCAAACAGCTACACAGACTGCATAAAGGACAGCGGGGAGGATGAACCCGGTCCAGTGCCTGATACAAAGGTTAATAATTGCTCTATACCCACCAAGGCTACAAAATACAAGATCGGCATTAGTTTCCAAAATATACTTGATTCTTATTTATAATAAATATTGTACTTGGTTTTCTAGGTCCGGTCTAGGTCCACAAAACGTCCAAGACCGGATGATTTGAATGTGGCATGGCTTGCCTATCTTAATCAGGCCACAAAAACAGCCAAGGCACAGGAGACATTATACAACCTGAAGGCTGAAAAATTGAGAAAACAAATGGGTCTGTATATATTTTTATTTCTTTCCTGTAGACAATTACATTTATTAACAATACAAGGTAATTACATTTTACAAGTATGGGTCATACATCATGAAATAAGGTGCAATTAACTAAAACAACTCTCTAGCAATATGTGCTCGTAGAGCAGATCCTTCTTCTTGGTGGTTAAAGAGCCCTACCTCGATATCTTCTTCTTCTTCGGTTACATTATCAAACCGAATATCATTGCGCAAACAAGCAATATCATGAAGTACAAAACATGCCGAAATAAGAGTCACAGCGCGTTCTGGGTTGACTCTTAGAAACTTAAGGCATTGGAATCGATTTTTTACGATTCCAAATGTTTGCTCAATCCTGACTCTCGATTGGCAATGAGCCTTGATGAAACATTTTTCATGAGGCAATGCTGGGTTGATGAACGGAGTCAATAAGTATGTCTTACATGGGTAACCTGAGTCGCCCAATAGAAAACCGTTAGTTGCCTCTGAAATACAGAGCAAAAGTAGATTTTTGTAGTTGTGTTGCATGTTGCAGATGCTGAATGACACTCTCTATGAGTCGGCTCATGTTGATTGTTTTTTTTTAATTTGTAATATTTCAGTTAACGATAAAATTGAATACCGTTCTCAAATTGTCTGCCGATTGATGACTCTCTGAAAATTCGTGAATCATGCACCGAGCCAGGCCAGCGGATTACAGCATTACAAATGTAGTACTCATGGTCGCATATGGCCTGTAAAACAAAAACACAAGCACATACATTCTGCATACTACAGCAGGGACTAAGTTACTCAATTATAGCAGAAGTCGAAACTAGGTATTCATACTTGAACGTTGATACGGTGAACTCCTTTACGGTTTACAAAATCCGGCTCCCTGTCCCCCGAAGGGAGCAATTATGGGCACATGGGTACAGTCAATCGCACCAATGACGTTCGGCATTCCTTTTAAAAGAAAATGTATATCATATATTTAAAACGAAAAGGTGTACAAATTCAAATGTTTAAAACCATAGAGGTTTTTTTTCATTGTTCTAAAATTTGGTTGTCATAAAAGTTTAATGTACCAGAAATGTCAGAGAATCCTCTTTTAATACGATCAATTCGTTGTCCTGACGGCATAACCAAAAGTTCTGGTACCAAAGACTGGAATGCTGAGCAGACGCGCCACACACATCGACTGACAGTTGCAGCTGACACCCTTGGCATGGCATACCCGACAACGATTAAGAACGATCCACATCCAAGGAATCGAAGACAAATAAGAAGTTGAAGCAGTCCAGGCAAAGCCATGGCACGGCGCGTAGTATGATCTAATGGATCCTTAATCAAACCCAGCAGGAAAAAAATGTTCCTTCGATTAAAACGATAGCGAGTATAGAGCTGTTGATCGGTAAATACTTCTGTGGGATTTTCCCTGTCATGAAAAATCCTTTCCCGCCGCATCGCTCTTCTGTATCCTTCTCGTATTATTGGTAACGTTGGATTGGTTTTAACAAAAATCGTCTGCTTTTGTGCCTTAGCCAACTAAACAAAACCTTAGCCAGCTCCGTAGCAGGCTAAACTTAGTCGACTACGTATAGTCGACTAAGGTGTTTCGTGAAACGCAATTTAGTTGGATAGTCGGCTAACCATAGTCGGCTAAGCGCGTTAGTCGACTAAGATGCGTACGTGAAATAGACCACAGAAGACTAGCCTCGATAGTCTGGTCACGCCGGTGTCATACGCAGAAAGTATTGTTATGAACAAAGTAGTTAAAGGGCACACTACGCAGGCGCACAAACTTTCAGTACGAGTGAAATACTGGGGCCGTATCCATAAAGAATCTTAACTTGAGTCGTCTGCGAACTCATGCGTATCCACAAATCAAATTGTTAGCGAACTCAGCTGAGACCGTCAGCTCAGTGGACTATTTCACGTACCCGGCTAAGTCCGTAGCCGACTATCCTACCGTAGTCGACTAAGTTAAGACGGCTAAGTTCGTAGTCGACTAAAGCGTTTCACAAACGATTTCGGTAGTCGACTAAACATAGTCGACTAAGGTGTTCGAGAAACGCAATTTAATTGGATAGTCGGCTAACCATAGTCGGCTGAGCGTGATAGTCGACTGAGATACGTACGTGAAATAGACCACTGCCAGTGGCACTGGGCTGGCAAACAGCCAAAAAAGATTAGTGGCTATAATTTCTAGGTCTTATAATCTGCAATATAATAACGGCTAATCCACATGATTAGGAAAACCATGCTTGCACGTTATTATTCCGCGATAAATATAAACACTCTAGATTATGTTCAGCTTTGTTGTTTGACAGTCGGTTGGAATTCGCGCGTTACTGGGTCACTGCTAGCTCCGGTTATAACGGTAACATGAATTTATACTATATATGTCTACTGACGTCTTGTAGGGCTAGGTCACTGCGCGTCATTAGTCTATGACGTGCCTTTGTCTTTGACCCATAAAACGGAGTGTTTATCGTCAAAAAAACCTGTCGTTGGTGTGCTTTGGGGGCACTTTCAACATCTGCTGTGTTATCATGAAGTGGATTCATAGACTTGTAGGCTTGGTGCCTGCTTCCCTAATATTCAATAATACTAGATGTGAATCTTTGCGCCGTTGTTCGTATTGTGAAGTCAAAGAAAATTCACTATAACATGACAAATCGTGAATAATTGCGTTATTGATATAGAAACTCCCACCCACTATGATCATCCCATAAACCATTCCTAATTCAAATCCACTGCAAGCCAACTCGCTCTTTGGTAGACTAACAACACCCTGTCCGAAGCGTTTGCGAAGAATCCCCGCTTGGTTTTTACGAAAATTTGAATATCTCAACAACAGATAGTCCAGGACGCTTTCACACACTTGTTTTAAGGAAACTTGATATTGCAACATTAAAATGTTAAGATATGCTTTTAACTGTACTCTTGCAGAAGTTCCAATAAAAATGAGAAACGTTTTGCCCGGGTTAATGGGGTCCATAACCCCATTCCCCCCCCCATACATCAGCGACCAAATCTCCACCATAGGCTATGATGGTTTTAAGACTACGACTCAAGATGTATTTCGCTAGTCTTACAGAAAGTACATCTCTAATCTCTCAGCTAGCAACCCCCCCCCCACCCCCCACCTCTTCAACCTTGTCGGCTGCAATCAACAACAAAAAGTTGTGTTGAAGGATACCAGAGGTTTGCACATAACGACTTTAAATGAAAAAGAAGCCACCCCTGGCCTCTTCCCCTTCATGTGAACCCTGGCTTTGGACTCCAAGATATGATTAACAGAGTAACCTAGTGTGTGTCCGCCTATATTTACCTGATACCAATGTAAAAGGGCGATATTATAGGCTATGAAGTGTCATATTGTTACTGTGATGAAAGCGCATATGGAACGAGCTTTCACCAGAGGAGACACGTACTCTTCTTCACATCTCATGTTGATATTAACAAAAAGATAAACGCAATATTGACCCATGAGTGTACTCCTACAAATATTTATCTCCGCGGCCATGTGAAGTGGAAAGACAGAATCATTATATTTCAGATCACGAACGTTGGTAAAGCAAACCTGATGATTAGAATACCAAAAATGACAGAATAAAAAGAATGGTATGCTGCTGACAAGTAAAAAATAAGAAATTATGAGTAAATATATATGGTAAATAGTAAAAACAAGAAGAATTACCTACCCACAATAACCAATGTGTTATATTTGTTAATCTTAGTAATTTTAAACCTCACATATAGAAAGTGTCATATCCATAAAAAATGGTTTCATATCTATAGAAAATGCCATATTTATAGGGTCTAATCTACAAAAAGTGTAATATCTATAGAATGTGTCTTATCTATAAAAAGTGTCATATCTGTAGAATGTGTCTTATGTTGGTCAATTTGTCGACAAACAAACAATGATAAGCAGGCTAAGTAAATGAAGTATTTGAGATTCGTCACTGTTAACTTTTGCAATGGTTTAGCACTACCACAAGGTACTGCAGCTTGATAATGAAAATATCAGCCGCTTCCAAGCCTACCCGACTGACTGATTTAGCTTAATAGGCTGTTTTCAGAGTGGCCATTGTAACAGCGTTGTCTTTAAACAGAAGTGAGTTCTTCCCATGAATCTTGTACTTTTTGTGACACGGATTCTGTTCTCTGAACTTCAGACTTACTGCCGTACCATTTGACGCCGAAGCAAACTGAGCACAATCTGTATGTCCAAGACTGTAGTCGAATTTGCCGGCTAAATCTAGGTTAAAATTTAACTCAGATTTGGTTAAATTTTGACGACTAGCACGGTTTCCCCAAACACCCGTTTGATGCAAAGCAAGAACTGTTTGCGTCAGATCAAACACTGGGATATCCTTTAAGATCGAAGTTGCTACAAGCCAGTTATCGTAACCAATACGACCAACGACGAAATCGGGGATTGTGTTCCATGGAAAACCATTTTGTGATGTAATGAAGTAGTCTTGAGCATATGTTTCGAACAAAGTGCTGAGTCTGGACGCCTGCTTGACACTTGTCCAGTCGTTGAAATTGTCATCACGTCTGATGTTATAGTTCGACCGTCGACCAACAATCAACATCTCTTTAAATCGCTTTTGATAAACAACCAAAGCTTGAAGCGAATTAGAAAGTCCATCCGTAAACAGTATATCTGCATTAGCATAGGCATAAAATAGCGATTTGGAAATATTCTGCGCGTCAATGAACATTGAGCGCACAACTGGTACCCCATGTAACATCCTGGGACATTCTCTCACGAGGAATCCATTTTCGGCGGCATATGCTGATAACTGTTTGTCCATATGAGACAAATTGCCGGGCGAATAGAATATAAGATGGGCGGTTTCCTTCAACAACGACCAATTCTTGATTGTGTTTTTGGTGATCTGTAATTTTTGTGCTGTTGCTCTGGCAGTTGTAAACATCGTAGCAAGGTTTTGTGTTTTCTGTTGAGGATGGAGCGCTGTCGCCACTTTGATCATTTGATGTGACTCAACAGATACCGTAGCCATCACAAAGCTCAGAACAACCAGAGCACATAGGAACACGATCATGATCCGATGCTTTAACTTCATGGGACATTTCGAATGTTCTTTCATCGCCTGAACACAAGAGAAACAAATAACAGCAAGTAAAATAAATTATGCAAGGAATTTCTGACGCATCAAGTGGTTATTTATAGCAGCATTTGTGAGACCAGCATGTATAATCCATTCGAATGACTGGCCTGCAGTGAAATTTTGACACAAAGCCTGAATAAGCTGGCCTTATCAAAGTCTTAAGTGTGTATGACATATCAATGTAAGCTTACACCTCAAAGAGAAACAACCACATATGGACACATGCAACACAATTTTCTACATTTTACAGCATGCTCACTCAATGTCCATGTCAATGTCTTCTCAAAATGCCTTTGGATTAATTAATCAATATCGACGTTTGCTGTTAGCTTGTAGGATATGGTTTGCCAAATTGAATGCGTTCTTTTACTTGATGCTTTGTACAACATGCAACACCTCATCGTCTGTGAAATGATATGGTATGATATATGCAATAACCGGATGTTGACCAACGCCAAATTACTGACCGAGTCATCCAATGAAGATAAAACCATTGGGGCAGCTATAATTGACAGCAGTGTTAGCCCACACTGGGCCACAGTGTTGTTGTATAAACATGTGGTCGCTGCTTCAAAATTTAGTTTTCCGACGGATCACTACAAAAAGCGTCAAACTTTTTTTCACATACGATTTCGGTAGTCGACTAAACATAGTCGACTAAGGTGTTCGTGAAACGCAATTTAATTGGATAGTCGGCTAACCATAGTCGGCTAAGCGTGATAGTCGACTAAGATACGTACGTGAAATAGACCACTGCCAGTGGCACTTGGCTGGCAAACGCCAAAAAAGATTAGTGGCTATAATTTCTAGTAGGAAGTAGTATCTTTGCATGTAGCATCGCGATCATACTTTGTGTCTTACAGGAAAAGGAACAATATGCTGAAAAAATATTATGCGTACTTTAGACAGAAATGGAATAAAATGGCGAAGAATGATCGATTAAGACGAAGGTCTAGTCTGACTCTTTTATATAATATAGTCTAGACCTATCGTCGTGGTCATAAATCATTTATCGGAATTATCTCAAAAGGAATAGCCTTAAAACCGTTTTCTTGTGAATATGTCACTCATCTTTATTCAATCAGACTGTACAATGTTATATGATATCAAGTACGATATACGGTGCAGCCCTTGACCACGAGTTTCAATAACACATATTCTCAGCACTTCAATCTACGGCATTGTTAATGTTATCCATGCATGAACGTAACCACAACGCCAACGGCACGATGAACCATTGTTTCTTATGGAGACTATTTTAGTATTTACACACTTACTAGGTCTTATAATCTGCAATATAATCACGGCTAATCCACACGATTAGGAAATAATTCCATCAACAATGCTTGCACAAATAACGTTATTATTCCGCGATAAATACACTCTATGTTGAACTTTGTTGTTTGACAGTCCGTTGGAATTCGCGCGTTACTGGGTCACTGCGCGTCATTAGTCTATGACGTGCCTTTGTCTTTGACCCATAAAACGGAGTGTTTATCGTCAAAAAAACCTGTCGTTGGTTAGCCCTACAAGACGTCTGCGTAGACGTCTTACCGTTTCTCGAAACAACGCAACGCGAATATTTTTAGATCGATTCAGACAACTACCAACACCAAACATACACGAGTGATGGAGTTATAGAATGCATTGATGTTTTACGGACGATTTTATCCCTTTTCGGCGGGGAATTTCATCTATGGTAATTATTTATAGTTTGATCAATTTGGGAAGCGGTAAAAAAGTCAGAAACACAGCAACATGTTTGTTTACAAGTTCAAGACCACATGCACTGCGCATGCACAGAAAGAGGACGACTCATGCTAAGCCCGGGGGGGGGGGCACTTAAGTGTAAAGATATAGTATACATGTACCGCACGAAGGGGGTGGTTTTTTCGACATCTCGACTTTTACAACGGGTTAGACATTCGCATAATACCTTGTACGATGGAGTATACTTTTTCTCATTCTCAACGAGTACAACGGGTACGGGTTTTCGAGGTCCCGCGGCACACCCCTATCCGAGTTAGGGTAAGTGCCCCCCACTTGGGATGCTAAGGCAATGCGGGAAATCGCGAGAATTAATAGTTTCCAAAATGGCAGACTTCGTATCGCGATTTGTTCGGAAACGAACTATCGATGGCATTTATTGAAGAATAGTGTCGAGTGGTGGTAAGTTTTTTGGAGCGAAAGGTCTATTTTTTGTAAAGGCTCTTGATATATGTTATTTTCTAGGTGCGAAATATAGCCCTTCAACCCAAACGAGAACACGCCGACTGTGTTTGACGAACTCTTCGTAACGGTATAAATTCATGTTACCGTTACACCGGAGCTAGTCGTTGGTGTGCTTTGGGGGCACTTTCAACATCTGCTATGTTATCATGAAGTGGATTCATAGACTTGTAGGCTTGGTGCCTACTTTCCTAATATTCTTTAATACTAAATGTGAATCTTGGCGCCGTTGTTAGTATTGTCAAGTCAAAGAAAATTCACTGTAACATGACAAATCGTGAATAATTGCGTTATTGATGTAGAAACTCCCACCTACTATGATCATCCCGTAAACCATTCCTAATTCAAATCCACTGCAAGCCAACTCGCTCTTTGGTACGCTAACAACACCCTGTCCGAAGCGTTTGCGAAGAATCCCCGCTTGGTTTTTACGAAAATTTGAATATCTCAACAACAGATAGTCCAGGACGCTTTCACACACTTGTTTGAAGGAAACTTGATATTGCAACATTAAAGTGTTAAGATAGGCTTTTAACTGTACTCTTGCAGAAGTTCCAATAAAAATGAGGAACGTTTTGCCCGGGTTAATGGGGTCCATAACCCCCCCCCCCCCCCCCACCACCCCATACATCAGCGACCAAATCTCCACCATAGGCTATGATGGTTTTAAGACTACAACTCAAGATGTATTTCGCTAGTCTTACAGAAAGTACATCTCTCATCTCTCAGCTAGCAACCCCCCACCCCCCTCTTCAACCTTGTCGGCTGCAATCAAAAACAAAAAGTTGTGTGGAAGGATACCAGAGGTTAGTACATAACGACTTTAAATGAAAAAGAAGCCACCCCTACCCTCTTCCGCTTCATGTTAACCCTGGCTTTTTACTCCAAGATATGACTAACAGAGTATCCTAATGTGTGTCCGCCTATATTTACCTGATACCAATGTAAAAGGGTGATATTATAGACTATGAAGTGTCATATTGTTACTGTGATGAAAGCGCATATGGAACGAGCTTTCGCCAGAGGAGACACGTACTCTTCTTCACATCTCATGTTGATATCAACAAAAAGATAAACGTAATATTGACCCATGAGTGTACTCCTACAAATATTTATCTCGTGTGGCCATGTGAAGTGGAAAGACAGAATCATGAAATTTCAAGACAGAATCATTATATTTCAGATTACGGACGTTGGTAAAGCAAACCTGATGATTAGAATACCAAAAATGACAGAATAAAAGGAATGGTATGCTGCTGACAAGTAAAAAATAAAAAAATATGAGTCAATATGTATGGTAAATAGTCAAAACAAGAAGAATGACCTACCCACAATAACCAATATGTAATATTTGTTAATCTTAGTAATGTTAAACCTCATCTATAGAAAGTGCAATATTCATAAAGAAATGGTTTCATATCTATAGAAAATGCCATATTTATAGGGTCTAATCTACAAAAAGTGTAATATCTATAGAATGTGTCTTATCTATAAAAAGTGTCATATCTGTAGAATGTGTCTTATGTTGGTCAATTTGTCGACAAACAAACAATGATAAGCAGGCTAAGTAAATGAAGTATTTGAGATTCGTCACTGTTAACTTTTGCAATGGTTTAGCACTTACCATAAGGTACTGCAGCTTGATAATGAAAATATCAGCCTCTTCAAAGCCTACCCGGCTGACTGATTTAGCTTAATTGGCTGTTTTCAGAGTGGCCATTGTAACAGCGTTGTCTTTAAACAAAAGTGAGTTCTTCCCATGAATCTTGTACTTTTTGTGACACGGATTCTGTTCTATGAACTTCAGACTTACTGCCGTACCATTTGACGCCGAAGCAAACTGAGCACAATCTGTATGTCCAAGACTGTAGTCGAATTTGCCGGCTAAATCTAGGTTAAAATTTAACTCAGATTTGGATAAATTTTGGCGACTAGCACGGTTTCCCCAAACACCCGTTTGATGCAAAGCAAGAACTGTTTGCGTCAGATCAAACACTGGGATATCCTTTAAGATCGAAGTTGCTACAAGCCAGTTATCGTAACCAATACGACCAACGACGAAATCGGGGATTGTGTTCCATGGAAAACCATTTTGTGATGTAATGAAGTAGTCTTGAGCATATGTTTCGAACAAAGTGCTGAGTCTGGACGCCTGCTTGACACTTGTCCAGTCGTTGAAATTGTCATCACGCTTGATGTTATAGTTCGACCGTCGACCAACAATCAACATCTCTTTAAATCGCTTTTGATAAACAACCAAAGCTTGAAGCGAATTAGAAGTCCATCCGTAAACAGTATATCTGCATTAGCATAGGCATAAAATAGCGAATTGGAAATATTCTGCGCGTCAATGAACATTGAGCGCACAACTGGTACCCCATGTAACATCCTGGGACATTCTCTCACGAGGAATCCATTTTCGGCGGCATATGCTGATAACTGTTTGTCCACATGAGACAAATTACCGGGCGAATAGAATATAAGATGGGCGGTTTCCTTCAACAACGACCAATTCTTGATTGTGTTTTTGGTGATCTGTAACTTTTGTGCTGTTGCTCTGGCAGTTGTAAACATCGTAGCAAGGTTTTGTGTTTTCTGTTGAGGATGGAGCGCTGTCGCCACTTTGATCATTTGATGTGACTCAACAGATACCGTAGCCATCACAAAGCTCAGAACAACCAGAGCACATAGGAACACGATCATGATCCGATGCTTTAACTTCATGGGACATTTCGAATGTTCTTTCATCGCCTGAACACAAGAGAAACAAATAACAGCAAGTAAAATAAATTATGCAAGGAATTTCTGACGCATCAAGTGGTTATTTATAGCAGCATTTGTGAGACCAGCATGTATAATCCATTCGAATGACTGGCCTGCAGTGAAATTTTGACACAAAGCCTGAATAAGCTGGCCTTATCAAAGTCTTAAGTGTGTATGGCATATCAATGTAAGCTTACACCTCAAAGAGAAACAACCACATATGGACACATGCAACACAATTTTCTACATTTTACAGCATGCTCACTCAATGTCCATGTCAATGTCTTCTCAAAATGCCTTTGGATTAATTAATCAATATCGACGTTTGCTGTTAGCTTGTAGGATATGGTTTGCCAAATTGAATGCGTTCTTTTACTTGATGCTTTGTACAACATGCAACACCTCATCGTCTGTGAAATGATATGGTATGATATATGCAATAACCGGATGTTGACCAACGCCAAATTACTGACCGAGTCATCCAATGAAGATAAAACCATTGGGGCAGCTATAATTGACAGCAGTGTTAGCCCACAGTGTTGTTGTATAAACATGTGGTCGCTGCTTCAAAATTTAGTTTTCCGACGGATCACTACAAAAAGCGTCAAACTTTTTTTCACATACGATTTCGGTAGTCGACTAAACATAGTCGACTAAGGTGTTCGTGAAACGCAATTTAATTGGATAGTCGGCTAACCATAGTCGGCTAAGCGTGATAGTCGACTAAGATACGTACGTGAAATAGACCACTGCCAGTGGCACTTGGCTGGCAAACGCCAAAAAAGATTAGTGGCTATAATTTCTAGTAGGAAGTAGTATCTTTGCATGTAGCATCGCGATCATACTTTGTGTCTTACAGGAAAAGGAACAATATGCTGAAAAAATATTATGCGTACTTTAGACAGAAATGGAATAAAATGGCGAAGAATGATCGATTAAGACGAAGGTCTAGTCTGACTCTTTTATATAATAAAGTCTAGACCTATCATCGTGGTCATAAATCATTTATCGGAATTATCTCAAAAGGAATAGCCTTAAAACCGTTTTCTTGTGAATATGTCACTCATCTTTATTCAATCAGACTGTACAATGTTATATGATATCAAGTACGATATACGGTGCAGCCCTTGACCACGAGTTTCAATAACACATATTCTCAGCACTTCAATCTACGGCATTGTTAATGTTATCCATGAACGTAACCACAACGCCAACGGCACGATGAACCATTGTTTCTTATGGAGACTATTTTAGTATTTACACACTTACTAGGTCTTATAATCTGCAATATAATCACGGCTAATCCACACGATTAGGAAATAATTCCATCAACAATGCTTGCACAAATAACGTTATTATTCCGCGATAAATACACTCTATGTTGAGCTTTGCTGTTTGACAGTCGGTTGGAATTCGCGCGTTACTGGGTCACTGCGCGTCATTAGTCTATGACGTGCCTTTATCTTTGACCCATAAAACGGAGTGTTTATCGTCAAAAAAACCTGTCGTTGGTGTGCTTTGGGGGCACTTTCAACATCTGCTATGTTATCATGAAGTGGATTCATAGACTTGTAGGCTTGGTGCCTGCTTTCCTAATATTCAATAATACTAAATGTGGATCTTGGCGCCGTTGTTCGTATTGTCAAGTCAAAGAAAATTCACTGTAACATGACAAATGGTGAATAATTGCGTTATTGATATAGAAACTCCCACCCAGTATGATCATCCCATAAACCATTCCTAATTCAAATCCACTGCAAGCCAACTCGCTCTTTGGTAGACTAACAACACCCTGTACGAAGCGTTTGCGAAGAATCCCCGCTTCGTCTTTTACGAAAACAGCTTGCGGCGTGAATAATTTGAATATCTCGATTAAAATTGATGTCATAAATAATGAACGGCTGATTGTGTTTTGGTTCATTTTAGGAACATACATGTTCTTATTCATATCTGTGAAAGCATTTTCCTGGAAATATAAACGTTGGACAGCCATTCTTAAGTTTGAGCTAGCGAACTTAAGTCAGCTACCTAGCTGACTCAGAGTTGAGCACCTAGGAGACTTAAGATTCTTTATGGATACGGTTAAGACGGCCAGCTCAGCTTACCGTCCCAAAAACCTGAGTTTGCGGACTTAAGTTTCTTTATGGATACGGCCCCTGGTATGCATAAAGTAGCCTGAGTTTATAGATGTGACTATTTTCAGCATGAGAGTAGCCCGAGTACATGGATATGGCAACTTTGAACGAAGTAGTTGCCTGGTATGCACAAAGGAGTTTTTAGATGTTGTTAGTTTCAGCATATAAGTAATCCCAAATCCAACTGATGATTCATTTAGCAAATATTGAATGGTTATGTCATTGTTTATGGAATCGAATATTTTCCTGTTGAAGTGATTGTCTTGATTGGTCTTTAAGGTGGCTGTTTGGGTGTGAGTCACATCTAAAACTCTGACATCACCTGCGAGAGTACGCGGCGGAGGGGGTGGGGGAGGGGGGGGGGGATAGTCCAGGACGCTATCACGCACTTGTTTTAATGAAACTTGATATTGCAACATTAAAATGTTAACATATGCTTTTAACTGTACCCCCCCCCCCCCCCCACCCACCTACATCAGCGACAAAATCTCCACCATAGGCTATGATGGTTTTAAAACTACGACCCAAGATGTATTTTGCTAGTCTTACTGAAAGTACATATCTCATCTCTCAGCTAGCACCCCCCCACCTCCCCTCCCAGCATTCGACCTTGCAATCAGCGACAAAAAGTTGTGTGGAAGGATACCAGAGGTTTGTACATAACGTCTTTAAATGAAAAAGAAGCCACCCCTACCCTCTTCTCCAACATCTCTGTGAACCCTGGCTTTGGACTCCAAGATATGACTAACAGAGTATCCTAATGTGTGTCCGCCTATATTTACCTGATACCAATGTAAAAGGGCGATATTATAGACTATGAAGTGTCATATTGTTACTGTGATGAAAGCGCATATGGAACGAGCTTTCGCCAGAGGAGACACGTACTCTTCTTCACATCTCATGTTGATATTAACAAAAAGATAAACGCAATATTGACCCATGAGTGTACTCCTACAAATATTTATCTCGTGTGGCCATGTGAAGTGGAAAGACAGAATCATGATATTTCAAGACAGAATCATTATATTTCAGATTACGGACGTTGGTAAAGCAAACCTGATGATTAGAATACCAAAAATGACAGAATAAAAAGAATGGTATGCTGCTGACAAGTAAAATATAAAAAAATATGAGTCAATATGTATGGTAAATAGTCAAAACAAGAAGAATGACCTACCCACAATAACCAATATGTAATATTTGTTAATCTTAGTAATGTTAAACATCATCTATAGAAAGTGCAATATTCATAAAGAAATGGTTTCATATCTATAGAAAATGCCATATTTATAGGGTCTAATCTACAAAAAGTGTAATATCTATAGAATGTGTCTTATCTATAAAAAGTGTCTTATGTTGGTCAATTTGTCGACAAACAAACAATGATAAGCGGGCTATGTAAATGAAGTATTTGAGATTCGTCACTGCTAACTTTTGCAATGGTTTAGCACTACCACAAGGTACTGCAGCTTGATAATGAAAATATCAGCCGCTTCCAAGCCTACCCGACTGACTGATTTAGCTTAATTGGCTGTTTTCAGAGCGGCCATTGTAACAGCGTTGTCTCTAAACAGAAGTGAGTTCTTCCCATGAGTCTTGTACTTTATGTGACACGGATTCTGTTCTATGAACTTCAGAATTACTGCCGTACCATTTGACGCCGAAGCAAACTGAGCACAATCTGTATGTCCAAGACTGTAGTCGAATTTGCCGGCTAAATCTAGGTTAAAATTTAACTCAGATTTGGTTAAATTTTGACGACTAGCGCGGTTTCCCCAAACACCCGTTTGATGCAAAGCAAGAACTGTTTGCGTCAGATCAATCACTGGGATATCCTTTAAGATCGAAGTTGCTACAAGCCAGTTATCGTAACCAATACGACCAAGGACGAAATCGGGGATTGTGTTCCATGGAAAACCATTTTGTGATGTAATGAAGTAGTCTTGAGCATATGTTTCGAACAAAGTGCTGAGTCTGGACGCCTGCTTGACACTTGTCCAGTCGTTGAAATTGTCATCACGCTTGATGTTATAGTTCGACCGTCGACCAACAATCAACATCTCTTTAAATCGCTTTTGATAAACAACCAAAGCTTGCAGCGAATTAGAAAGTCCATCCGTAAACAGTATATCTGCATTAGCATAGGCATAGAATAGCGATTTGGAAATATTCTGCGCGTCAATGAACATTGAGCGCACAACTGGTACCCCATGTAACATCCTGGGACATTCTCTCACGAGGAATCCATTTTCGGCGGCATATGCTGATAACTGTTTGTCCATATGAGACAAATTGCCGGGCGAATAGAATATAAGATGGGCGGTTTCCTTCAACAACGACCAATTCTTGATTGTGTTCTTGGTGATCTGTAACTTTTGTGCTGTTGCTCTGGCAGTTGTAAACATCGTAGCAAGTTTTGGTGCTCTCTGTTGAGGATCGAGCGCTGTGGCCACTTTGATCATTTTATGTGACTCAACAGATACCGTAGCCATCACAAAGCTCAGAACAACCAAAGCACATAGGAACACGATCATGATCCGATGCTTTAACTTCATGGGACATTTGGTCGAATGTTCTTTCGTCGCCTGAACACAGAGTAACAAATAACAACAAGTAACAAAAATGATGGAAGGAATTTTCTGACGCATCAAGTGGTTATTTATAGCAAGAAAGTCGCATTTGAGAGACCAGCATGTAGAATCCATTGGAAAGGTTGGCCTGCAGTGAAATTACGACTCAAAGCCTGAATAAGCAGGCCTTAGTCAAAGTCTTAAATGTGTATGACATATCAATGTAAGCTTACATCTCAAGGAGAAACAACCACATATCGACACATGCAGCCTTGTAAGCGGTATATTGTCGGCACAACTTTCCACATTTTACAGCATGCTCACTCAATCCATGTTAATGTCTTCTCAAAATGCATTTGGATTATTTATTCAATTCCGATAACGTTTGCTGTAAGCTTGTAGGATATGATTTGCTAAACGGAATGCGTTTTTTTACTTGATGCTTTGTACAACATGCAACACCTCATCGTCTGTGACATGATATAGTATATATGCAATAACCGGATGTTGTCCAACGCCAAATTACTGACCGAGTCATCCAATGAAGATGAAACATTTGGGGCAGCTATAATTGACAGCAGTGATAGCACTCAGTGTTGTTGTATAAACGTGTGGTCGCTGTTTTAAAATCTAGTTTTCTGTCGGATCACTACAAAAAGCTCTTACTCACCAGTGGACCACTATGGTTTTGTTTTCCAGCCATTGGTTCCTACAACAAATCCCATTCGTATGTATAAACACTTATATATCTAAACAATTGAATCAATTGTCGCTGAATCACAGTCGCTTATTATGTTTTATTCACATCAGACCTTAGTGTAAATTATCTGGCGTAGAATATGAAGGTATACAAATTTATACAGGCTTCATAATAAGAAGATTTTGTTATCACTATTACTTGTATGCATCAGAACGCACGTATGTTTGAAAACAACACAGCTCTCTATAGAATTGATGCAAACTTTGATTCACATTAATACCCGTCTACAAATTTGAAACGTTGAATGTGCTCCGAACATGGGAAGTAAATACTTACACAAGATTACTTTCTTCATTGATGTGAGGTATTGAAGAATGTCCTACTTTGCCTTATGCATTACACAGAATATAGAGTGTGATTAGTCAGACTACATGGCTACATTTCAATTATGCGGCTTAAAGAATCAGCGGTTTCATTGTAATCGCTGAAATATGTAACCTACAACGTGAATACCCTGGCACTGTAGTGAGTGTTTAGAATAGAATCTGCTGAAGCGACGCCACGATTAATCCAGTTTAAGATATATTGTGATGTCTCCTATCCATGGCCAGGCCAGGAGTATGCCTTTGGTTTCATTTGCAAATCCTCTTTTGGCAGCTCTAAGAATTTAAATTTCCGCAATGATCACAGTATTATTTCCTGCTGTTTGCAGGTCAAGGTCAGAATATATTTAATATCAGTGAACCGCCTGAAAAAGCTGTAATCTCTTTCTAAGCCGCTAAGGGCGTAGGTCATCTATGCATATTTATCATGCTCATCCAGCATTGTCACCATATCGACTGCTTGTTGAAAGTGATCAAATCCAACCGAAAATCATTCCAGCTGGCATCACCAGGATGCACCAGTGACCAAACCCAATAGAAAACCTTCGTTACAGGGATCACCTGGATACATCAAAGTAATGTCGCGGTCACATTATGTCTCAGCCTCATTAGCAGGCTTTATGAACTGAGATGGTGACAGTAGCCATATTCTTTCCTCGTCCCACTTTTCCATTAAATTAGCTTCCATACTTTATATCAGCGTCAATAATATCCTAATCCGCATTAAATACATGAACAAATGAATTGTTCCTCAAACAACATGTTCAGGTCAATATTCAAACTATGCATGTGTAAAGACGCCAGCTGTAAAATCATCGGACTAATTAGTGTTGCAAATGCTAAAATGTCTCATTGAACTTACCGTCAGGCTAACAATACAGAACGCTGCTACTGCTAACCAAATGGGAACACGATAAATACATAACATGTGCTTATCCGCAAGAGGACGCTCACTACGATTGTGTTGAGTGTAAAACGTCCAACATGACGAGACATGGATTGTTTTTGTCCTGCTCCTTCTTACAATACACCACCTTGAATGGATTTAAATAATAGACGACACCAATACAATAATTAATATATAATATACTCCGTATTAATTCCGAATGTTACTTTTTTATTACCATGTGCGGAATATGTTTGATACACACAAAATCACCGTCGCTTCGCTCGCACATATTTTTTCCCCTCATGGTTACCAAGCAAGCGAATGACGCCAACTTTGGCGTCATTTCTCTTCTTTAGGAGGATGTCGATACCGCCACAAAACTGCCATTAATGGAGCCTTGACTTGCAAAATACTTTGTCATACATAATGCAAGACACTGTCTCATATAACACAAGACACTGTCTCATATAACAATACACATTGTCTTATATAACTGAAGTCTACATACATACCATAATACACTATCATATATAACACAAGACACTATCATATATAATACAAGACACTATCATATATAATACAAGACACTATCTAAAAACTCTAATATAAAAATAAACATTGTCTAATATAACACAAGGCACTGTCTAATGTAAGAAGAGCCATTGACTAGTAAATCATAATACACTGCCTTCACAGTGCAGGACACTATCTCACATAACATAAGACACTATCATATATAACACAGGTCACTGTCACACATCACACAAGACATTGTCTTATATAATAATACAGAGTAATATAGCGTAACCTATTGTGTGTCCGCCTATATTTACCTGATACCAATGTAAAAGGGTGATATTATAGACTATGAAGTGTTATATTGTTACTGTGATGAAAGCGCACATGGAACGAGCTTTCACCAGAGGAGACACGTACTCTTCTTCACATCTCATGTTGATATTAACAAAAAGATAAACGCAATATTGACCCATGAGTGTACTCCTACAAATATTATCTCGCGTGGCCATGTGAAGTGGAAAGACAGAATCATGATATTTCAAGACAGAATCATTATATTTCAGATCACGGACGTTGGTAAAGCAAACCTGATGATTAGAATACCAAAAATGACAGAATAAAAAGAATGGTATGCTGCTGACAAGTAAAAAATAAGAAATTATGAGTAAATATGTATGGTAAATAGTAAAAACAAGAAGAATGACCTACCCACAATAACCAATATGTTATATTTGTTAATCTTAGTAATTTTAAACCTCATCTATAAAAAGTGTCATATCCATAAAAAATAGTTTCATATCTATAGAAAATGCCATATTTATAGGGTCTAATCTACAAAAAGTGTAATATCTATAGAATGTGTCTTATCTATAAAAAGTGTCATATCTGTAGAATGTGTCTTATGTTGGTCAATTTGTCGACAAACAAACAATGATAAGCGGGCTAAGTAAATGAAGTATTTGAGATTCGTCACTGTTAACTTTTGCAATGGTTTAGCACTTACCATAAGGTACTGCAGCTTGATAATGAAAATATCAGCCTCTTCAAAGACTACCCTGCTGACTGATTTAGCTTAATTGGCTGTTTTCAGAGTGGCCATGGTAACAGCGTTGTCTTTAAACAGAAGTGAGTTCTTCCCATGAATCTTGTACTTTTTGTGACACGGATTCTGTTCTATGAACTTCAGAATTACTGCCGTACCATTTGACGCCGAAGCAAACTGAGCACAATCTGTATGTCCAAGACTGTAGTCGAATTTGCCGGCTTAATCTAGGTTAAAATTTAACTCAGATTTGGTTAAATTTTGACGACTAGCGCGGTTTCCCCAAACACCCGTTTGATGCAAAGCAAGAACTGTTTGCGTCAGATCAAACACTGGGATATCCTTTAAGATCGAAGTTGCTACAAGCCAGTTATCGTAACCAATACGACCAACGACGAAATCGGGGATTGTGTTCCATGGAAAACCATTTTCTGATGTAATGAAGTAGTCTTGAGCATATGTTTCGAACAAAGTGCTGAGTCTGGACGCCTGCTTGACACTTGTCCAGTCGGTGAAATTGTCATCACGTTTGATGTTATAGTTCGACCGTCGACCAACAATCAACATCTCTTTAAATCGCTTTTGATAAACAACCAAAGCTTGCAGCGAATTAGAAAGTCCATCCGTAAACAGTATATCTGCATTAGCATAGGCATAAAATAGCGATTTGGAAATATTCTGCGCGTCAATGAACATTGAGCGCAGAACTGGTACCCCATGTAACATCCTGGGACATTCTCTCACGAGGAATCCATTTTCGGCGGCATATGCCGATAACTGTTTGTCCATATGAGACAAATTGCCGGGCGAATAGAATATAAGATGGGCGGTTTCCTTCAACAACGACCAATTCTTGATTGTGTTTTTGGTGATCTGTAACTTTTGTGCTGTTGCTCTGGCAGTTGTAAACATCGTAGCAAGGTTTTGTGTTTTCTGTTGAGGATCGAGCGCTGTCGCCACTTTGATCATTTGATGTGACTCAACAGATACCGTAGCCATCACAAAGCTCAGAACAACCAGAGCACATAGGAACACGATCATGATCCGATGCTTTAACTTCATGGGACATTTGGTCGAATGTTCTTTCGTCGCCTGAACACAGAGTAACAAATAACAACAAGTAACAAAAATGATGGAAGGAATTTTCTGACGCATCAAGTGGTTATTTATAGCAAGAAAGTCGCATTTGAGAGACCAGCATGTAGAATCCATTGGAAAGGTTGGCCTGCAGTGAAATTACGACTCAAAGCCTGAATAAGCAGGCCTTAGTGAAAGTCTTAAATGTGTATGACATATCAATGTAAGCTTACATCTCAAGGAGAAACAACCACATATCGACACATGCAGCCTTGTAAGCGGTATATTGTCGGCACAACTTTCCACATTTTACAGCATGCTCACTCAATCCATGTTAATGTCTTCTCAAAATGCATTTGGATTATTTATTCAATTCCGATAACGTTTGCTGTAAGCTTGTAGGATATGATTTGCTAAAGGAATGCGTTTTTTTACTTGATGCTTTGTACAACATGCAACACCTCATCGTCTGTGACATGATATAGTATATATGCAATAACCGGATGTTGTCCAACGCCAAATTACTGACCGAGTCATCCAATGAAGATGAAACATTTGGGACAGCTATAATTGACAGCAGTGATAGCACTCAGTGTTGTTGTATAAACGTGTGGTCGCTGTTTTAAAATCTAGTTTTCTGTCGGATCACTACAAAAAGCTCTTACTCACCAGTGGACCACTATGGTTTTGTTTTCCAGCCATTGGTTCCTACAACAAATCCCATTTGTATGTATAAACACTTATATATCTAAACAATTGAATCAATTGTCGCTGAATCACAGTCGCTTATTATGTTTTATTCAATCAGACCTTAGTGTAAATTATCTGGCGTAGAATATGAAGGTATACAAATTTATACAGGCTTCATAATAAGAAGATTTTGTTATCACTATTACTTGTATGCATCAGAACGCACGTATGTTTGAAAACAACACAGCTCTCTATAGAATTGATGCAAACTTTGATTCACATTAATACCCGTCTACAAATTTGAAACGTTGAATGTGCTCCGAACATGGGAAGTAAATACTTACACAAGATTACTTTCTTCATTGATGTGAGGTATTGAAGAATGTCCTACTTTGCCTTATGCATTACACAGAATATAGAGTGTGATTAGTCAGACTACATGGCTACATTTCAATTATGCGGCTTAAAGAATCAGCGGTTTCATTGTAATCGCTGAAATATGTAACCTACAACGTGAATACCCTGGCTCTGTAGTGAGTGTTTAGAATAGAATCTGCTGAAGCGACGCCACGATTAATCCAGTTTAAGATATATTGTGATGTCTCCCATCCATGGCCAGGCCAGGAGTATGCCTTTGGTTTCATTTGCAAATCCTCTTTTGGCAGCTCTAAGAATTTAAATTTCCGCAATGATCACAGTATTATTTCCTGCTGTTTGCAGGTCAAGGTCAGAATATATTTAATATCAGTGAACCGCCTGAAAAAGCTGTAATCTCTTTCTAAGCCGCTAAGGGCGTAGGTCATCTATGCATATTTATCATGCTCATCCAGCATTGTCACCATATCGACTGCTTGTTGAAAGTGATCAAATCCAACCGAAAATAATTCCAGCAGGCATCACCAGGATGCACCAGTGACCGAACCCAATAGAAAACCTTCGTTACAGGGATCACCTGGATACATCAAAGTAATGTCGCGGTCACATTATGTCTCAGCCTCATTAGCAGGCTTTATGAACTGAGATGGTGACAGTAGCCATATTCTTTCCTCGTCCCACTTTTCCATTAAATTAGCTTCCATACTTTATATCAGCGTCAATAATATCCTAATCCGCAGTAAATACATGAACAAATGAATTGTTCCTCAAACAACATGTTCCGGTCAATATTTAAACTATGCATGTGTAAAGACGCAAGCTGTAAAATCATCGGACTAGTTAGTGTTGCAAATGCTAAAATGTCTCATTGAACTTACCGTCAGGCTAACAATACAGAACGCTGCCACTGCTAACCAAATGGGAACACGATAAATACATAACATGTGCTTACCCGCAAGAGGACGCTCACTACGATTGTGTTGAGTGTAAAACGTCCAACATGACGAGACATGGATTGTTTTTGTCCTGCTCCTTCTTACAATACACCACCTTGAATGGATTTAAATAATAGACGACACCAATACAATAATTAATATATAATATACTCCGTATTAATTCCGAATGTTACTTTTTTATTACCATGTGCGGAATATGTTTGATACACACAAAATCACCGTCGCTTCGCTCGCACATATTTTTTCCCCTCATGGTTACCAAGCAAGCGAATGACGCCAACCTTGGCGTCATTTCTCTTCTTTAGGAGGATGTCGATCCCGCCACAAAACTGCCATTAATGGAGCCTTGACTTGCAAAATACTTTGTCATACATAATGCAAGACACTGTCTCATATAACAATACACATTGTCTTATATAACTGAAGTCTACATACATACCATAATACACTATCATATATAACACAAGACACTATCATATATAATACAAGACACTATCATATATAATACAAGACACTATCTAAAAACTCTAATATAAAAATAAACATTGTCTAATATAACACAAGGCACTGTCTAATGTAAGAAGAGCCATTGACTAGTAATCATATACACTGCCTTCACAGTGCAGGACACTATCTCACATAACATAAGACACTATCATATATAACACAGGTCACTGTCACACATCACACAAGACATTGTCTTATATAATAATACAGAGTAATATAGAGTAACCTATTGTGTGTCCGCCTATATTTACTGATACCAATGTAAAAGGGGTGATATTATAGACTATGAAGTGTTATATTGTTACTGTGATGAAAGCGCACATGGAACGAGCTTTCACCAGAGGAGACACGTACTCTTCTTCACATCTCATGTTGATATTAACAAAAAAGATAAACGCAATATTGACCCATGAGTGTACTCCTACAAATATTATCTCGCGTGGCCATGTGAAGTGGAAAGACAGAATCATGATATTTCAAGACAGAATCATTATATTTCAGATCACGGACGTTGGTAAAGCAATCCTGATGATTAGAATACCAAAAATGACAGAATAAAAAGAATGGTATGCTGCTGACAAGTAAAAAATAAGAAATTATGAGTAAATATGTATGGTAAATAGTAAAAACAAGAAGAATGACCTACCCACAATAACCAATATGTTATATTTGTTAATCTTAGTAATTTTAAACCTCATCTATAGAAAGTGTCATATCCATAAAAAATAGTTTCATATCTATAGAAAATGCCATATTTATAGGGTCTAATCTACAAAAAGTGTAATATCTATAGAATGTGTCTTATCTATAAAAAGTGTCATATCTGTAGAATGTGTCTTATGTTGGTCAATTTGTCGACAAACAAACAATGATAAGCGGGCTAAGTAAATGAAGTATTTGAGATTCGTCACTGTTAACTTTTGCAATGGTTTAGCACTTACCATAAGGTACTGCAGCTTGATAATGAAAATATCAGCCTCTTCAAAGACTACCCCGCTGACTGATTTAGCTTAATTGGCTGTTTTCAGAGTGGCCATGGTAACAGCGTTGTCTTTAAACAGAAGTGAGTTCTTCCCATGAATCTTGTACTTTTTGTGACACGGATTCTGTTCTCTGAACTTCAGACTTACTGCCGTACCATTTGACGCCGAAGCAAACTGAGCACAATCTGTATGTCCAAGACTGTAGTCGAATTTGCCGGCTAAATCTAGGTTAAAATTTAACTCAGATTTGGTTAAATTTTGACGACTAGCGCGGTTTCCCCAAACACCCGTTTGATGCAAAGCAAGAACTGTTTGCGTCAGATCAAACACTGGGATATCCTTTAAGATCGAAGTTGCTACAAGCCAGTTATCGTAACCAATACGACCAACGACGAAATCGGGGATTGTGTTCCATGGAAAACCATTTTGTGATGTAATGAAGTAGTCTTGAGCATATGTTTCGAACAAAGTGCTGAGTCTGGACGCCTGCTTGACACTTGTCCAGTCGTTGAAATTGTCATCACGCTTGATGTTATAGTTCGACCGTCGACCAACAATCAACATCTCTTTAAATCGCTCTTGATAAACAACCAAAGCTTGCAGCGAATTGGAAAGTCCATCCGTAAACAGTATATCTGCATTAGCATAGGCATAAAATAGCGATTTGGAAATATTCTGCGCGTCAATGAACATTGAGCGCACAACTGGTACCCCATGTAACATCCTGGGACATTCTCTCACGAGGAATCCATTTTCGGCGGCATATGTTGATAACTGTTGGTCCATATGAGACAAATTGCCGGGCGAATAGAATATAAGATGGGCGGTTTCCTTCAACAACGACCAATTCTTGATTGTGTTCTTGGTGATCTGTAACTTTTGTGCTGTTGCTCTGGCAGTTGTAAACATCGTAGCAAGTTTTGGTGCTCTCTGTTGAGGATGGAGCGCTGTGGCCACTTTGATCATTTGATGTGACTCAACAGATACCGTAGCCATCACAAAGCTCAGAACAACCAAAGCACATAGGAACACGATCATGATCCGATGCTTTAACTTCATGGGACATTTGGTCGAATGTTCTTTCGTCGCCTGAACACAGAGTAACAAATAACAACAAGTAACAAAAATGATGGAAGGAATTTTCTGACGCATATAAGCGGTTATTTATAGCAAGAAAGTCGCATTTGAGAGACCAGCATGTAGAATCCATTGGAAAGGTTGGCCTGCAGTGAAATTACGACTCAAAGCCTGAATAAGCAGGCCTTAGTCAAAGTCTTAAATGTGTATGACATATCAATGTAAGCTTACATCTCAAGGAGAAACAACCACATATCGACACATGCAGCCTTGTAAGCGGTATATTGTCGGCACAACTTTCCACATTTTACAGCATGCTCACTCAATCCATGTTAATGTCTTCTCAAAATGCATTTGGATTATTTATTCAATTCCGATAACGTTTGCTGTAAGCTTGTAGGATATGATTTGCTAAACGGAATGCGTTTTTTTACTTGATGCTTTGTACAACATGCAACACCTCATCGTCTGTGACATGATATAGTATGTTATATGCAATAACCGGATGTTGTCCAACACCAAATTACTGACCGAGTCATCCAATGAAGATGAAACATTTGGGGCAGCTATAATTGACAGCAGTGATAGCACTCAGTGTTGTTGTATAAACGTGTGGTCGCTGTTTTAAAATCTAGTTTTCTGTCGGATCACTACAAAAAGCTTTTACTCACCAGTGGACCACTATGGTTTTGTTTTCCAGCCATTGGTTCCTACAACAAATCCCATTTGTATGTATAAACACTTATATATCTAAACAATTGAATCAATTGTCGCTGAATCACAGTCGCTTATTATGTTTTATTCACATCAGACCTTACTGTAAATTATCTGGCGTAGAATATGAAGGTATACAAATTTATACAGGCTTCATAATAAGAAGATTTTGTTATCACTATTACTTGTATGCATCAGAACGCACGTATGTTTGAAAACAACACAGCTCTCTATAGAATTGATGCAAACTTTGATTCACATTAATACCCGTCTACAAATTTGAAACGTTGAATGTGCTCCGAACATGGGAGGTAAATACTTACACAAGATTACTTTCTTCTTTGATGTGAGGTATTGAAGAATGTCCTACTTTGCCTTATGCATTACACAGAATATAGAGTGTGATTAGTCAGACTACATGGCTACATTTCAATTATGCGGCTTAAAGAATCAGCGGTTTCATTGTAATCCCTGAAATATGTAACCTACAACGTGAATACCCTGGCACTGTAGTGAGTGTTTAGAATAGAATCTGCTGAAGCGACGCCACGATTAATCCAGTTTAAGATATATTGTGATGTCTCCTATCCATGGCCAGGCCAGAAATATGCCTTTGGTTTCATTTGCGAATCCTCTTTTGGCAGCTCTAAGAATTTAAATTTCCGCAATGATCACAGTATTATTTCCTGCTGTTTGCAGGTCAAGGTCATAATATATTTAATATCAGTGAACCGCCTGGAAAAGCTGTAATCTCTTTCTAAGCCGCTAAGGGCGTAGGTCATCTATGCATATTTATCATGCTCATCCAGCATTGTCACCATATCGACTGCTTGTTGAAAGTGATCAAATCCAACCGAAAATAATTCCAGCAGGCATCACCAGGATGCACCAGTGACCAAACCCAATAGAAAACCTTCGTTACAGGGATCACCTGGATACATCAAAGTAATGTCGCGGTCACATATGTCTCAGCCTCATTAGCAGGCTTTATGAACTGAGATGGTGACAGTAGCCATATTCTTTCCTCGTCCCACTTTTCCATTAAATTAGCTTCCATACTTTATATCAGCGTCAATAATATCCTAATCCGCAGTAAATACATAAACAAATGAATTTTTCCTCAAGGGTCAATATTTACACTATGCATGTGTAAAGACGCAAGCTGTAAAATCATCGGACTAGTTAGTGTTGTAAATGCTGAAATGTCTCATTGAACTTACCGTCAGGCTAAAAATACAGAACGCTGCCACTGCTAACCAAATGGGAACACGATAAATACACAAGCATGTGCTTATCCGCAAGAGGACGCTCACTACGATTGTGTTGAGTGTAAAACGTCCAACATGACGAGACATGGATTGTTTTTGTCCTGCTCCTTCTTACAATACACCACCTTGAATGGATTTAAATAATAGACGACACCAATACAATAATTAATATAATATACTCCGTATTAATTCCGAATGTTACTTTTTTATTACCACGTGCGAATATATTCGACACACGCACACAAAATCACCGTCGCTTCGCTCGCACATATTTTTTCCCCTCATGGTTACCAAGCAACTGAATGACGTCAACCCTGGCGTCATTTCTCTTCTTTAGGAGGATGTCGATCGCGCCACAAAATGATGAAACATTCACAAGAATATAACATCTGAGTTATCTATAGTCAAACGCCGTTGTTATTTTGGAGTGAAATATCAGTTGTTATCTGGCGATCAATGATCGAGAAAACAAAGAAGCTCGGAGGCTGCTGAAACAAGTGACGTTTTGCATTGATGATCGCACCCCCTGCTTGTTAGGTCGATTCCAGTCGGGTAAGCAGGGCGTGTCTGAGTGAGGGTGGCCGCGTCGGGAGGACACTGCGGAGAGAACTGTTTTTAGAAATTGGTACACCTTCCATATTGCCTCAGGGGCTACGTGCAAATGGATCATGTGGTGGGATGCATCGATTACTGGTGCGTTTAGTCTGCTTGAGTTTTTGACGCGGGTCTATGTGGCCTTGAATACAGCACACACACTCGCCTTCTGTACAATCGCTAGTGAGGGCGAGTTTCATCGTGGGTGCATGTGTGAATTTATGTGCGTTTCTTCGTGATTGTCGCAACATCACACTGGAATGATTCCAAGTGGGTGCTGCGTCTTAGTTGCTAATGGGATATGTTTTCATTGTGCCTCATTTGGGGCCAGGAGTCCAGCGAGATACGTTCACTTATCGTTCATTGAACAATCATTGAATCATTTAAAATGTTTATGATATGTGGCGGACGAGAGTCACATTCCAACACCACTGCTACTGGACCAAAATACTACAAGCAGTGGGCTGGTGTCACAGACCCACCCCTTTCAGATCCAACCACGCCTCGCCATCGTCGTAGCCACCTCCGTCTCTGTATGCCAGGGCCATCATTACCCAACCATCACTGTCTCCTCACAAGAAAGTCCATCCTGGGTACACTCCCCGCGACAGGGATTGTAGGCGACGCTCCAACACCGACGCCGAAACAACAGAACACTTAACAATCAATAGTTTAATCTGCATATACTTTATCAATGCATCCTTTATCCACACCTCCAACCAACTTCAACTCACAATGTGAATTGCTCAACCTTGACTTTCGGCATCGATTTGACCCGTTTCGCGTGCGTTTTATCATTCATGACAATAAATAAACCTGTCCACTGGCGCCTTTCTTCCAATCTGTTAAGACACATAAATCGTATAAAGCTTTGTTTATAAGATTGTTCGACATCACATTTGATCAGGTACACCAATCTGGTTTGCAGGTTGTTGGTGAATAATTAATAAGGCAACGAGATAATCATTTGATAATATTTTGTTCGCTCTTATAACTATAGTTTTGTCAGATCCATACAACTCTAAAAAAAATCCTCGCAGTCTTAGTTAGTTAACCTCACTTCGATATATTCCGGGAGCCCATGTGCATGATACAATCAATAAAAAGTACGTTATTTTAGTGTTCGTCTCAGCAGCGGGACGTATACTTGCTGTTGTATTGCCGTGTATGGCTAAAGATGGTCACCCTTTTCCCCGAGCCAATTTTTCGTAAATTGTTTTATATAAAACTCCATAATGTTTATGACTGGAGTATCACTTTAACGACTGACCAACCTGCTGTTTAAAAGGTACTCAGTTAAGCTTGACAGGTTCAAGTATATGCGATCGGATTCAATAAAGCCCTCAGATTTTTGGGGGGTCGCAGTATGAACTCAATTTTACAGATATATTGTTTAAAATAGTAGGGAATGTTTCAATGAAGTTATTTTAACATCAGAGTTTTAATGCTTTTTGATGAGATGCATCTTAATAGAGCTAACTGCCATCTTTAAACACACATGGTTATCGATTGTTGATGCATCAACACAGCTATGTCTCAACGCTGCTTTATGCAATATTAATTGTGGTCTGAGGAGACCAAATATGACTACAATATGATTGACTAACCATAGCAACATTACACTCACAGACAAAAGATGACCATCAGCTGGTGCACCATCCATCCAGCCTGCAGCTGCCTCGCTCACTAATCCACTTTTAGTCGGCAATTCACAACAGACTACATGCATACATTTACCAAAAGTAGAATTTGTTCGATAGGCCCGTTTATGTGATAGAGCTGGTGTTGCCGTATATGCGATAAACTCTTTGTTGTTAGGTGGTGCAAATAGAAATGTTGCGTTATAACTCTATCACAACAGACATTATGGTTGGAAGTTATGTTTCATTATTTTCATACAGCGCCGAGTTTAGTCTTACTAATGTCAGCATTGAAAAATAGGCTCAATGCTGCATGGGCTGACAAAAGCACCAGAAGTGTACATATGATAAGGCAAGGTTGGACCTTACCATTGGTGACTGGGTCTCGATGACGTAAGCTCATACAACAGCAGAGCCCACACCCAACATCAATTACTTTATGTGACTCTAACATATCTGTAAAATTACATCATCATTATAAGAAATAAACTTCGAGTAAGATTTTACAGGGTTCGTATCAGTAAATACAGATGTCAGTTATTTGTAGGTGACGTTTAATACGTGAGCACCATCAGTCAAATGTCACCTTACCATGTACCTGTCTTATATTGATGAAAAGGGATGTTGAAGGGGAACTTCAATATTTTCATAAGATCTCTCTCACTTATTCTAAGATTTACAAACGTAATAACATATATAACACTATCTTGGCATTGTGGCTTATGTTACATCTGATAAATTACGCCCCTATTGCAATGTAACGTCTAAGAAATGAGATCCATGTATGGTTCTTTCAAGTAGAAGAGCAAACAGGAAAACCAAAGCCCACTTTTTAAACGAACAACAAACCCCACCCAAAGCACGACCTCTACACCATCCCATTGTACCTCACTTCCCCAACGCCAAGCACCTCAGCCTCTATCCCATCCCTGAGTGCCTCGAACCCATAACAGCTCAGCATCACCTCACACCTACCATGAGTACCTCATCCACTAAACACCAACCACCTCAAACTCTTCCCCATCCCATTGTACCTTCGGTTTGATAGGGTCCAATCCCCACCTACATCAGCGACAAAATCCACAACATCTCTGCGGAATATACGCTTTGATTATCCTTTTAGTTTCTTCCCAATATTTGAGAACTTTTGGTTCTTCTTCGCTGACACTCAATGTACCAAAGAAAAATAATATTTAACTATTAATTGGTTAAAAAGTGGGTAGAGAATGCTGCCAGAGAACAATGACCAACGTAGTGGGACAATGTTTAGTAAATTATTTAAAGAGGATAAATTGATAAGTGAGAGGAGCTTTTGTCTGCTTTCATGAATACTCATGGAAATGGCAACAAAGCGAAATTGAAATCACTACCCAGTGGGCACAACACGTGGAATCCACGTGGAAAATACGTGGAGAAACTGGTGTAATTCACGTAGATAATACGCGTAAAAGGCAAGTTGAATTCACGTGGATATGGACACGTGGAAAACACGTGTGCTCTTCCACCTAAATTCAACGATACAAAATATCTGTATTCAGGTGGTTTTTACTTCCTCTTTAGTATTTTTTTTGTTTTTTAATATATTTCACAAGATCATTGAACCAAGTACATTTATTTCTCAGAAATATCCAACTATAAGTGCTACATGATCACAAATAACAATATTAAACATGTTTTAAACATTACGAGCAAATGTCAACATACAAAGGCAACAAATTAGTGGAAAAAGGCAGGTTTGTTCATGAAACACATTAAACCAGTCACTACATGCATGAGCATCATGAATATACACAGATATAACATGATTTACTTTCACCCTAATAAAATGCAAATTATAAAATGTACTTAAAAGGCCACTGAAATGCAAAACCAAATTTTTGTTATCGCATTTTGATGATAATTTTTAAGTGACTTTCCGGGTGACGTCACCTAATTGACACAAATCTGTCAAATTCGTCTAGGATGGCTTTCATCAGTAAACAACTAAACGAAAGTGAGTGAATGAGTTTGATGACTTCATATAGGAAAGTCTGCGAGTTTGATCGGTAATATCTCGGCAACCAGTTATGACATCTCAGTCATACTGTTGTCAAAATGTCACAAAATCATCTTCATAATTAGATGACAACACAAATTTGAATTTTGCATGTAAGTGGCTCTTTAAGTAAACGATCTAGTCAAATCTATGAACAATATAAATGTGTAAATCAACAATCATTACCAATAGGCAATATTTAAACTTCTCTTGGGTGCATTCCTCAGTCGGTTGGCTAGAAAGACATTAACAGCAGCCTCGGTGAACCCATGACTCTTCACTACACTTTCTGCACAGTACAAAGAGGACAATATAAGCTATCTAATTTCATACATCGTACAACTGACTTTCATTCCTTATTGTGTATCATTAAAATCAAAAACTATCCTGGACTTCCAAGTAATTAGCCAATGGTGAACCTACCGACAATTAATTTGCAGAGTGCCATTTTCTCAAAGCTGGCTTTGTCACCTGACCCGTTCATGTTAAGCTTGCACTGCAGGGAATTAGTGATTAATCTGCAAGCAATATGTCTGAATGAATACAATTGGTGCATGAAAATTTCTTAAACATTGCCATTTCAGACAAAATGCATAAGTGCAAGTTGTTTGGATCATGGATTTACATCATATACATATACATAGAGAATCGCACCTGCTTGTCAAATCGTTCATCGTATCCCGGACACTGCACAATGATTTTCATACACTTCTGAAACTGACACAAAAATGTGACATTTGGAAAATATTTCATTGCTGTTTATTAGATCTAATGCCCACTCCTCCTTAAAAAACTGCAATTTTACATACCCACAAATTCTTTCTCTGGTTGTCCATGAACTGCTCATCAGTGCTGTTCATCTGCACAGCTTCAGGAAGCATTTTGCCACTATCGGCCAGCTCTCTCCTCTCCTGCCTGTTCAGTATATCCCAAATTATGCAGTGTTCAATTACTATGCTGCTGACTACAACTATCTATAATATTTACTACCCGACCTACATAAAAATCTTACTTTGTGTTATTGAAGGGTCTTATTCCGCAAATGAATGATATTTCATAAAACACACAGTGTGTATTCTCAAAACGTGATATAGACGCCTTGTCACTCGTGTGTATAGTTTTGTGCCATAAAAAGTAATAATGTCCGATCGATCCCACTAGAAGAGGGCATTGCCGATCACGTGATGTGGTACAGACGGTATCAATATTAAGCATATAATTGTGAATAAATTATAGTTCCCTCACAATGTGATCTGGATATTGAGCTAGGTAACAAACCATCCTTCCATAAGAGAGATAGAGAGGGGTAGAGTGTGAGAGAGAGAAAGAGAGAGAGAGAAAGGAGAGATAGAGTGAATGAGGGAGAGATAATGAAAGAGAGATAATGGAAAAGAAATGATGAGAAAGATAGAGATTGAGAGAGAGAGAAGAAAAGGAGAGGTTGTGGGAGGGTGGGGGAGAGGGAGAATGAGTGAAAGAGTGAGAGACAGACAAATACAGAGAGGGAGAGAGAGAGAGAGAGAGAGAGAGAGAGAGAGAGAGAGAGAGAGAGAGAGAGAGAGAGAGAGAGAGAGAGAGAGAGAGTGAGTGAGAGAGAGAGAGGTGTTTCTTCTGAAGCTGGTATAGGTTGTTTGACGTGTTGGTCAATCATCATGATCAATATGAGCTTCTTCCTGATAGGCCTCTTGTGTCAAAGACTGTCGGTTCCAAAACAATACACCAATTGATCGAAGTTGCTACAAGCCAGTTATCGTAACCAATACGACCAACGACGAAATCGGGGATTGTGTTCCATGGAAAACCATTTTGTGATGTAATAAAGTAGTCTTGAGCATATGTTTCGAACAAAGTGCTGAGTCTGGACGCCTGCTTGACACTTGTCCAGTCGGTGAAATTGTCATCACGCTTGATGTTATAGTTCGACCGTCGACCAACAATCAACATCTCTTTAAATCGCTTTTGATAAACAACCAAAGATTGCAGCGAATTAGAAAGTCCATCCGTAAACAGTATATCTGCATTAGCATAGGCATAAAATAGCGATTTGGAAATATTCTGCGCGTCAATGAACATTGAGCGCACAACTGGTACCCCATGTAACATCCTGGGACATTCTCTCACGAGGAATCCATTTTCGGCGGCATATGCTGATAACTGTTTGTCCATATGAGACAAATTGCCGGGCGAATAGAATATAAGATGGGCGGTTTCCTTCAACAACGACCAATTCTTGATTGTGTTCTTGGTGATCTGTAACTTTTGTGCTGTTGCTCTGGCAGTTGTAAACATCGTAGCAAGTTTTGGTGCTCTCTGTTGAGGATCGAGCGCTGTGGCCACTTTGATCATTTGATGTGACTCAACAGATACCGTAGCCATCACAAAGCTCAGAACAACCAAAGCACATAGGAACACGATCATGATCCGATGCTTTAACTTCATGGGACATTTGGTCGGATGTTCTTTCGTCGCCTAAACACAGAGTAACAAATAACAACAAGTAACAAAAATGATGGAAGGAATTTTCTGACGCATATAAGTGGTTATTTATAGCAAGAAAGTCGCATTTGAGAGACCAGCATGTAGAATCCATTGGAAAGGTTGGCCTGCAGTGAAATTACGACTCAAAGCCTGAATAAGCAGGCCTTAGTCAAAGTCTTAAATGTGTATGACATATCAATGTAAGCTTACATCTCAAGGAGAAACAACCACATATCGACACATGCAGCCTTGTAAGCGGTATATTGTCGGCACAACTTTCCACATTTTACAGCATGCTCACTCAATCCATGTTAATGTCTTCTCAAAATGCATTTGGATTATTTATTCAATTCCGATAACGTTTGCTGTAAGCTTGTAGGATATGATTTGCTAAACGGAATGCGTTTTTTTACTTGATGCTTTGTACAACATGCAACACCTCATCGTCTGTGACATGATATAGTATGTTATATGCAATAACCGGATGTTGTCCAACACCAAATTACTGACCGAGTCATCCAATGAAGATGAAACATTTGGGGCAGCTATAATTGACAGCAGTGATAGCACTCAGTGTTGTTGTATAAACGTGTGGTCGCTGTTTTAAAATCTAGTTTTCTGTCGGATCACTACAAAAAGCTTTTACTCACCAGTGGACCACTATGGTTTTGTTTTCCAGCCATTGGTTCCTACAACAAATCCCATTTGTATGTTTAAACACTTATATATCTAAACAATTGAATCAATTGTCACTGAATCACAGTCGCCTATTATGTTTTATTCACATCAGACCTTAGTGTAAATTATCTGGCGTAGAATATGAAGGTATACAAATTTATTCAGGCTTCATAATAAGAAGATTTTGTTATCACTATTACTTGTATGCATCAGAACGCACGTATGTTTGAAAACAACACAGCTCTCTATAGAATTGATGCAAACTTTGATTCACATTAATACGCGTCTACAAATTTGAAACGTTGAATGTGCTCCGAACATGGGAAGTAAATACTTACACAAGATTACTTTCTTCATTGATGTGAGGTATTGAAGAATGTCCTACTTTGCCTTATGCATTACACAGAATATAGAGTGTGATTAGTCAGACTACATGGCTACATTTCAATTATGCGGCTTAAAGAATCAGCGGTTTCATTGTAATCGCTGAAATATGTAACCTACAACGTGAATACCCTGGCACTGTAGTGAGTGTTTAGAATAGAATCTGCTGAAGCGACGCCACGATTAATCCAGTTTAAGATATATTGTGATGTCTCCTATCCATGGCCAGGCCAGGAGTATGCCTTTGGTTTCATTTGCAAATCCTCTTTTGGCAGCTCTAAGAATTTAAATTTCCGCAATGATCACAGTATTATTTCCTGCTGTTTGCAGGTCAAGGTCAGAATATATTTAATATCAGTGAACCGCCTGAAAAAGCTGTAATCTCTTTCTAAGCCGCTAAGGGCGTAGGTCATCTATGCATATTTATCATGCTCATCCAGCATTGTCACCATATCGACTGCTTGTTGAAAGTGATCAAATCCAACCGAAAATAATTCCAGCAGGCATCACCAGGATGCACCAGTGACCGAACCCAATAGAAAACCTTCGTTACAGGGATCACCTGGATACATCAAAGTAATGTCGCGGTCACATTATGTCTCAGCCTCATTAGCAGGCTTTATGAACTGAGATGGTGACAGTAGCCATATTCTTTCCTCGTCCCACTTTTCCATTAAATTAGCTTCCATACTTTATATCAGCGTCAATAATATCCTAATCCGCAGTAAATACATGAACAAATGAATTGTTCCTCAAACAACATGTTCCGGTCAATATTTAAACTATGCATGTGTAAAGACGCAAGCTGTAAAATCATCGGACTAATTAGTGTTGCAAATGCTAAAATGTCTCATTGAACTTACCGTCAGGCTAACAATACAGAACGCTGCTACTGCTAACCAAATGGGAACACGATAAATACATAACATGTGCTTATCCGCTAGAGGACGCTCACTACGATTGTGTTGAGTGTAAAACCTCCAACATGACGAGACATGGATTGTTTTTGTCCTGCTCCTTCTTACAATACACCACCTTGAATGGATTTAAATAATAGACGACACCAATACAATAATTAATATATAATATACTCCGTATTAATTCCGAATGTTACTTTTTTATTACCATGTGCGGAATATGTTTGATACACACAAAATCACCGTCGCTTCGCTCGCACATATTTTTTCCCCTCATGGTTACCAAGCAAGCGAATGACGCCAACCTTGGCGTCATTTCTCTTCTTTAGGAGGATGTCGATCCCGCCACAAAACTGCCATTAATGGAGCCTTGACTTGCAAAACACTTTGTCATACATAATGCAAGACACTGTCTCATATAACACAAGACACTGTCTCATATAACAATACACATTGTCTTATATAACTGAAGTCTACATACATACCATGATACACTATCATATATAACACAAGACACTATCATATATAACACAAGACACTATCATATATAATACAAGACACTATCATATATAATACAAGACACTATCTAAAAACTCTAATATAAAAATAAACATTGTCTAATATAACACAAGGCACTGTCTAATGTAAGAAGAGCCATTGACTAGTAACATAATACACTGCCTTCACAGTGCAGGACACTATCTCACATAACATAAGACACTATCATATATAACACAGGTCACTGTCACACATCACACAAGACATTGTCTTATATAATAATACAGAGTAATATAGCGTAACCTATTGTGTGTCCGCCTATATTTACCTGATACCAATGTAAAAGGGTGATATTATAGACTATGAAGTGTTATATTGTTACTGTGATGAAAGCGCACATGGAACGAGCTTTCACTAGAGGAGACACGTACTCTTCTTCACATCTCATGTTGATATTAACAAAAAGATAAACGCAATATTGACCCATGAGTGTACTCCTACAAATATTATCTCGCGTGGCCATGTGAAGTGGAAAGACAGAATCATGATATTTCAAGACAGAATCATTATATTTCAGATCACGGACGTTGGTAAAGCAAACCTGATGATTAGAATACCAAAAATGACAGAATAAAAAGAATGGTATGCTGCTGACAAGTAAAAAATAAGAAATTATAAGTAAATATGTATGGTAAATAGTCAAAACAAGAAGAATGACCTACCCACAATAACCAATATGTAATATTTTTTAATCTTAGTAATTTTAAACCTCATCTATAGAAAGTGTCATATCCATAAAAAAATGGTTTCATATCTATAGAAAATGCCATATTTATAGGGTCTAATCTACAAAAAGTGTAATATCTATAGAATGTGTCTTATCTATAAAAAGTGTCATATCTGTAGAATGTGTCTTATGTTGGTCAATTTGTCGACAAACAAACAATGATAAGCGGGCTAAGTAAATGAAGTATTTGAGATTCGTCACTGTTAACTTTTGCAATGGTTTAGCACTTACCATAAGGTACTGCAGCTTGATAATGAAAATATCAGCCTCTTCAAAGCCTACCCCGCTGACTGATTTAGCTTAATTGGCTGTTTTCAGAGTGGCCATTGTAACAGCGTTGTCTTTAAACAGAAGTGAGTTCTTCCCATGAATCTTGTATTTTTTGTGACACGGATTCTGTTCTATGAACTTCAGACTTACTGCCGTACCATTTGACGCCGAAGCAAACTGAGCACAATCTGTATGTCCAAGACTGTAGTCGAATTTGCCGGCTAAATCTAGGTTAAAATTTAACTCAGATTTGGATAAATTTTGGCGACTAGCACGGTTTCCCCAAACACCCGTTTGATGCAAAGCAAGAACTGTTTGCGTCAGATCAAACACTGGGATATCCTTTAAGATCGAAGTTGCTACAAGCCAGTTATCGTAACCAATACGACCAACGACGAAATCGGGGATTGTGTTCCATGGAAAACCATTTTGTGATGTAATGAAGTAGTCTTGAGCATATGTTTCGAACAAAGTGCTGAGTCTGGACGCCTGCTTGACACTTGTCCAGTCGTTGAAATTGTCATCACGCTTGATGTTATAGTTCGACCGTCGACCAACAATCAACATCTCTTTAAATCGCTTTTGATAAACATCCAAAGCTTGCAGCGAATTAGAAAGTCCATCCGTAAACAGTATATCTGCATTAGCATAGGCATAAAATAGCGATTTGGAAATATTCTGCGCGTCAATGAACATTGAGCGCACAACTGGTACCCCATGTAACAGCCTGGGACATTCTCGCACGAGGAATCCATTTTCGGCGGCATATGTTGATAACTGTTGGTCCATATGAGACAAATTGCCGGGCGAATAGAATATAAGATGGGCGGTTTCCTTCAACAACGACCAATTCTTGATTGTGTTTTTGGTGATCTGTAATTTTTGTGCTGTTGCTCTGGCAGTTGTAAACATCGTAGCAAGTTTTGGTGCTCTCTGTTGAGGATCGAGCGCTGTGGCCACTTTGATCATTTGATGTGACTCAACAGATACCGTAGCCATCACAAAGCTCAGAACAACCAAAGCACATAGGAACACGATCATGATCCGATGCTTTAACTTCATGGGACATTTGGTCGAATGTTCTTTCGTCGCCTGAACACAGAGTAACAAATAACAGCAAGTAAAAAAATGATGGAAGGAATTTTCTGACGCATCAAGTGGTTATTAATAGCAGCATTTGTGAGACCAGCATGTATAATCCATTCGAATGACTGGGCTGCAGGGAAATTTCGACACAAAGCCTGAATAAGCTGGCCTTATCAAAGTATTGTGTATGACATATCAATGTAAGCTTACATCTCAAGGAGAAACAACCACATATGGACACATGCAACACAATTTTCTACATTTTTTTACAGCATGCTCACTCAATGTCCATGTCAATGTCTTCTCAAAATGTCTGCGGATTATTTAATCAATATCGACGTTTGCTGTTAGCTTATAGGATATGGTTTGCCAAACGGAATGCGTTTTTTTACTTGATGCTTTGTACAACATGCAACACCTCATCGTCTGTGAAATGATATGGTATGATAAATGCAATAACAGGATGTTGTCCAACGCCAAATTACTGACCATCCAATGAAGATGAAACAGTTGGGGCAGATATAATTGATAGCAGTGTTAGCACTCAGTGTTGTTGTATAAACGTGTGGTCGCTGTTTTAAAATCTAGTTTTCTGACGGATCACTACAAAAAGCGTCAAACTCACCAGTGGACCACTATGGTTTTGTTTTCCAGCCATTGGTTCCTAAAACAATACACATTTTATGTATAAACACTTATATATCTATGCACTTGAAACAACTGTCGCTTTTCCAGCCGTTGTATTCCCATCAGACCTAATCATACATTATCTAGCATAGAATATGAAAGAATACCGTTTATACAGACTTCATGATAAGGTGATTTTGTTATCACTATTACTTGTATGCATCAGAACACACTATGATTGAAAACAACACAGCTCTCTATAGAATTGATGCAAACTTTGATTCACATTGATACGCGTCTGCATATTTGAAAGGTTGAATGTGCACAATTAAGTGCTCAGAACATGGAAGATAAATACTTACACAATATTACTTTCTTCTTTGATGTGAGGTATTGAAGAATGTCTTAATTTGCCTCATGCATTACACAGAATATACGGTGTGATTAGTCAGACGACCCGTTACATTTCAATTATGAGCTTAAAGAATCAGTGGTTTCATTGCAATCGCTGAAACATGTAACCAACAAAGTTAAAGTGCATTCCAGATCCTATCATAACCTGCAACTATGAACTAAGGCGGCAAACGGCACCAACGGTTAAAAATGAACTCACCGGAAGCTCATCTTAATTCATTGTTTAAGAATCTGCAACAGCTATTCTGCATGTATTTTCAGTATCAAATGTCACAGAATACAAATAAAATATTTATCTGTCGGTAGCACATGTACCTGAAAATCTGACCCAGTGTAACGAACACTGACCCCAATTCCCATATTTCTTCTTTCCTCATGCCACCAAAAGATACTGCCTCATTCTCAATTGCTTCCTTGTTATTGATTGTTGTTATTTTTCTGGATTACTTAATATTGACGGATTGTTACATTGAGCGGACGGTGAATACCCTGGCACTGTAGTGAGTGTTTAGAATAGAAATTGCTGGAGCGACGCCACGTTTAATCCAATTTGAGATATATTGTGAGCTCTCCATGGCCAGGCCAGGAATATGCCTTTGGTTTCATTTGCGAATCCTCTTTTGACAGCTCTTAGAATTTTAGTCAACACCACCGGCACTATCCCCAAATGACCATTCATGCATTCCATTAACCAACGGACCTCTTTCTTTAGTAATGAGGGCCTTCAGTGATGACTGGTTGTGAAGCACATCAACATAGGTTTTTTTAACATGTCCTTCTTATTCTGTTGAGGTCCATAGATACTCGCTGTTATTGACATCTTGTTAATTCAAGAACAACACTAATAGGAAAGTCGTGGTTGTTCAATAGACGTCCCTTATTATCCCGTACCTTTAACTCATTCACAGCTCCGCTAGTAACACGTTTTGACACAGGATTAGCGATGTTCGTGGTTATAATATCACCGAAAGAGGCACCCTCGAAGTCCACAACTTCAAGAAGCGTAGTGGGCGCACCATCAAGCATGTTGTGCATGGAACTGTCTTGATCGAGGTGGACATAAAGTGGGTTAAAGATGCTAAAGTTGATGGGCCGGTCGCCTTTGTTAGTAGCTGAAGGAAGCCCTTCTCTACCCAGACCGTTATCAAAACCAAATTTTTTTAACACAACATGCTCACATCGTTAAGTCCCATCAGGAAATTGGAGAGTAATAGTCCCATCTAAAGCATCAACCACCTCCAAACTAAGAGCTAAAGCTGCACATACCTCCCTCCAAACTAAGACCTATAGCTGCAAATACCTCCTGCATAAGTTTGAAGTTCGAGTGGCCAGGTCTCAAATGGGCACCTCCTCATTTTCCAGCAGTTTCAGACCGCCATGTAATTGTAATATTTGATTCAATGTTATACCAACCCAACACATAGATCGCCTGCAGTACTGTCAATAGTATTTTACAGGGACACTAGACAGAGTATGGTACACAGTGGTAAACATGAACACACAAGCCTTTAAATTCAATAGATAAGCCAAATATAAAGCAGGTGGGGTATATCCTGCCAGTGGGAGGGTCGAAGGCTTAACAAAACCAAGCATTCAAGTTGTTCTCATGGTAAGAAACTGAAATAATATTAACCGCGACTTCCTCAATCGGTGGCGTGGTTGTCGGCTGACGCAATGGTGGTTATTGCAGTGTGTACACATTGGATCGTGTCGCGCATATGTGTAAGACATTGTGTTAATTAATACGCTGGTGTTATTAATATTTCAACGAGGCGATCTTTTGTTACATTTGCAGCGCTAAAATAAGCATGAGTTCATACTCAATATGCACAATTTAGAAACTAGACACTTCCACTTGACCCCTTTGGTTTTGTCAGGTTCATCTTCACAAAAATGATCACAACCATTTCAACACGAAGCTCCATCGACAACTCCAATAAATCAACACTATTGCTCTCCCCCGCAGATATTATTCCCGAGCCAAGCGATTGAGTTTCACTTGAATCTAGAGCAGCTGACGAACAAGACGAATAAACACCTGTGAAACCAAATTGTGACGCTCAAGGAAGAAGAGTGGTTGAACTGCAATTTTTAGCGGAGAAGCTCCAACAAGGATGTATCGTGTGCAAATCACTGCTAAATCTATGTCCGAAAAGCGCTATGGATTAGCATCGCTACTGTATATACGATGTCTTGTTGTAAGCTGTATTTTTGTGAATAGTGTACCGACTGGAAAGCGACACCACGACCCCACTAAGAAAAAGCCAATGCCTGTGTTCGACATCAGCACGAAGGCTGCAGGCGGTATGTTGCTTCACCATATAAACAGCTATATGTTCATGCTTCTGTATGTCTGTCTGTCTATATGTATGTGTATGTAAGATGTTTGTATAAGCTTCAAGCTACCCACAAGTGTTTGAGTAGTGCTGTGATTAGGTATCTCTTGGATAAATGTTTCACATATGCAATATATCAAAACAAAGGTAATGTAGAGAAAGTACGACAGGCTCTGTCTGCCATAGTTCCACATGCGTTTGGAGATCACACACTGTGCGGTAGCTGGTGTCGGTTCGAAAGTGAAAAGGATAATCATCCAAATGGCAAAGATCTGTGTGGAGAAGGGTTAAAATATGGTCTTTTGAAAATATTTCAGGATTTGGCAGATAATGCAGATAAAATAGCTCCATGTGCAAGCACTAGCGTATGTGAGAGTGTAAACAACATCAAAGGCATCAAAGGCAAGGCATCTGAGCAGCTCAGGAAGTCTAAATGCTAGAGTAGCTGTTAGTCAGAAGAATGCGGGAAACAGTCATCTAAGTAAGGTGTACGAGTCAGCGGGTTTGTCTCCTGGTTCCCGGTTCTCGAAGCATACAGCAAAACAAGATAGGAAAAGAGAGTATTGCAAAACGTATAAAAGTTCAATAGAATACAAGAAAAGAAAGCTCAATTTTGATAGGATAAAGACCACAGAACAACTGACAAACGAGTTACGAGAAGGTAAAACCTATCAGTCACAGGTAGAAGCTATGCCGATTAGTCAGGACGTAGAAGTGATTCCAGCCTTACTGTTAGTGTGCCAGTTTACACAGCAGTTAATAGCAACATATCAGATGGCTGTAAATTAGTATATTTTGACCTGGAAACAACTTCATGTAGCAGATTGTGCGATATCATCCAGGTAGCGGTAGTGTGCGGTGTGGAGACCTTCAATAGATTTGTTATGCCCACAGCGCCAATTTAAGAAAAAGTATCTGATCTCACACAAATTCGAATTGAGGGAGGAAAATGTACCACAAGGGTGGCGAGTACACACTGTACCAATAAATGATTGCATGTTGGAGTTTGTTAGATGGCTTCGAAATGTTTTGAAGCAAATGTTACCCTAGTTGCTCATAATTGTAAAGCTTTCGATGCAAGTAGAATGGTGCGGCATGTGGTAGCAAGTTCCATTATAGAGGAATTTTCACAAGTAGTTGCAGGTTTTGCAGATACTCTGCCATTGTTCAGGTTTTTGTACAAGGGACAGTTTAGGAATTTTAAGCAAACAACGGTTGCTAGAAGAATTATTAAAGAAGGAATATGATGCTCATAATGCAATAGAGGACGCAAAAGTTTTGCAGGAAGTTGTTGAAGCCAGTAGGAGTACCAAGAAAGATGTGTTTGCGCAAAGCTTTTCAGTCTCTGTAGTTATTCAGGAAATAGAGAGAAGCATAGCGAGGTCACAAAATGAAGGTTCTCTCGAAATTTTGATCAGGAACAAAATATATGGCGCTGCAATGGTAGGAAAGATAGCTGCAAGTGGGTTGCAACTTCGGCATCTACTATTAGCATACAGAAGAAAGTACATGTATCGCTGCACCATATTACTAAGTTTAGTTCAAAACTCAGTGGTAAATTTTTTTTTATGGAGGTTTGAATATTGTAATACACCGCACTCACGGAATACAACCGAAAATCCATTGTGGCTTCCCATAGACTACGTGGATCTATCATTTTTTAAATTTCTGCTCATAGAACATATACCGTCGCACCATATTACCAAGTTTACTTATAAACTGAGTGGTCAAATTTTTTATGGAGGTTTGACGTCATTCTGGAGAAAAAAGTAACAATAAATTCATAAATGGCTTGTCGTAGGGTGCGGCGAGACATCATTTTTTTTCTTGATTTTTGTCAAAATCGCATAATTCCCATTGACTTAACATGTGGATCTTAAATTCGCCATACTCATAAATTTACACTAGTGACCTATACTATTTGTTTTACATTTCGTTAGCTTTATATACGAACTTACTCTCTGCAAATAATCGTGAAAATTTATGTACGAATTTAGAACTGTCGCAATTGTCTTTAAAGATGAGGCGCTAGTTTTAACAACATGCCTATCCTTTCTTAAACATGGATCTTCACAGCACATTGACTCATTTCCAAAGCATGTAGCGCTATGATACCTATTGGTGTTTTGTTGTCCCATTATTACTATGCCTAGATAGCTGTAATGCGTGGGCGTGAACACTACAATAACCACCATTGCGTCAGACGACAACCACGAGGAAATCGCTGTTAATATTATTTCGGTTTGTAATAATGATCTATAAAAGTCTGTAAGACTGCAAGCCATACGATTGAAAGGTAATTTAATTGAATCGAAAATTGAAAGTGAATGAACACGCAGGGAAAACCTCGTCGAATTCAGCGCCACAGTTTAGTTGAAAGTGAATGTAAAAGTATGCCCGAGGACCCCGGCCTGCGCTGAGTCCAAATCCAACATTGATCCACACGCAATCGCGGATATATATTAGGCAAGGCACTCGCCCCTGGTGTTTTGGTGATCTGATACCACCTTAGACTACAGTAGTAAATAGCCAGCGCTGTCAGAGGCGGAGTTTCTTTGCCTAGAAATAATATATATATATATATATATATATATATATATATATATATATATATATATATATATATATATATATATATATATATATATATATATATATATATATATATATATATATATATATATATATATATATTTATATTTATATTATATTTTATATATATGCATATGTTATATGAATTTGTACACACACTCGCCCCTGGTGTTTGGTGATCTGATACCAGTAAATAGCGCAGCGCTGTCAGTGGCGGAGCTTCTTTGCCTAGAATATATATATATATATATATATGATATACTATATATATGTGTGTGTACACACTCGCCCCTGGTGTTTTGATGATCTGATATATATAAATAGCGCAGCGCTGTCATATTGGCGGAGTTTCTTTGCATATATATATATATATATATGAATATATATATATATATATATATATATATATATATATATATATATATATATATATATATATATATATATATATATATATATATATATATGTGTGTGTTTGTGCGTGTTTATGTGTGTGTCTATTTAGTACACTCGTTGTGTTAATGGTAAAAATTGAATTGATTCACTGTTTCAGACTGCTCACCCAGACCTATTGAGTAGCTGGTGTAAGCTAAGTTAGTGGAATTCCAGGTAAATCTTTGGCTATCAGCCCCTGAAATATTTGATCCTCTTTCTATCTTTTTCAGTATAACACGCCATGGCCTCTGCAGAGAACAACCCAGACCTACAGCCCAGCTTCCCAGAGGAGGATACTTATGCATCTAAGGGTGTTGATTATGTGCCATTAAGACGTTCGTCCCATGGACAACTGATTCGCTTTGCTCAAAATTTACACAGAAGTAGCCGCCTCTCTAACCTTACTATTACATGCAGGGGTAGGTCATTTGCTGTGCATCAATTCGTTCTTGCCAGTCAGTCTTCATACTTTGAAAAACTTATAGAATCAGAAGGATTCACGAGCCAGCTATCTGTTGATTTTGATCCTGACATACTCGACTTGTGCCTTGAGTATTTGTACAAGGGAACTGTCCAAATCGAAGTTCGTCTGGCCGGGGCGGTAGCTGATATGTGTGGAGAGCTCGGCATTGTTGAATTACGCAATGCTTGCCTCAAGCATATATATAACCAAACACCCATCACCGTTGACAACTGCCTTGATATTTTCTTCATCGGGGTATTGACGGATGACAGCAATCTCATTGAGAAAACTCAACCGATCGTTCTTGCAAATTTCCTCTCTCTGGCACAAATCTTCATCATTCTCGAAACTCCCATATGAATGCGTTGCCCGACTTCTTTCTCATCCGGATCTCAAAGTAAAAGCTCACGACCAGCGTCTGATCGCGGCTTTGTACTGGGTGAAGGCGGCTGAATCTCACGAGTCTGACCTTCTTTGCCTCGTTAAAGCTCTTCCCATCAATTCAATGAATGATTGGTTTCTGGCGGAGATCATGGATGACTTATTGCTGAAGAGTAAATCTAGTGTATGCCAGTTTCTCAGAGAATCAAACCCTCCACAACATGGCGTCATAATCATAGGGGCTGGTGGACACGTTGAAGTCTCGTGCCAGAACGCAGGACGGGATGTCCATGCCTTGGTGACATCACTCACAAAACCAAGTAAAATGATAACAACTATTCCGTCTACTGTACCTGATAACGGTTATATCGCTTGTTGTATGAATGAGGGCGTGCTGTGGGTGAGTGGGGTGGGTGAGGACGGTAGGGAGGTGGTGAAGTTTGACACGGAGACTAACACTTGGAGTGTGTGTGGCCAGCTGGTTGTGAGAAGAGAACGCCATTGTATGTGTGTCTGTAAAGGCAACGTCTATGTCCTGGGTGGATCTGTAGATAGCGGCACAAGCCTGATCAGCAGGGTGGAAGTGATGGAGAATGAAAGCGCTGTATGGAGGGAGGCTGGTAACTTGGAGGGGAGCAAATGTGTGAACACGTGTTGTACCCCGCTTGGTGATGACGATATACTGGTGTATGGTGTACATGATGCCAAAAGCAGATTTACTTTACAAGTGTATTCCGCTTGCTCTGACTCCGTCACTCACTCTCTATCAACACCAGTTGGTGGGTACGTCTGGGTATATGGCATAGCTGTGGTTAGTGAACATGTAGTCATGGCTGACTTTAGTCAGACGTACACCTGCCCTGTACACAGTGTGTACAAGACAAGGTCACGAGACATACAGTGCCGCGCCTCCTACCTGACCCCGAATTGTAACTGTGCTCTCGTAGTCAGTGAGGATCAGAGACATATCCTCTTAGTAGGTGGTTATAATCGCGACTGCGGATCTCCTCATTATTTGTATAAGGCTTCAGCTAGTGATATCATCCACGATAGGGGGGCAGGGTGGGAGAGGGTGGGAGAGGAATTGTCTCTGGGCAGGTCTGTGAAAACAGCAGGTGCTGTGTGCTCAGGGTTTCTACCACCGAAGTTGATGCAATGACATGTTGGGTTGTCTCTAGCTGACGTTTTGGAACTGTTTGAGAAGAAATGAAATGTTGGGTTGTCTCTAGCTGACGTTATGGAAATGTTTGAGAAGAAATGAAATGTTGGGTTGTCTTTAGCTGAAGTTATGGAACTGCTTGAGAAAAAAAAATGTTGGGTTGTCTCTAGCTGACGTTATTGAACTGTTTGAGAAGAAATGAAATGTTGGGTTGTCTCTAGCTGACGTTATGGAACTGTTTGAGAAGAAATGAAATGTTGGGTTGTCTCTAGCTGACGTTATGGAACTGTTTGAGACGAAATGAAATGTTGGGTTGTCTCTAGCTGACGTTATGGAACTGTTTGAGAAGAAGTGAAATGTACACATTACTGCCCTGATATCCAAACCACACACAAAGGGGTCAGTGCATTACTGCCCTGATATCCTTACCACAACACCAGGGGTCAGTCATTAACTGCCCTGATAACCTAGCACCATCGATCCATAATCAGCCTTCCACAGGGGTCGGTTGCTTCTTGTTAGTGAATATTCTTTGCCATTTGTATTTCTGTCTTGTGGGATGTCAGTCTGAGCCTCAACCTCTGACTTTGGCGTTTTCAATGTTTTGTACATGCTTTCCTCTAGTTTTGTCATTTAACACTCGCTGTTGTAATATGTATGTCTGTAGATGTATAGTATTATATCAATTAATCCTATCTGTGTCATGTGCAATTAAAGTAGATTTATACTGCGTTGTGTAACCTGTCCTAGACATATCTTAGTTATCTATCTCACTTATTGTTTCAACATGATACACATACCATTAGCTGTCAAACAGTCATTACGTTACTATACATGTAATCATGATCTGTCTCATTGTAATACTGTTTATTATTTTGTAGTGTACCTGTACTATGGGATTACTCTGCATTCTATTATGCAATACCAAATATTTGATGTATGTGATTTGAACCATGATTTTTACATTTCTCAAATATAATTAAATTGTTTACCCAAACATTGCTGTTACTCGACTCCTTTACAAAATGTAATGTTGGTCCAATGATTTAGTGCTTACATGCAAAAGAAAAAATGCATTATTAATTCAAATATGAGTTGTTTTGTAACCTTTATGTGGACAGCAAAATGTTTTTATTAAGTTGACCTTCTATACATTGACATACATTTAATTACAATTCTGTACTTTTTCGAATATAAATAACCAATGTTGGCTGCTGATTTTGCTAATTTTAGATTATTTGATGCGAGTGACTACTGTGGCTCTAAATGTTCCATTCATTTCCTCCACACTATCTCGATTCATTGTTTTTAGGAATGAATTTATTCTCAAACAATCATTATCAACTTGGTCGGTATGGGGTGTCGGTCGATTTAACACTGCTTCACTCGGGGAGACCTTTATAAACACAGACACTCGACTCATAAAACACCCCTCCTCACTGGCTTCTAGTCAATAAAAAACGTCTATGAATATTAGAAGCCAGAAAGGAGGGGCATATACGACTCGAGTGCTAGTGTTCTGCAACAACACACTACAATAACCACCACGCTGCACCAACCACCATACTACACCAACCACCACACTACCCCAGCCACCACACCACACCAATCACTACACTGCAGCTATCACCACACTACACCAACCACGACACTAACCCAACAACGACACTTCACCATCCATTGCTCCATACCAACCACCACACTACACCAACCACCACACCATACCAATCACTACACTGTAGCTATCACCACACTAGACCAACCACCACACTACACCAACTAGCAGCTACATAACTACCGTTAACTGCGATCCAATGGCAAGCTACACCACCACCACACTACGAACTAGCAAGCTCACCAACCACATCACTACACCAATAGCAAGTTACACCGATCTGCACACTTTACACCAACCACCACTGGTCAAAATAAAATCGTACCATCTAACTACCGTTAACTGCGATCCAATAGTCCACGCCGCAAAAGAATACGAAGAGATATCACAGGACATCATGGCCCAATAGTTAGTGGCGATCTGCAACTTTGTAGCAGTTTCTGGTCATTGATAACTGTTTTACCAACATTATCCGTTCGACTGTCTCAATCATTACCTTTTTGATTGAAATTTACCTTTATTTTCTAATTTCATGTTTCAGCAATGTCCCATCATCTCCTGCCTTCTCCAATCTACAAGCTCTACAGTATCCCATGATATGGTATTTATAATTTAACGGCGTGTGCTTATTCTCATCGACAGCGCCCCAGAGATTTTCAGCAGTGGTCTCTCCGGAGGGCTCTCACGGTAAGCCGTAAATCCTGTTTAGCAATTAATTAACCTATCGGCTCCCCGTAGCGGCCACATTGTTTACAATCGTTGCCTTGACTCCAAATATCAGCATCGAGAATCATTCTCATCATCTTTGATCCATCCCAGACGATTCAAAGGTAAATCATGATTTAAATTATCTTTTTTTATTTGGTAGCCCGATGTTATTAAGTACGTATGGCATTCTTCGTCGGTTTAAAGAGCACTTTAAGTTGGCACACACGAATCGCCGTGGTGCGCTCACCGTGGCATTAGCCCAAAAGACCAACGTCAGGTTCTATTTATCACCTTGTCGCATACTCCCGTACTTAGTTCGAAAGAGCTACGTGGCATAGCCATAGGCATAGCCATACGATTTTACGATTACCGTCGTGCACGGCTAACCGTGGCATAGCCACTCGTAGACTAACCCGGGATTATCGCTGGATGTATTCTCGATATCACTATTTAGAATGGTCGTCAAAGAACCTTTACCAACCGCAACAAATCAAAATGTTACGATGTAAAAATTAATACATTTAACCAAAAGACTGGGTTGCAAAACCAATTATCTTGTGTTTTGGTTCTGTCAGTGTGAATGGAAGGGTAAATATATTAAGTACATCATCAGCTGCCTATATTAAACCTATTTGTGGACTTTTATAACAGTTGTGTGGTTTGTGTTGTTAAGATGATGCACAGGAGATTACGCGCCAAGACAGCTATGCCTGTAGGTGCCCGGTGGGGTAACACTGGAGAACACGGAGTAGCTGGATGCATGACGTGGAACAGTGAGGTACCTCAGTCCCAACCTCCGACTCGACCCTATGCACCTCACACGATCTCTTGTCTCAAAACAAGAAATGTCAAATTTGAGCCCCATCTCGATGAGATGCACTCAACAAGAGTGGGCGGTGAGTTGCAAATGAGTCGTCCACTGAGTAGGACATATGTTGATAATGACAAGGGATACTTTTATGTATCTACCACCCCACAAAAACATTATGAGGAAGCTTCAAGAAGGGACACGGCTATGTTTATGGAGGACAAAGCTGTGGCTGCCGTTCGGGATTACACCAGGAAAGAGACGCCTCTCGGGGACACTGTCGGTCACAATCTCGAGGGCCTGCCGCCGAAACCCCCCAGTCACCACCGCAAGAAGCCCACAACTGCAGCAAGACAACATCCATCGAGGACGGTCAAGGTCAAACCGGATGCCAATCTTCAAATCCACCGCCCCTATACCCCACAATCATACGGTCAGGATAGTTGGGGCTCTAAAACTGCCAGTGGCACGATTGGTGGGCAAATTCCGTAGATTATGCCTCACGCAAAAGAGCTGTTGAAAATGACCTTGTGCTCGAAGATTACGACAGACCAATGACTTGTGACCTTCCTTACAACTCACGAGGTGACCATTACCAGACTTGGAGGAGAACCCCTACACCAGTCTCTCGCAGAGCTTCACATCACTGTGACCTTGAAAATGACCTAGGCAATGATAGAAAATATTGGCAGCTTGCACGCTTCAGGGATTCTGCCAAACCCAAAGTTGACACTCGATGGGACAATCGCTCGGAAAGGCATCACGCAAATAGACCAGAAAGTCGGGTGAACTTGGACTTTGACTGCCCAACAAATACAGACATGACTGTCAATGTCAGAGTGCAGTCTGCAAAAGTCTATTAAGTGCTGATTCCAAATGCAAATATAGTATAGGTATCTTGTTAAGTGTTTTAATTGTTCATTAGTCTATACATCAATTTAGGCTTTTAATCAATATATTATGAGCATTATCTTAATAACAATAGCAAACAGGAAAAGGTCATGTTTCATATTTTTGGGGTAACAGCTGGAGTATAATTTGTTATCATTGTTATAATGTGGTTATTGTTTTTTGTCTGCAAGTACTTTACATATTTATTTCTTGTATTCTATTGTTATAATTATATCTATCATGCCACAGCTTATTATGTCAACTAATGACATGAAAACCATGACAATGTTATCATATATTTTTCTGTAGCAATTTGTATATTTTACAAGAACTTGCTTGATGGTCATGACATTCAGCTAAATATTGATTCATCGATGTCCAAATATTATTCATGCAAGGAATATATATTTTACATATTTGTATACACGTTTATCTCTCCCGTTGATATAAACACCAACGCAGTCAGGTGTTGCAAAAACCATCAGCCTATTGTGATAATTTTTAATTCAGTCAATATGAACTTGTCTATAAGAATTCCTCATATATTATCACATTGTGTACACCCCTTCATTACAGAACCATGTCTATACAGCTAATACATAGGATCCTATAATTAATTAGAAGATATCTATCCAAATACTTTTCTGTTTTGATGTTATTTCATAGAAACCTCTATTCGATGTCTACCAATCCTTTTCTTCTGGTGCTATTCTACTACAGGTAATTTCTCTTGATGAGTTGTGACTATTTAATAAATACATAGTTTTATCAACACCATCTTGTCTAAGAAATATGAACCAGAAATGAATTAAATAATAAATGCAGCAAAATAGTTATACTCTAGAACAAAATGCCAATTTTAATGACAATAATTTATTCCTATCAATTTATTGATAAACATTGCACAAAACAAGCAGGGGGTCAAGGGCACAATAACTGGGTCAGGTCACTGATATAATCAATAACTGGGTCAGGTCACTGTTATAATCAATATCAAGCACATAATTAGTTGACATCCTAACATAAATTGTGACTAGTTTTAGTAATACCAATTGTTCTATTTATAGCACTCATTTAGATGGTTAAGTTGACTGGGGGAGGGGGTGCTAACTGCAGTTGGAATCGCTCATTTTGGAATATGCTGGTTGATGATGGTGTAGCTCGGTGGACGGACCCACTGGCTTTATCTTGTCTCGCTAGCTCCATCAGCATGGCCATCTGTGAAGGGAAAAATCAAATTGACTCTGTCACTTGCTAAACTCGGTAGTTCTCTTGGATGCAGCAGTATAAATGAAACTTTCAGTTGCAGGGAGAAAGGTGGGTATGGCCTTTGCTTTATATGTACTACACTTCATCACCATTTCACCATCTCTCTCATGGGAGGGGTGGGGGGGTAGGGTGGGGTTGAGGATTTGTTAAGCACTTAATCACATGGCTCTGTGAAATGTTGGACATCATAGCTGGCTATACCATGCTCTTCTCCAGCCAACAGAATCCTTATCACAGCTTCTATCAATGTCCATTATATAACAGCAATAACCCATCCCGCTAGTTCCCCGTATTGAACAATTTGTATAACAGCAATAACCCATCCCGCTAGTTCCCCGTATTGAACAATTTGTATAACAGCAATAACCCATCCCGCAACTTCCCCCTGTATGGAACAATTTGTATAACAGCAATAACTCATCCCACAAGTTCCCCGTATTGAACAATTTGTATAACAGCAATAACCCATCGCGCTACTTCCAAGTATTGAACAATTTGTATAACAGCAACCAATGGGAAATAAAACATGGAACATCTGCTAAATATATAAGGTAATTTTCAAAGAGAGGATGACAATGATAGTGATGAACAATGATTGTGATGAATGAACAATGGACCAAAGATAGCCTCGGTCCTACCCTATACTACTTAGTCACCCAGTCGGGGCACTTTATCAAGACGTAATATTTCGATCCTCACCCTGGATGGAGATTTTTGCACCCTGCGTAAGCTCTCCACCGCTTGGATCTGCTCTGGCTCAAGTTCAATCTGATCATGCAAACCATGAGTGAATGAATTATGAATATTTATGTCAAACAATAGCTGGTAGTTTAAATCATTGATCAAGAGCCAACTATCTTATATCATTCTAGATAAAACATTTACTGCAAAATTATGTGTATAAACCATACATAATTAAAGTTATTACTTGTGTTAAAGTGGCTAAGTATTTATTAATGATTAAATATTGATATTTTTAAAAATCAAATGTTAAAAAGCAACAGAAATAAATCCTTTTTATATTTGCATTAACTGAATTGAGAATTTTGCATGGTGAATTACAACACATACCTCCATTTTGTTGGACTTGGTGGGAATATCAGATCCATTGGGTGATGTCTTTGAAAAAGAGGGCGGTCTTTGGAGGCGGGAACTGCTGGTGACTCCACCCCTGCGTGTCTTATTGCACACATAGCACAGCCAAGTCTCCTCCCCATCGAGAATCACCTTCGACCTGACTGCCCTCAAACAAGCCTGGTGGTAACCATGACCACACCTGGTAAACAACAACAAAAATTTATCATCATAATTTCAAAACTGAGAGAAACAAAGGATGATTATGTGATAATTGTACTAAGCAATGAATCCGATCCCAAGCCACATAATACATGATAGAGTTAAATCTGTATCAAATGAAATAAAATCAACCCTAAAATCAGCAGGTAGTCAATAAGGAAATGATTTATGACTTTGCCTACCTAAAGCCAATCACAGTGTCACCATCGCTGCGTTGCATTACTGATTTATTGCACACAGAGCAGAGATCATTTCTCAGAGCGACCCCTCGGCTGGCGGCGGCGGTCAGTGCTGCCAGCTGGTGGTGAAGGTCATGGTTCACCAAGTTGGCACATGTACGAAGCAGGGTCTAGTGGGGATGCATATACTCCATGTTAAAATAGGGCTCATTAATAAATATTATTAGTGGAAAGTTTCATAGATAAATATCAGCAGTGAAAGTTCACATCAACCAAACCCCAGGCTAACATATATGAGAAGTCAAAGGCCCTAGCGACAATACTTGAAGAGGCAGCATACAATATGACAACCTCACCACATGACCATTACCTTCCTTTTAATAAAAATTAATCATGACATTAAATAAATATGACGAGAACGCATGTATCAAGGTATATTGTCTTACCTTTTCGTAGTTATAAGTGTCCAGCATACCCAGTAAAAGTTCTCGTATCTCTCCAAATCTACCTGTGTTATAAACCGGGTCCTGCAATCACGAACACGTCTCTATGTGTATTCAATTAATTAACTGTAGCTTCAGAAAAAAATATTGTCATGTGTGTGTTTTATTAGAAATAATTACAGAAAAAAAATATAAAAAGGTAAAATTCTTAGGTTTTTTTTATGATCAATTTTCAAAAGATGTTACATTTCTACCTGCATGATTTTCTGTAGGATAGCAGGAAGTGCAATGTATCCCATCATGCCATTCAGCACATGGCGAGTAATTTCCTTGAAGGCTGTGATTACAAAATAAAGGCCATGTATCAATGGGCACAATCCAATCATAATGATAAGGTGCTGTTTTAGGGTTCGAACAAGCGTCCTTTCGGTTGCCTTCTCCACTTACCTTCAACGTCACGAGGGTCTAACTTGTCTTTCAGCTGTCTCTGGGGAAGCATACAGACTTCCAGTAATGGGAACCAGATACTCTATACAGACACAATTCACATTTATATGTTTCACAGAGAGCACAAAATCATAGTTTTCAGCATAGAAAAAGGTACAATGATGTCTGAAGAACATTACACGGTTACCGATTCTTTGCTGCTGTCAACAATGCATGTTTATGATTATGATAATCTCATGCATTATAGAGAACAATCGCACAAAAGAAAAAATGTTCTCATCTTGTGGTACAGGTTAATGCAATTTTCATCTACCTTCAATCATCATAGTTTAGACTTGAAAAATATCAATCAATGAAAGATATATCTGCTGGTTAGGCTTAGTTAAAGCTGATTTTCATCAAGGTCCATGTAATTAACATAATCTTGCGGAAAATGCATTCACCAATGCACCTACCTCTCGCTGTTTTTCGTCGAGTTTGCTGCCGTTTCGCTGACACAGCTGAATCACAACCAGCAGACTCGCCTGTACTCGCGTCCACGCCATGGCCAGCTGACCTGGATGGGATACCAGATACATTCATCATTCATTGATATATATATATATATATATATATATATATATATATATATATATATATATATATATATATATATATATATATATATATATATATATATATATATATATATATATATATATCAACATAGACAAGGTTGTGAGTGTCACATGAATACGTGAAAGAGAACAAAGAAAGACTGACCTCCGTCTTTTTCACTTCCTTCTAGAATGTTTGTCAATGCTTTCATCTTGTTCTGTAGGTTCTGAAATATTCATAACATGCAAATAACAATGAATGACTTGTTATAATAACTCTGTGATGGTTGAAAGAGTATCAAACGTAAAGATGCAGTGAGGAAGGTAAGTAAATGATTTATCGGCAAATCATCACTAGCGTGTTATGTGGTGCCTACAAAGATGAATAGAAAAGTTGGCCCCGATTGACCAGCCACCTTCTAGGATAAATGGAGGGAAAAAGGAAAATCGATGCGGATTGAGATGAACTAGAACAAGACGGAGAAAAAGTTGAAAATTCTAAAATTATCCCAGGCCAATTGACTGGACCAGGCCATTCCAGCCTCTTATCTGGGATCAAAGAGAGTGGAACAAAGGTTCCCAGATTCTAACAGTATTACAATATATATATATATTATTTATATATATCTGTGTTGGTTTATGACATAAACATTGATATGGTAAATTAAGCTCGCCTCCAACATGAGATTGAATGCCCCCTGCACATCCCCCGTCTTCTCCAGGATGTGGGCCGTAGCATCAGGCAGCTTGTAGTGTCTGCAAATCTGGAACGCAACAATCATAGCACGTCAAACCATGTTGCCTTCCATTGTCGACGTCTGATGGGTTTACATAATATTTGATCCATTAATCATCATTTGTGTAGTAAATAAAAACCAGCCAGCAGACTAAAGATTAAAAATACATCTGTCAGGTCAGCTACAAGCTTGAATAGGCAAGCATTGACATTCCACTACATAAATATACAATTCAGTCCTGTTATGAAGGCAATCCAAAATGAGTTTTCCATTAGAAATTTTGTAAAATTTCCAGAACAATATGGATGAGTTTGCTGTGATGAATTTATTGAAGCCTTGAGTCTACTTAGTCAATCCCATTTGAAGTTGCAATCTGTTCATTGTACCACCAAGCATTTCAATTCATAGCAATCCAACTATTATTGTAATTTAATACCTCCAGAACTTCCTCCAATCTGTACCCATCCGCCATCTTTATGTAGTTGCAGACATTTTCTGGGTTGAATTCCGCCATGAGTTCAATGTATATCTCCTGGACGTTTGACTCTACTGGGAACTGGCGTTCAGCAAATATTGCACTTCCGCTGCTCTCCCTGAGGGACCCAGAATAGATGTAACAAAACTGTCAAACAGTGTGTAGTTTAATGGTTTTCTGATTGATATCTTCATGCAGGACAGCAGAAGATATATACAGGAGGTGGGGAATTTAAAATATCTGGTTAAAATGGCATCCTTTTGCCTGCCATAAGTGATCTTAAATTGATATTTTTCCATGTAATATTGCATTGCAAACAATTTTGGACCAAATTCCAAGGCAAAAAGGGGTGTGCACTCTATACATGCAAGTGTCCTAATCATCAGTAAATATGACAGGTAAACTCAACAGCAAATCACACATAACTTCATGAAAACTAGCCTGCACAAAGCTACCGCTAGTTTTTATAAAAAAAAGTAAACAAACCTGTATTCAAACACCCCCTGTAGGAAATCATACAACACTGGTTTGGTGTCTTGGAGCTGTGAGACGATTTCAGGCAGGTTGTTGGCAAAGTTAACAATGACCAGTTGAGCTGTCTTTCGACTGTCGATGCCCACCAGTTTCTTTAAATGAGACACAGCTTCTTCTCGGACTCTGGTCTTTTCTTGGAGAGAGAAGTGCTGTTCTGTTAGGATGTACTCGATGTATTGGAAGGCCTGGTGCTGGCGATAGGGATCGCGTAGATAGCAGGATAGGATCTTGTCAAATTCACGTCGGTTTTCGTAGAGCATTTCACAGACACGGAAACTAGACACAGATAGCATTAAATGTGGTTTTAACTTGGTTTGTAATGTCAAAGTGCAGCTGTGATGAATAAGAATAGATTGATGCTAGGCCAGTACCAAAAGAACCAACAAATGAATGATAAACACATACATACATTATCTGAATATGTTATGGAATTGATTACAATATTTAATATGTAAACCTATACAACAGGGTCACACCACTGAATAAATCCGAAAAAAATATATTGTTACTAAAACAATAATTAATAAATCAATACACACAAGTGTGCATTCTCGGCTAGCTTGATCAAACGCTCTTCCTCGAAGTGAGCCAGCCCTCCGGCCCCGAGTAGCTCCATCAACGCCTGTTCTCTCTCCTCGTGTCGCGAGTCTTTACCAGGACTACACAGTGACTCAAGCACCTGATACAAACCGCCATTATATCAACCCTGAATTGCTTTAACCACTCAGAAAACTGTTAATGAAGATCAGAATAGTTCTTGAATGATCCAGCAACTTATATATATTATCTAATGAATTATGAAAATGTAAAAATAAATAGCAGTCGAATTCAGATATTAAACTTGGCTATCATTATTTAAATCCATTCAGTGAATGACCCAAAATAAGAGGATAGTTGACATTGGTCTGTTTGATTGAAAGAAAATCTCTCATTGGTCGATTCAAATCCAACAAACACATTGATTGGTCGATTTAAAATAGCTTAGAAACTGACCTGCTCAAACAGGACCCTGTTGACCATAATGGAACTCTCTCTGCGAGCCATTTGGCGTGCCAGAAATGTGAACAAAATACCAATCTGAGTCGGCTGTGAACACAAGGCATAACAAGTAGATAGACTCGGTGCAATGGAACATTATCATCAGATACACTTGTGTTGGTCACAATAGAGTGACTGGCAGTAAGGAAGGAAATAAACAATCTTTCCTTATTGAATTTATTTATAAGAGGATATTAGCTACACACATTTATACCCGATGAGAGTTTTTATACCCAGAATCTTATTTGAATTGAAATGCAATAGGCTGGTATTATGCTGTTGTAACGTACGTGAATCCAACGCTCTCGACCATTATCTGCAGCAGGATATCTACCACTCTTTGTCTCTGCTGGGATCTGTTTGTCAACAACAATAATTGTATATTTGTACTGACAATTTGTACTAAAAATGCATGTGTATTTGAAATATGACACAGCAAAATAGGAAATATCATGTTTATCGTACTAGATATGCACTGAGCAAGTGCAAATAAAAAAGGGTGAAAGTCTACTGGGGATCAACCTTTCTGGAGTCAGACACGTCCACAAAAGTATGGGGAAGTCATCAGGGCATAGATTGTTTCCTCGTAGTGCATAGCTAAGGGTAACTAAGGGTAGCGCTTCCATGGAAGTGAGCTCAGTTGACGGCATGCACGGTGTGAATTCCGAGTGCCGGTAAAGCCAAAAATAAATAGCAGACGGCAGCATGTGACATAGATTGTTTCCTCGTAGTGCATAGCTAAGGGTAACTAAGGGTAGCGCTTCCATGAAGCAACTTTTGTTGGATTTGTTGAATTTTTCATTTGTAAGGTGACTTGGAGAGACAACCAACGCAAACATGGAAGCGAGCTCAGTTGACAGCGTGCACGGTGAGTCGCCGAGTGCCCGAAAAGCCAAAAATAAATAGCAGACAAGGCAGCATGTGACATATGACAGACTGGCCAGGCAAGAGAGGCAGGCTTTAAGAGAAAGAGTTCACTTCTAATAGAATGTAAACGGTATATGTTTGACACAGCTTGTAATTTAATTTTTTTTAATTCAAAACAAGAAATGAACACACTTACCCTTCTTCTGTGTTGAACTCTTCTTCCTCAAATGCCTATCATGATATTCAAAATACAATAAGTAAATTTTTTCCAGAAAGCAATAATATGGGATATATCATAGAAATGCCAGAAGATAAAGCTCACCACAAGGGATGACTATGTGGTGTAAATTGTGACCAGCAACCATTAGACCAAACATTAAGGAGGAATTTATTGTAACTCCTGATAAATACATTAACACAACTGGTGTAGATACAGAAGCCACATTGATGTGTTCATCATGGGAGGTCGGATTAAATGTGATAAAATTGTAGCCAGTTTGACAATGAAATTTTTACCAAGGCTAGGACATTGAAGAACTCGCGTGTATCAAACTGAAGAAGACTTCGTAGATGTGGGTAAACAGGCTCGTCTGGATAAACAACAACAACAACAACACTAGAGAATACAGATTTTAAACCTATGAAACCAACATCAACAGAATCAGTTGACCTTTGACCTGGACTCACCTTCATCATGGTCCTTTGTATGTAGGCAGGTGACACATTTAAACACCTGACAAACAAACACACCTGAATGTCATGTCTTTGATCAGCAGTGATTAAGAACTACGATAAACTACATATATACATATACTGTTAGGTGCCATGATGACCTCTGACCTTGTCCTTGACCTCCGACATTAGGTGCTCTGGTATGTCACCAAGTGGGTAAGCTCTCCCAGCCAGACAGCAGCTGTCAATGTAATAAGAAATGACATATAAAGACACAGCATATTTGGCTCATGACAAATAGTTACTACAACCCAGTTTTTGTTGCAACACCTGACAATGAAGGATTACACTCACCAGACATAATATCACTAATTTTATTTTACAATTACTGTATATAAATATAACAAAAATATAATACTTCATAACATGACAATGATACTGAAACAACAAATAGAAATGTAATGTTTGATTATAACAGGAACTTAATTTATTTACAACCAGGAAATCATGACGGGTGTAATCACCTTATGTAGACGAGGAGCTTATTTCCAAGTTTGATTTGGTCATCTGAAAACAGAACCACCTGGTAAGGCTGGACAGATAGAGAGCAAATAACAGCGCAGTTTATTGACAATCATGATTGAAACAATAGTGATTGTGACCAGTGATGACAGATGCATTGTGAGTGAAGATGATGACAATGAAGATGATGATATTGATGATGATGACAATGAAGAAGATGATGATGATGATATATGATGATGATGATGATGATGATGATGATGATGATGATGACAATGAAGAAGATGAAGATGACAACAATGATGATGATGATTATAACGATGATGATGACCAATCCTCAGACTTCCCCATAATTAAAATCAACTATGCTCCTGATGATTCAGACAAACTCGCATGCAACATTAAACCTCTGCAAGTGACTTTGTGAGATAGCACGCCACTGACCAGCCAATTGTTTGCCACTGTTCACAGCCTTCCTGAGCAGCCCCAACAGTTCTTCGAGCGGTGTGACGAAGTCTAGCATGCCTCTGTTGTAGATGTATAGGATGGCATCGTAGAGAGCATTAGCCCAGCACAGCACCACCACCTGTTAATTACAGGTGTCATGTACATGTCATGTGATTCATAATTGGAGCAGTCATTTACATACCTATTATGTAGATCTGCATGAAGCCATTATCATGTGGTTACTCAATGTAGTTATTGGGTATAGTGTCTTTTTTGGGGGAGAATTCAGTGAATCATTGTCTTCAGAGTGGATCTGTTCTCCTGTTTTTGACCATTTATACTTGCACTACGCGATAATGCTTTCACACAAATGTGTAATATATTGACAGGAACACACCTGGTGTATATCCAGGCTGGCGATGTCCATATGAACAATACACGCCTCCACGTTACGTAACAACCCTCGCTGCTGACAGTGGCTGACAAACGCCTGCATCACCGACGGGGTGATTGATGTCAACTGATCAGAGAGGATGTACGGCTCAAGACATTCTAGGAAGACGCCATGGCCCGTAGGGTCGGCGCTGAATCGGTCGTAGATATCACCGAACAGAATGTCTCTGTAATCAATGACAATATCCCAGATGATACATGAGCGGAAATGGAAATAGACGTAAATATACTACCATGCATTATATATATATATACACAAATCAGGATGGGGCAAGGCTCTTAGGCAAATGTAGCTAATACTCACAGCCTGTCCAATGTTAGACAATGTTCAATACACACGGGGGCTATATTCTGCAACCAGACAAAGGAACACATGAAATCAGTATAACCCAGCTACCTGGCACCTACTTCTCCATACCCTGCTGATGTCATACATTATAAACCCCGCCTCTACCTCAAACAAGCCACACCCCGATTTTATCATACATTAAGCTCCTCCCCTATAAATTAACCAAAAATGATGATAACAGTTTTGATTCATAATTTCAACATATAATAATACAAAGCTCAGCACTGTATATTCATTGATTATAACACAAATTTCAATTCTTAACAATAAACTTGTGAACAATAATGTCTGTCGCCTACTGACATGGAAGTATTCCTGGACCTCCTCCTGGTGAACGTTTTCCGGTCTCTGGCTTGTCATCGCCACATCGATGTACTTCAGCAGCAGCTCCAGCATCTGACAGAAATGAAAATAAGAGCCATTCAGAAGATATTGCCTCCTCGATTGATGTATAAGTGACGTCAAATTAGCATATATTGCCAGTCTCCAAATTAGCATATTTATTAGTATCCAAATTGAGGATGTCAATATCGGAAAAAAAGATGGTAAGGATGATGATCTTAATACAGCTTTTATCAACATGAATGAATGCCTTTGCATTTATTGGCTGAAGAGAGGTTAATCAATTACCTCTTACACGGAAGAGAGGTCAATTAATCACCTCTCACACTGAAGAGAGATCAATCAATCACCTCTTACACTGGTGGTAGAGAAGTCAATTAATCACCTCTTACACTGTAGAGAGGTCAATCAATCACCTCTTACTCTGAAGAGAGGTCAATTAATCACCTCTTACACTGGATGGTCATAGCTAGAGAAGCTAGCAAAATGCCTTGTGATTCTCTACTTCCAGTGTGTTGGACTACAATGCACATTCACTCCATACCAAAGTGTTATAAATAACCACAATAACAAGAAAATGCATTAATGTCAGACCTTGATAGTAACTGCAGCCTTGCGCTTTGAGGAACTACCAGCCAGGCCCATCACGGCTTTCGCTTTGCCATCATAGAAAGACTTGGCAAGCACCAAAGCCTCCTCATATTTGTTGTGCTTGGCAAGAACATCGAGGCGCTAAAAGCCAAACAGTGAAGGTCTCATACTGATGCATAGTTTGTATATATTATAAACGTATTTTAATGACAACATTGCCTTAGGGAGTTTTATGTATCATTTTGCCATTCTGAGGCAATAAAACATCATGAAATACAGAGAAAATCCTATTTAAATATAACTTGACCTCTTCCCAGCTCCTCAAGGTCATGACATGGACACCCTTGGTTCCCAGTAGCACCAGCTGCCCATTGTATGAGGTGATAGATTGATAACAAGCCCTCTCACCAGCATAAGCCTGCATCAACAAACACAACATTTTGTCACAACCTCTTGCCACGTTTTAAAAGTCATTGTTGTGCTTTATGTAGCTTCAGTGTTGAAAATGACATGAAAAGTCAGCAAAGGGTGACAGATAAGGATCAATGTGATGCTTGGATGGTGCTTTGTAAGTGAGGAAACACCATTCATCCACTCATCCATCCATCAAGCCACACCATCATCCATCATCCATCCATCAAGCAACACCATTCATCCACTCATTCATCCATCAAGCCACCCATTCATCCACTCATCCATCCATCAAGCCACACAATTCATCCACTCATCCATCCATCAAGCCACACCATTCATCCACTCATCCATCCATCAAGCAACACCATTCATCCACTCATTCATCCATCAAGCCACACCATTCATCCACTCATTCATCCATCAAGCCACACCATTCATCCACTCATCCATCCATCAAGCAACACCATTCATCCACTCATTCATCCATCAAGCCACACCATTCATCCACTCATTCATCCATCAAGCCACACCATTCATCCATCCATCAAGCCACATCATACATCCACTCATCCATCCATCAAGCCACACTATTAACCAGCCTCTTGCTGCACGGCAATAAACTAGGCAATGATTTTAAAGCCAGCATTACATCTTAGACAGATTGTTTGCGCTGAAAGCCATGTAAAACCCTGGTCATTCAATTCAGCAGTCATCCACCAATCAATGATTCATCTACTGACCCATAATTAACCACTCATTCATTCTTCCATTTATCTCTCCTTCAATCCATCCATCCACCAACCTATTTGTCGATCAATCTTTTCTTCCAAACAAAACTTAAATAGAGTGAAACACTTGTTTTTATATCGTCTCAACAACAAAGGGTTACATCACTCCAATGATGGCTCAAGATGATTGCGACTCTAGGATAGCCTTTTTGATTCCATTTACGACAAAACTGTGTCACGCACAGTAATGCAAAACAATACACACAAAAACAGCCTTTTACTAGGATGGAAGTGCTACATGATACTATTGATAGACTGACTTTCAATAAATCAACTCTATACAGGCCACACTACTCACCAGTGCCTTGCTGACATTTCCCCCAGTGGCCAGAGATTTGTAGAAGCTTGTACTGTACACCAATTGTACATCCCCGATATCTAAAACCTTCAACATGACAAGTTTACACACACTTAATAACCACATATACTGTGGAGTCTTGGTGATGCAAGAGTTATCATAAATATGCATCACAGCGGTCATGAATATGCATCACAGCGGTCATGAATCAGTTGTCATGAATATATATCATATGGGTTATCAGCATGTTTCGTCAACAACAACCCTGTCAATTAACTCAACCATTCTGACATGGCATGCATCCCAATTACAGAAAAAAAACCAGAAATATAAGTGACTGCAAGGAAGAAACAGAAGACAAAATGCCCACCTCCAATTCCTCCTCGGTCCGCACGTCAATCACATGGGCTCTTTCTGATGTATCCAAGGCAACCATTGTCCGTGAATTCATCCACTGAAAGTTACTGGGGGTAAGTACTCTTACAGTCATAGCTAAGTAACCTATGTATTTTACATACAAACCTTATAATTAAACACGAGATATCAGGGAATGTTATTTCGCACCAAAATTATATTCTCTACTTATATGATTGACTCAAACAACAAGAATCAATATAGCTCACGGTTATGGAGAGTAGTTTGTAAGGCAGATCAGTTTTCTGAAGTGGCGATACTTTAATATTTTCTGGGTTAGTACAGAAAACCTGAGAAAAATCAAGCATTTACAACTTGAATATGCAACCATATGGGAATAATGCTATAAACAGTTTACAATATGATGAGCTGGAAAGTCGTGGTTCCTCGTTTAGCTATTGAAAGCACTAGAAAATTGATACAATCAGCTTGCAACATTTCAATCGTCACAAATTGTAATCATCACACAACCATAGGTCGACGTAGAACCACAGCGAAATGTATTTCTGGAAAAATATACCTGTGCAAAGTAGATGGTTTGATCTCGAGCAAAGGCCAGAACAGGGTCAACGACCCGATCCTGTTCCGACACCTGTATGATGACAAACTGCCAGGCTAGAAGCGGGAGTGTAGACTGGTCCCCCTGGTAGAGAAATGGAGCAAACCAAGGGGAAAAAAATACTAATAAGAATGCTGTTTGAATCCATAAACACTACACTTTTAACTAAACTCACAATTAAGACGGGGGTTTCATTATTACTCACATGAAGTTGGTGCATGAAAAGCACCTTCAGTTGTGGCCTAACAGTCACGATGAGAACCTGACAAAACACACCTGTAATTAGACACTGCAGGTGCAAAAGACCTCGATCAATGAGGTCATAGCTGATGAAACATGACTGACCATGGTTGGCAAGGTCATGGCAGATGAAACCACCATTGACCTTGGTCAGTGAGGCTTCAAAAGATGCTATAATGACTGACCTTGGTAAGTGAGGCCATGGCGAGAATAATGACCTCTTTCATCGGGTGGTCGGGGATGTTGTGCTGCATGTGGAGAGGTTCTATGGTACACACCTCCCCCCGACTGCCTGAGAATAAACATCGAGATTCACACGTCCTCACCCCGATGAGCCTCCTGCGATAACAGATACGCCATCATCAACAATGAGCAATGCTTTACACGTCCAAATTCCTACCAACCTGCAATTTAGTACAAGTAATGTGATCTATCCATTGGAGAACAACCTCAACACACTAGTGCAATATTCAAGTATCCCATATGATTTACAGATTTCATAAAAGAGAACAAGAAATGACCAAGATATTATATTCTTTGTTGGCAGAAATGAAATTAATTGCTTACTTCATTTCCAATTCAAACACAGAGCCCCCACTGTCACTGCAAACAGCTACTGTCAAGTCATCTGTGAACTAAACAGCAGGAAACACCACCTTCATCAATTCTCAGGTACCAAGTACTGGAGCAAATACACTGGGCTGTCCCTATGTGTGGCTCAATGTAACATTAATCCATTCAATGGTTATCACCCCAAGAAATGGCAAAAGCATAAGTATATTGGATATACACACCATCCCAAAACATCAACTGCAACTGCTCGATGAATGATATTTAGGAAATGATAATATATATATATATATATATATATATATATATATATATATATATATATATATATATATATATATATATATATATATATATATATATATATATATATATATATATATATATATATATATATATATATATATATATATATATATTGTGTCATTTCCTAAATATCATTCATTGCAGTTGATGTTTTGGGATGGTGTGTATATATGTATATGTATATATATATATATATATATATATATATCTCTCTATATATATATATATATATATATATATATATATATATACATATATATATATATATATATATATATATATATATACATTATAAAAAATTGTGAACTGGTGCGTGTATATATATATATATATATATATATATATATATATATATATATATATATATACATTATTAAAAAATTGTAAACTGGTGCGTGTATATATATATATATATATATATATATATATATATATATATAAATATATATATATATATATATATATATATAATACATTGTAAACTGGTGTATATATATATATATATATATATATATATATATATATATATATATATATATATATATATATATATATATATATATATATATATATATATATAAAGTATATTGGAAATCACCACTTCCATAGTTAAGTGTGATAGAGTAAACAGTTATAGATTGCCCTTATTGAGTTTCTATTCCTCACCTTGACATGAAGGACAGCAGTACCTGGGGGATGGGCATCTGATATAGTCCTCAGTAGCTTACCATTGGTTAAATCCCACATGGTCATCTGCATAATGGTAAAATAATAAAAATTGTGGCTCACATAATTTGCATGAAGCAACTGCATAGTATTAACCCCTTTAGGGCAAAAATACCAACTGAACATTTTCACTTTCAGTGAAAGTTGACATCCACATGCAGCCAGCAAACTTAATAGGACTCGATATGTATTGTAGGATTTATGAAAACAAGGACATAACACCATACCTGTCCTCTAGCAAAGCCACAGATAAGCCTGGTGCAATCTTTGTTGAAGCTGAGAGCCGATACCGCCCCATACTGTACACCCACGGCAGTGCTGCCCAGGCACCACTTCAACACTTGCTTAGGATCTGAAACACAGAGGAATTGTGTTTAAGATCATCTGATCATTGCAGGCCCTTATTGAGTTAGTAACCACTTACTTTCTTGCAAGCATTTAGTTATTAACATTGAGACAGTTTGGTAAGCCTAACTTGGAAAGAAAGATGATGCAAGATAAACTGACCAAATACTAGAACAAGACCATGTGATGTCCCAACAGCAATGAGAGAAGCTACGGCCTGAAACAAAGGTAAAACAAAAATGTATAACACGTGAAAAACAACATCAACAAGGTATCATCAATATTGAAAAACATTTTGAATGGGCGACAGATTAAATTGCAGGATGTGAACTTAATCAGCATTACCATGGCTGTTGACATTCCAGCATCCACACGGTCCTGTCAGCCAGGAACACAAATTATGTTCAACTTAATGGCGGTTATCATGGATGACTATTAAATTAATTAACTACATTAGATTGGTAATGCCTAATGTATCACCCTAAACTCGAATAACCTAAATAAAATTTTTTATGACAACTAATAACGCATTGACACTTGTAACATGATAATATTGGGCAATTATTGCTCATCACAATGAATATTCATGTTACTGGGAAAGTTTATATTAAAATCTTACAGCCGCTGAGAGCATTTGAGCAGAAATGCCTTTCAATACAACATGGCGGAGGATCAACCCGTGTTTGTCATAATGAATGCTCTTCTTCGGTCTGTAACATGACATGTCAATCTTCATATTTATACAGGTTCAAATGAAATAGCAATGACGGCCGTGCATAAGTAGCAGACTTTTATCAAAAATTATGAATTCATTCAAAGCATAGGAGAATCTGTTCAAACCAGACAAAGAAATAGCACCTATAATTGTTGTTTTTTTGGATAAAAATGTCAACAAATTATGTTTTTCAATAGGATATACATCCGGTGAATGAATCATCCAGTCATACCCCAACAAACAAGCTATGAAGTGTACATATATTAATTCCATACAATGATGATAGTATACATATCTGCTATTTTAGTGTGTGTGTAAATGTACCCATTAGTAAACTGAATCTGAGGTAGCAGGTGATCATGAAACATGACAATATATATTCGGTCATAATTGAATATATGCATACCTCTTCCTGGTCTTGTTGTCCATGACACTATCCTGACTGGAGATGGATCCTGTATCCCCCTGATCACCTTGTAACAGTTGCTCCGGAACAAGATCATCTTCATGGATGGGAGAATCGTCATCAGGCTGACAAAACACACATCAAAATAATGGTAAAAAAAATGAACCAAAAAAGGGTAATTTTCCTATTTTTCAATCATGTATTTTCAAAAATATTTTTCATTATATTTGTGTATTTACAATATATATTCAGGGCCTTACACTACACAGATTACCGTGACACGATTGACCACTTTCACAAAATTAAACTTTCAGTACGATGTATGGAATTACATATAGCTGAAATTCCTCAGAACATAATAATGTTCACAGCAATATGATATACACACAGTTATACGATTATCACACCTGTCTCCAGGAAAATATTAATGATCATAAGGTATTAATTCACTTCTATTTGAAGTATGTCCAATTTTACATATCTCCATTAATTTATAAATCTCTTTTGGTGCACCGATAAAATTAGGGTCAAAATGTTATGAACTTATGACAATATTCATTTAATATTTTCTCACCTCATTAAGAATACTTTCCAACGTAGGATTTTCTACCACTGGGATGTCAAATTCTTTATCATCAATCTGAAAAAAAGCAAACCTCAAGTAAAATCAATGTAACAACTCATATGTACATGGTTACTTAGCAGATACCTGATGCATCTATGAATATACCTATGTTATGGCATTTTCTAGAAGTCAAGATCAGTTGCTTTGCACAGTAAGAAATATTTATATCATATTCCAAATAACAACATGACTTCTGTGTACACAGAGAACGTGGTCCACCGGCAAACCTTTGTTATCATTATTGTTGAGTTGTAATCCATTAAATTTGCTGCGGACCTAGAATATCAAAATATTTTTTGATTTTTTTTTTCGTATAGACATTTAATGTTACAAGGATGTCAATATATATGGCAAAGTATTGTTTAAAGTGCCACTTCATACTGCTTGCAAGTGTTAAGTGTTTCTTCCTTTGTATTCCAATTACAAAAACAATACCAATGCCTTCTTGATAAACATGGCACAATGTCGTCACTTTCAATGATTTCACCATGAAGCTGATTATAACTCGATCCATTAATATCAACATGCAAGAAAATTAATGTTCTGCATGGCTTACTTGGCAGGGATGTATATGTTTGTCTGTACATACAAGTTACAGGGCATAATCTACCATGTATGTGTTAACTTGCAACTATTGTTGTACTTACCTACAACCTTCTGATCTGAATAAAGTTAGTGTGCATAACATGCTTCACATATATATGTACATAAATGCATTACACATTGTATTAATCTCACTTAGAAAGTTGGTCTGAGTACTAGGACTGGATAAGAAGGGCTGGAGAGTTTAGAACCACTGTTAAATTCAGGTCAGAAGGGTCTCAGATGGAATGAAATAGCAGCTATAAATCACTTCAATAAGTAGTAGTTCACTCCTTATCTAGGACAACAAATATGGTGTATCATCAGTTCCATGATTCGTACTGTTGCCTGTGTTACAGTGTCATTCCAGTCCATTGGGCAATGGCGAAAGTTGATATTGATGGTTAATTGCAAAAATATCTCCATGCACATTGACATCTAGTGGCGGGATGTCATTTAATTACATTTTATACAACCAGCCTCAATGGAGTTGGCCCCATGGAAATGGAGCGAGATTTGATTCTTTTGATGGTAGAGGGAGTTCCCTTGTTTGGTGGTCAAAAACAATGTTGTATTCGTTAAACACGATTTAAGACAGTATAGAAACAGCGCACGTCAACGCCAGACGATGAACATGCTTGTCTAACCAAGACGTCATAAATACAGACAAATAAACTTTTGCCAGGATACAAAAGCCTTATCAGTTGTATAATTATTCAACATAGACTACCTATTATTTTGGACAACTAATCACATTTCAGTATTTGTCAACCTTCAACAGCTGATTAGACAAGGAGTCTTTCACCAATATCAAACAAATCAATGCAGACTGTCGAACACCTGAAAGTCTTTCGGTCCAAGAACATTGATGCCGAATTGAAAAATATTTTGCCGTGCAATTGTGGACTTAGTAGTCATTTGTCGGGTTACCATGCACGCAAAGATAAGCTTATTTGTTATTCGCACGGTTACTATTATAACATGACATCACTATCATCACATGAGAAGTACAGGTGTGAAAAAGATTATACATCATAAATACCCAACAGAGTATTAGGATTATCTCCCTGACGATTTTGGATATTTATAGCATAGGGAAATCAGGAAGAAATACAAGATTATGGTTAGACAAAGAACCAGATGTGAAACACCTAGGTTCTAAGGCTCAACAACGAGTACTTATAGTCTTAACAACCTATTAAACTGGCTTATCTTGTACATTTGGCATGCATGCATGTACATATAAGGCAATATCCCCTTACAAATGTGTGAGAAGCACATGGTTCTCCACAACGATAAGGACGTCCTGAATACCATTTCGTTCTTCAAATCAAAAGTACAAAAACTCATGGCATGAAATGCAATGTTATTAAATCTACTAGTCAAATGCTGACTTAAATTGTCTAGTAGAACTGGATTTATTCAACACACCACCAATAGATATCATGTCCCGTGCATATAGATGATAGTTCAGTTGTTTGTACGGTTTCCGGGCGAATAACACGCCATCAGAGCATTCCGGCACGGTTTCCGTGCATGCATCGAGACTGTGTTGTTGTTGGCCCGGCTTCCGTGCCAATAGCAACTTCCTATTTATATTACCGTCGTGCGCGGCTATCCTCGGGGTAATAAAAGAGGTTTGATTGGAAAATACCTCTATAGACTTTTGGTACACCAGCATAGAGCAGGCTATAAACTTTCAGGAGATTATCTGACAATATACACATTGTAAGTTGGTATATACATGAACCACCAGCGAACCTGATTTACAATTAACATGCATTAGAAAGGAAAGAGACACGCCCCACTATTATACATTATCGCTCATCGATTGTTATAACCATAATGCACGAAGAATTAAGAGATGGATGCCTCAGAGAGAATGCACTATTAATAAAAATATATATCGATGAATATTCGGCAACAATAATACGTCGTCAAGTGTGAAATCCAGATCATCGCCAGATTTTGTCTCCGGCCCGTCAACTTCTGCCATTTTTGATGCTATGGTATAATGGAAACGGTAACGAAATATATATTGTAAACAAGGAAACCCCTTGATTTCAAAGTCCACTTCCATTTACCTTCTGAGTACCGACAATTTCTTATCTATGTGTTGGCTACTGAGTTAATGAAAGTTGAATATGCATACATTGAGTAGGACATTAACTGGCTTTTCTTTTTTAGACCTGGCAAAACCATACCCTTATGTCATGACTTGTTAGTGTATCAGTATCACGAGTATCGGTAACAAAACGGCACTCGGTATTTTTTGTGCACCATGAATTTTATTCGAATAAAAATATTTATAAATATAATCGATGAGGCTGCCACACACACACACACACACACACATATGTGTGTGTATTGTATGTATATATAAATATAGTATGTATATATAAAAAAATATATATATAAATATACATATATATATATATTTTTATATATATATTTTTATATATATATTTAAATATATTTATATATATATTCATATATACATATAATACACACACGTATGTGTGTGTACTATATGTATATATAAATATATATATAAAAAAATATATATATATATAAATATATATATATAAAATATATACATATATAAATATATATATATATATATATATATATATATATATATATATATATATATATATATATATATATATATATATATATATATATATATATATATATATATATATATATATATATATCCTCCAAATTGGTATAAATAACTGCAATCATATCATTTTGGGGGATGTCATGGCGATGATGACTTGTCTTTGTGCCTGCAATGTATCCATCGAATTCAGCAATTAGCCCTCACAGTCCCAACCACATCCAAATTTCGACTTATTTGGTAGCCTTATATTTAACTGGTCCTTTACCGTAATAGAGCCCGGTCTAATCCGGGATGGTAATACTATAAACCAATCAAACGGCTGACATTGGTCCACGTGACTTACCTCGCAACCACTGACAACAATTCGGCCTCCAGCTTGATGCGAGTTCTCTAGTTTTGGAGTAAATACTTACACACGGGCGGTAAGTGAATCGTCATGAAATCAAGGATTTATTTCTATATTCTATACTTTAACTATGAGAACTAGTTCACTGGTTGTGGCGGCGCTATCAGCTTAATAATTGTGTCAGATCAGTTTGCCTTCATGGCAAATAACCTAGTTTTCCTACCACAATTTCTCGGTCTTGAAATTGAATGATTAAAGACTGAACACGTCCGAAGGTGGACTGCTCAACACTCAACATTGTAGCCATTCTTTATTCTAAATGAACAAATGAATGAAATACGGCAAGGTTTTCAAAGAACCCACAATAGCATATGGGAGATTTTCTCAACTGCTCAAGTCGGGGGTCCCGCGTTCACCTACTATTTTACTTGGTGACTCCACGGGATAGGCCATCATAGGGGATAGGTTGTTTTGTAATGATATTGCCGAAGAAGTTAAATTGTCATTGATTATAATATCTATTCCAACTAAAAGTTTTTATGTCTGTTCAACATTGAAACATATGCGCATTTCATAAAATTTGCTATCATACTTATATATGGATTTCACCTCAGACTTAGTTCTCAAATCGGTCCCAATTTCCCCCAGTTGCTTATACAGTATTACAGATCACTTTTTTATGTCCAATATGAATCAAATTTCTGAAGGTGTCAAATTAAGCAGGTTGACTATATTTCGATTACCTTGCAAATTTCTCAAATCGCTTGACGCAATATATTGTTATATTCAACTTCAAATCAAGTATTTAAGGTCCCCGTGAACTTAATCACTGTGTCTTTTTGAAATAATCACCATGAATTTGTTGATTCTAGCATTGATTCACAAAGTTTGCAATGGCTCGTAAGCGGACTGAAATTGCCCTGCAAGTGGAGATAGAGACACAGGAAGAATGGGAAGAGATGCTTGCCAAGGAGGGGCTTACAGGTAATGCTCATCCTATTCACAATCGCCCACATAGCTATTTCACAATACTGAATATATGACACTCATTCATATACACACAAGATCTGTTTGTCATACCACTCATCAATACATTTTTAACTTGAATGTCTTTAAGTCATTTTGCTAACTGCACGTGAACATCACCTGCTTAAAGGTATTTCATGATTGGTGACAAATTCCAACTTATACCTTATTTACTTAGGCTGTTTTGTCAGTTTCTCTCCATTTAGTCTTTAATCAAGTAAATACCATTACAGCAATCATCACAATTTATTTCAGTGGTAGACATTTACCAAGAATGGTGTGGCCCTTGTAAAGGCATGACTTCCAATTTCCGTCGGCTCAAGAATGAACTTGGAGATGATCTGTTACGTTTTGCAGTTGTAAGTCATTTAAGATTTATTTCGATTACAGTACTCATTTCTTCCAGGATAATGTGCTCCTTAATTGAGAGAAGCTGTCATATCTTAAGTAGCGGTAAGTGTCTTTCCTTGTCTGAGGTGCTGCAACTGAACGACCATATTGTCATTAAGAGATGTTAAGCTGCCTAGTCAAGTCACTATATTTAATATGTTTAATTGGCCAGGAACTATATATAAGCGGTGTTTATTTGAGAAGACAGACAATGGTGTATTTATGAAGCAGAACATCAATAATAGATGCTGAACCAACTGCTCGAACAGCATTTGCATGCTTGATACCGAGGTTTTAATTTAGGTAATGTGACCTCTCAATTTTATTGATATACTAGAATTAAGTCAGTATGATAAGTTAGGTATATAAAAACTTTGAAAAATGCATGAATCATTAAATAGCTCTTCAGCGAAGTGAATCATCATATGTCAGCTGCAGTCTTTAAGGATTCTTTGTCACTGGGTTCATTTCATTAAGTTTAAAAATCTGTTTACCAAGATATAATCTCAGGTAGACCTGATTGATTTTAAGTGCTCACATTCATATGTCAGATTCCCAAATACCAAAAGCTTAGTCTATATACTGTTTGATATATGCATCCAGCCAATTGGCATTTGGAATCCTGACACCAGGATCAAACCACTAGTGAGGTACGCTAAGGATACACTAATCTGCGGGTCGACTTCCGCTAAGGTTTGCAAGACATATGATATACGCTCTGCACTGGCCAGTCTCTAGCCAGTATTAAGGAATCGTATTAGGACAAGAGTTAGATAGTACTGCCTGTGTCCCAGTTGTGGATGTTTACCAGTTGTGGTGTGGACCATGCAAAGCTGTACTAGCCACTCTCAAGCAGTGTTTGAACGAAGCTGGAGAGAGGACCGAGTAAAACTCCGTCTGGCTAAGGTAATCATGGTCAAGGAACCGCTGCAGGGCTCTGATTAGTCTGAGCAATAAAGACAGACTAACCCATCAATAGAGAGTTAGCCAATCTTTACCAGAAAGATGACTTGTGCAGTTAGCAGTGGGTGGTGTGGTAATTGTGATCTCAATCAGGATTTTAGCTGGGCATATCAATCATTTGGGATTAATGAAATACATTTAAGGCAGCAAAAAGTTGATGCATCTGGGGGGGACTCCCGGGGGGGGGGGGGGCATACCCTTTATTCTGGATATATACTGCCTCTATACACTTAAGTGCCCCCCCCCCCCCCCGGGGTTAGACTCAAGAGCTCATCGGGATTTATATAATGTATCCTCTAAACCTGGATGGCATCAAAATGTTAGTGAGGATTATCAAAGGTGATGTATTCAATAAATTGATCCAAGCTGCTTGGCAGTACATAAATAGAAGATGAACAAATTAAAAACCACTCTTTGCTCTCATATTCCAGTCATATTAAGCCATTAATTGGCTTGCCATAATTAATTAGTTATGAAAAATGTTTTTGAATGAATCAGGCCAAAGCCGACTCTGTAGATTCCTTGGAGAAGTATAGGGGGCGCTGTGAGCCATGCTTCCTGTTCTTTGCGGTGAGAATGTTAATAAATGTTTTATATTTTGCCCTTTACTCTTGATCCAAACCTCAGTAACATAAATGAAAATATAGAGCATTAATGTGAATCTGTTTTGATATGTTAAGGGTGGCATATTAGTGTCTGTGATCCGTGGCGCTAATTCTCCTCTGCTAATGAGAGCCATCACAGAGCAGCTCTCTTACGAACACAGAGTATTGGATGGAGGTGTAGAACGCAAGGAGGTATTCTAATTTTCATATTCATTAATATTCCACCAATATGTAATGATCTTCAGTCTTGTTTGATTGTTTGATGAATATTTGTACTTGATTGTCATCATTACATATGATATATTTTTAACATGTCTCTTGATTTCAGATCTGTTTTATCATCCTTCACCTCATTATGATATGTCTGTATTGTTGTAATTGAGACCATAATGATTTTATTAAATTAAGATGCATTTTCTCCCCCCCCCCCCCCCCTTGTTAAACAATGCAACCGAAGAGTTACTCTTGACTGGCTATGCAGGATCTCATTGAGTGCTGCCCTATTTGTGATTCAGATCAAAGATCCTCAACTTGCTGATCTGGATGATCAAGACCGATCTGCTGAGAATTACGATGATGAAGATGATGAAGGTATGGCAAACAATATTTACGACAACCATATGTTCAGGGTGATCATATGGCTGACGTATTAAAGTCACAGATACAGTGACAGTGTGACCATTGACATCAACAAATATGAACGAGTGTGATTTAAATTCTCTACTTGTAGATGTGTGGTGTTGAGTGTGGGTGCTTTGGTCTTCCAGTTTCCTTTCACAAACTAAAGACTTGTCTTTCTCTGTAATTTTTGGCAACGATATCTTTATAATATATATACTTGCCTTTTATGGCTCGATGTGCATTTTTTTGGCTGACAATATAATTAATTTTTCTCTGTGGATCTCAGAATTAATAAGTTGCTGATTGTGTTTGTTAGTTTACTTATCATTAATGTGAATCATCCTCAATTTAATGTGTTCTGGTTGCTTGTTTTTCTCTCATCTGCTAAACAAATATGATGGAATATCAGACTTTTCGGATTCTGACTCTAGTTCATATCAAGGTTTCTATTTTAGGCTTTGTCATCACCTAGACAACTATTCATGCACTCGTGCATTTTAGACCAAACCCCTAGCTTGTACTATCTTGTGTTAAGAGGGTTGATAAATGCACATTCATATTGAACAATTACATATACATTCATAATGCCATTATGATCCTGTTTAAAAAAACCGGTTTTATCGACAAATGTCTTTGACAAAGCTTATTGGGTTCAGCTCATTTACTTCAGTACTTAATCAGAGTAGGTTTGAACTTGGAAGAGGTAGATGCACTGAGGAGGAATCTTTTGAATATTCATAATTCCCTTGCCCTTTTTAGATGTTGGTCTAGTGTCAACTACACAACCTTAGTATCACCCGTTAAATATATATGCACAAATTCACCCATGACCTTCACTAAAGCCCATCTTGGGTGGATTCTGATTTGACCTTCACCTTTCAATGTTCTTACTCTTCTGTGTCCTATTTAACCTGGTTGTCAGGCAACCATTTGGCAGAAACAGAAAGTGCAGGTAAAGCCAAATATGCTCTCATTAAGTAGTGCCTGTTAATGTAAAATCCATAGTCTATTTTAATTAAGAATTTCCAGCGTACCCCATGATTGACTTAATGAGGAATTACTTTGAGGAGACCATTCCCATGTTTTTTCATTTCTGAATTAATCACAATAGTACATTAAGTAAATTCTGAATACTCTTGTGATTTTGTAATATTCATGTATGTAGTTTATCCACTGCTGAATTTTTTTTACAAAATCAGTAAAAAGCAAGCAATATTGATGTGACAATATTGGTTTGATCATGGTGGTTATGATACTGCACAAGACATAAAAGAAGTTCATTTTACCAGATCTGATGGCCCATATCAAATTATACATCAGTACTCCACCAACTCTGTGTGTGCATTTAGTTTTTTTGAAAGTATAGCATTTTTTGTGCTGTGCATATCTTAATAATTTCTGTTGCAATTTGTCAAGTTGTCAGAAAAAATATGCAAATGACTTTATTAACATTATTTATGTTTTGCTTCACCACTCTATATAAGGTGTCAGGCATGGTGGAGAGAGGGTTATTTATGATAGTTTACCTGAGACTGCCGAAGGCTATGAAGGTACATCTAAGTTATGGCAACTCTCTCGGAAACTTGCTTATTGCTTTATTTCTGTGGGGCTTTATTTCCCAGCACACCGCACCATTGTACAAATTCATATTGCTTCAACAGACCATAGTAGCCATTCAAGATTCCATGCACTTGTAGTTTAACCTGGCCATATGCATTAGCTCATTAAATAGCAACAGTAGTCATTAACATAGAATTAATGTTACTTTTCTATCTCTTGAGTATTCTAGAGATATTTAAGCCATTTTCATGTAATGCTACACATGTAGTTATAGCTAATATTTGGAAGCGGACGAGTGATAATTATCCTTGGTAGATAAACATTTCCACATGTAACATACACATTTACAGATTGCTTTGCTTTTCAATACCTTAGTCATACTCATGAGTTTGCTTACTTAAGTTATTATCCTGAGAACCTCTTTGTCATATTTTCCATTATATCTTTTCTATAGTGATATATAATGATGCCATACAAAAGGCTTTTTGTTTTTCATTTTTGTATTTATTTATTCATTCTGAATCCAATTGCTAATGTACTCAAGATGGGTTTCAATGTCTATAGGTCTTTAAATTCTACATCTTCTTTTGATAATTAGTCTGTGATGCTATGATTCGAGTCATTTTATTCTTATCAATTCCATGGTTTGTGTCATAAAACTAAGATTTGAGAATAATGTTTGTAACCCTATTCATCCTCTGTAAATGTACTCAGTCATTCACCCTTGTACTGTGATTCATTGTACTGACTTTATATTGTGAACTGGTTTAACTAAGGTGCACACAACCTGAAAATGAATCATGTGCATTGTAAGTGTCTATAACAAGATTACTATAATTCATAAAATTTGTTTATTAGGTGCTGTTCAGAAAGGTGTGACTGTTGCGATCATCAAGCCAAATGTTGTCCAAGAGGGCAAGGTTGATGAAATTCTGAACCAGGTGGGTCATGTCACTATAAAATTAGCATAATAATGGTTGCTTTGCCTTCTGGTATATTTTGTGATCACTGGGATATAGGTGTTTATGTTTGTGCTGTGAATTTAGTGTGATGGTGCTTTGTGTTGATGATGTTGGTGATGCTGATGATGTATGAGGATGTTGATGATGATGATGATGATGATTCTCTTGATAACAAAAGTGATGTTGATCTTAATGACTATCATGATGTAAATGATAACCATACTAATTTTAGTAAAATCGACTAAGTTTTAATTTATCATCCATGATTGAACGGTACCCAACACATGACAGCATCAATGAATAACGGGAGAAGCCTTTACATTAACCACGCTAATGATCCTAGTAATGCAATGTTTAAGATGCGAGAGGCTGGCATTGAGATTCTGGAGAGCACAGAGAGACAGCTGACACAGAGGAGGAGGCTCGCGAGTTCTATGCTCACTGCTCAGAACAGGTAGATTCATCATCAACAGCCACTGACAAATGATGGAATACTTGTATATATATATATATATATATATATATATATATATATATATATATATATATATATATATATATATATATATATATATATATATATATATATATATATATATACACATATGTGCATTATGAGAAGGAGGAGGTTTCTTTGTATGGCCATCAAATGTGCACAAATCTTCCATTTCGACTGAATTAAACATTCTTCTATATGTAATCAAGCATTCTCTCTTTTAGAAAATGATCATTGACTGCCTTACTAATTGAAAATTGTCATTTGGTTGTAGGATTACTTTGAAGACTTGGTGAAATTCATGGCCAGTGGACCCAGTCAGGTGCTGGTGTTGACAAAAGGCGACACAGGGGAAGGTATCATTGAAGAATGGAGGGAGTTGCTGGGCCCTACATCGGTCGAGGAAGCCAAAGAGAAAGCCCCTGAAAGGTAAACATTGATAATGACTTGCTTAAAGATATTTGATGTTGCTTGAGTGGTGGAGAGGAGGACAAGGACTGAGACTTATTAGCATAGTGTGAATTAATTTGAATATATAAAAGATAGGTAGCTGCCAGCAAATTAGAATATATTTGAATAGTTTACGATATGAATAGATATTCAGCATAATCAAATCAAGATTTGTAATTATCTTCCAGCAAAATGAAATATGTAATTGTTGAAGTTCTTGTAACTACTGTCAATTCTATTTAGTCCTTCAATATAAAGGCATTTAAAACAGCTTATATCAGCATTAATGGTGTCTATTTTTGGGGGGTAATTTAGCATATTGCTTATATTGAGTACATTTTGAAAACACTACTTTGTTGCATATATTTTTTGGTATTCAATGCAATACATTAAGGGGATATGTTTTACGTTCAGTTTACGCGCAAAGTATGGAAAGGAATCTTATGTCAATGCGGTCCATGGCAGTGACACCAAAGAAAGGGCCATGGCGTAAGTTTAACTTCACTATGCAATTACTGGTAGAGTTTAATTTGTTTTTTTTTGTGCCCAAGTTTCATTTTCCTTCTCGGTGGCAAAATTTATGTTTGAGGAAACTCCTTTTATGGAATTGTAGAAGTGATAAATATCTTATGACAGAACATGGCTGTGTGGCGGGAACAACCCAGATAATGTTAATGATGTTGTTGTACCAATAGTACTATTGATATTTTGATTCCAGTGAGTTAGCCTTCTTCTTCCCTGGATTTGTTGCCCCAACATACACCACAAGGTCACAAAAGAAGCCCAAAGTACAGCGAACACTTGCTTTGATCAGGCCAGATGCCCTCAAGGATAGGAAAGGTATGTTGTCTGTGAATCCAAGCCTAACTCTTAGCAACTCATGTCCATTGTGAAGGACGGTTGATCAATATCAATTATTTCAAATGATTAAAATTCTAAAAGGTATGTGCTGTTGTATTTATACAATTAATGGGTGATTCAGATACCAATCGTCTTCGACTAAACCCAGTTGTATGGTTTCACAATGTTTATGCGTCAATGATATGCATCATCCATGCAAGGTCAATTATATGCATAAATTATGTTAATGAGTTACAAAGATAAGCAGATGTTGATGGTTAACTGGAATGTGTGCTGTTGTATTGATATTGTATTAATTGTTAAGTTGATTGCCAATTTGAATTATTATTTTTTTGGTCTAAATTTCTGTGACTAACACTAAATAATGATATCAACCAAGGAAATTAAATTACATGCATAAATTATCTTAATGATTTACATAAACATGTTTGTGAGTGTGTATGCTGTGTTTCAGATGAGATCCTGAGTAAAATACAGGAGGCTGGCTTCCAGGTTGCTATGCAGAAGGAGATGCAGCTGACAAAGGAGCAAGCGGAGGAGTTTTACAGCGAACACAAAAACCAACCATACTTTGATGAGCTCACAAACAGAATGTCAAAGTATGTTAAAGTTGAAAACATTTTCTCAATGCTGTTCAGAAATATTCATATGGCTGATATCATTCAGGTAACAATGGGGACACAATCAGGTAATGATAACTTGCATTTGGCGCTCAAATATTGCAACACTGCACACCTATCAACAATGATAAGAATTTTATGCGTGTGAGGGGTTTTTTAAGACTTGCAGCTGATCTGTAACATGACAAAGTATGTAAAGTGCCGTTACTTAACCCTGGTGGATTGTTTAACAATTTGAATTCTACCCAGATGATACAATAATAACCTAGGTTAAAATGACAATTCAAATACACAAAGGCCAATCTCTGCCCATTTGATCTTTCTTTCCCTTTTTTCCTTGCTGATTAAGAACAAACGATTGCCATGGTTTTGCTGCAGTGGACCATTACTAGCTTTGGCTCTGGCAAGAGAAGATGCTGTCAACGGTTGGAGGGACTTGCTGGGGCCCAAAGAGGTGGACCAGGCTAAGTCAGAAGCACCTGACAGGTTAGTATACAATGTCCTTACTATTTTCCAATTTCATACATTAATTTATTGATATATGAGGTAATATTGATAAAATGTACATTTTAATGAAGCCTCACTTTGTGCTTAATGCTACTTTCTGTGTTTGGTTAGTTTACGAGCTCAATTCTCAGTCGAAGATGTCCCCATCAACCAACTGCATGGCTCAGATTCAACCTCAATGGCTGAGGAAGAGATCAAATACTTCTTCCCCATGCAACAGACTGTGGCTGCCATAAAACCTGATGCATACCAGACCAAAGGTAACTCGAAAGTGCACTTGATTCCCTGAGATATCATTTGTCTGACATCCTAATATTTACCTTTCTACTGCAATCATTACACCATGTTTATGTTTGCTGGGACAACTTCTTAAAGTATCCAATTTTAACAATTTTGCCTTAAAAGATGTGATTGCGTCATGCCATTAAAATTTCGATACAAATCTGAAATATTATTGATTTGTGATTATTAGATGATATTATGAAGAGGATAAAAGAAGCCGGATTCCACATTGCTGCCAGAAAAGAAACAGAACTTACACAAGATATTGCTTCACAATTCTACGGAGATAACAAAGACAAAGATTACTTCAGTGACCTCACAGAACATATGACAAGGTGAGCTGCATTTAAGGTTATGGATCAAATTGCAATCAAGGCTGTCATTAACCTGTGTTTAAGGCCATACAATGACATGCATTCAAGGTCATACATTCATCTGTATCCAAGGCCATATGTTAGACTGTGGTAGAGGCCATGCATTTATCTCCATTCATGGCCATCTATTAATCAGCATTTAATGCCATGCATTAACCTCCATCCAGGCCATGTGAAAGTACCAGATGTCAATTGTTTTAGGCTGTAGGTATATTCTCTTGTGTCGAGATCCACCAGTGATTTGTATACATGACTGTTTTTATAAACATATTTAATATATTAATCAGCATTTAAAGGTATTAACCTCCATTTAAAGTCACATGCCAACCTGCATTTTAGGCAATGCATTTAATTTGAGACCATACATTAGCCTGCACTTGAGGCCATAGATTGACTTTTATTCAAGGTCATTAATTAACCTCTGATCATGTATTAAAGGCCATACACACATACCTACATTCAAGGTTATGCATTAATCAGCATGTATTGCTATATATTTACATCCATTCAAAGCCATATGTTGACCTTAATCCAAGACCATGCATTTACCTGTGTTTTAGGCCATACATTAACCTCTAATCAAGACCATGCAATAACCTGTATGCAAGATCATACATTAGCTTGCATACAAGGTCATACATTAACCTAAATACAAGGTCATGCACAAACCTTTATTCATGGCCACACATTCACCTATATTCAAGGTCACTTATTCAACGATGCGCAAGGTCGTTCATTATAATGTATTGTAGGCCATGCTTTTACCTCTCTAGGTCATGAATAATTCTGCATTTAAGGCTGAAATTAAGGCCATATATTAACTTGTAATCTGAGCCATACATTTGTCTACATTCAAAGTCACATATTCACTTGCATTCAAGGTTGTACGTTAACCTACATTCAAGGCCACATATTGACCTGCATTCAATGTGTAGATTTGCTAAATGCTATTAATGCATGATTATCTTTGAACATTCAGAGAGTCAGTGAGGATGTTCAGAGGGTGTTAAGCAAATGATGTGTTTCAGTGGACCTACATTATTCATGGTGCTTTCACGAGAGGATGCAGTTGAGGGTTGGAGGTCACTTATTGGTCCCACTGACCCCCAGCAAGCAAAAGATCAAGCCCCAGACTCGTGAGTATCTTTCACATGAAAGGCATAGAGTTAAATGTTAGATTGCACAACAACTGTCTTGGATATAACATGCAACCAATTATTCCACAATGTTTCTTAAACCTACATGCTTTGCATATTATCTAATCCTATTAAAATGTTCAAACCTGCAAGCATTTAACAATCAAATTGTCTGGTTCTCAGGTTGAGAGCAGAGTTTGGATCAGATATAAAAGCTAATGCAGTCCATGGCAGTTCAAATCCAGACCACGCCAAGAATTCGATGCAGCTCATTTTTGGTGATCTTGAATTCAACGCTGACGGTACTGTGGTTACAGGTATTTCATTGTTGACCTTCTGCTGCTTTGGTTGGACACTTTTTTTTATATCTACATTCACAAAAACAACACTAATGCAGGCGACAACATTGTTGTTCCAATGCAATCTAGTCATGAGATTTATTGACAAAGACTTGCATTTGGCCATCAAGATTTGAAGCAGTGATTGATAGTATATAGCAAGCACTTGCATTTCATTTAATGTGTTTGGTTTGTTGATATTGGTTAGAGTTTTAGTGACCTGCCATTATTTGGCGAGATCATTAAAGATAATTCAGTAAAAAAATCATGTGATGTTGGTAATATTTAGTGGGATGTGTTTATTCCACAAGACCACATTATGGTTGTACAGTATTTTGAAATTGTAGTTAGTTATCATGGTGTAGTAATTTGTGTAGGATGATTTACGTCTTCCGATCCGGTAAGGTTGTCAGTTTCAATGCCAAAGAAATATATGATGACATGTGCTTCCAGAGCTTATGATTGTTAAGGTTTTCTTTCTAGTTTTGTTCGTCAGCTCTGAATTTCTTAAGTTAACTGTGACAGTGACTTGCTATCAAGTTTGCGGGGTATGCTTATTTTGCAAACTTTTCCCTTGCCATGCTTTGCAGCACCTTCTGTATACCTCAGGACACTCACAGAACATATTCACTCTCAAAATCCTCAAGCATTTCCTCTTCTTAAGAGCTAAGCTATGCAAACAAATAAGTCTCCCATAAGCTCCCCTTGGCAAATCTGTTATGGGAAAGTAATATACCAAGTATAAGGAATTTAGTAATGCAATTTTTGCAACATGTAAGACAATATAATATCATGATTTGATCAAGTTATCCTTGCCTTTGTTTGCCATGTGTCTATACTCCTTCCTTCCATAAAATGTATTATTGAGTACAATCATTTATTAACTGTAAATCCATCAATCATAGTTAGTTCTTTTGCAAAATATGTGTACACAGAGATGGTATATTAGCTTGTGAGAGTTCAGGAAATTGCAGTTGCTTCTTTTGTCCATATCTCAGTAGATTGATATGATTTTTCCTGATACAAGATGAACTCTTTGTAAAAACCATTATTGTGAAACTGGTAAGCAACTATATAAAGGCATTGATCGATACTTCAATATATTTGATTTTTTAATCTTTGTAGTCTTCTTTTGGCATAAAAAGTAGCACAATCCTGCCATAATACAATGTTGTACATGAATGCCACAAACAATCCAATCAATAAACAAATTGATTTTTGTCATTGGAGATATCATAAAACTAAAATGAAAATGAAGTGATTTGGATATAATAGAATTCCTTTTTGTTCAATGGACAAATTATGTTGCATATTTCCTATGACAGATTTCAATCAATGCAACCAAAACAGCAGATATTACATTAATCATGCATGCCTATCTTGCTTTGCAGGTTACTTCATTTTTATATTTTATTGCTTTTTTAACCTATACATATTTTTTTAAAGCTTATACTTGTATTAAAGCTTTTACATTGCATAGGATATTTATTCATGCATATTCCAAGCCTTAACCTCCCAATAATACATGGCTGTAAATACAATCTACTTATCATCCATATGTTGTTTCTAAATTGTTTAATACCCTAATTCATTCTCAACCTTTGACCTTATTTTACAGAAACAGTTCATGAAGAGTCATTTGTTAAAGGTTTGTATCGTTTTGTACAACAACAATACATTTGTATTCTATAATTATGTGTTTGTATTTGTATATGTTTGATTGTTTAATTTGAATTATATCAGGGTTTAACTTTGGTTTATCTCATTTGTCCAGGTGAAGATGACAGTAAACCATCAGATGATCAACCAACAGGTGAGTGGATGTTTTACTTTGATCATGGCTTGCCAAGGCCCCAAGGCACCTGCTCCATTTCACTCAATGCAGTGTAACTTCATGTTTGTATATCAGAGCATATACCCCATGCATTGTAATCTATATCTCAGTGTATTAGACACCATTTCTTATGAACAGATACAAACCCCTTTTTCGGATGATGTGACAAAGCCATTGTACCCAATTTCGTTTTGTTGGATAACACCTGCTATCACACAGTAGGATGAACATCACTCACATGGTGCTGGCAACATGGACGATCGTGTTCCTAGTTGTAGGCATATTCGTTAACTGGCCATTCTTTGAAGATGTTTCTGAAAGACACTACTTATTTGTGTCTTCCTAAGATAAAATGTGGTATTATGGTGATCCTGTATTTGCAGGACACTTGAGAATCATTCACTTTTAATGCAACCCCAATTGTTTGGTTTTTTGCTGCATCTTTATGTTGAACTATCTTCTTTTGTTGCTAAAGGATGATCACTTGATTTCCATCCTTATCAATGCTTGTTTGTTGTTTATTGATATAATGCTCATGTAAAATGGTGTCTGTATATTTCTATTATTATGCTTTATGCATGCATAAACCATTCCAGATGGGATTCAAGAGGATGATCACTATTCAGATGACGAATTTGAATCTGGAGGCCAGTTGATTATGAATCTTTCATTTATTTCTCAGATAATTAAGTCCCACTGCATGTTAGCAATAGGACCAGGGTTGCTTTGACGTCATTTGGGAATCTGTTTAACACAACTAAGGGGTATTCTGGATGTTTTTGTTTTGCAGACAGGAGCCTTATCATCATATAAATGCCTATGTTGGTGCAAAACCCATATGTTTTTCTTGATCAGTTTCCAGCACTTAGTATCCAGCACTTAGTATCTGCTGTCTGTTGTACACTTTACGGACCATCTATGGTTGGTCACCACCTATGCTAAATAATTTGATGCACCACATTTGTTCATCTTGAGTATATCTTTTCATCCCCTCCCCACTTATTTACCACATTTACTCAGGGACTTTGTACTGTCTTCATTCATCAATAATTCAGTTCCACATTAATTTCATTTCATAAAACATACAATTTTCTTAACTATTTATGATATGATTCTCTTTAATATGTGCTTCTATGTGGTTCTGGTTAACTTGATACATTTTTTACCTGATGTACCATTGATTTATTTGTGCCAACAGAAGAGGAAATTGATGAGGGAAATGGCTCTGAATCAGGTGACACGCACAACTATAAGCTGTCAATCACATTCATGTTATCATGGCCTTTGTGTTATATCAAGCATCGTAAAATAGGTCCAAATATTCTTAGAGATTAAATCTATCACTGTGTTTATTAAACATGTGTTAGTGGTAAAATGATAAGGTACATTCAATCATACTTGGTCGTGTAACTTATGTATTAGCTTCAACTCATTGTGTAAAATTGGCGTTGGTAACAATATATAATTGCTGCCAGCTAAACAGAAATTATTTGCAACCACTCGTGTAGTATTCCAAATACGCCATCTATCTTCAGATTTATGTTATGTATATCGTTGTCTTGGATACTGCAATGAATGTTGTTACCTTGACTACCCAACATATACCCCTTACCCCGTGCCCCCGATGCATCGCACCCAATGCTTGTTTTTAACCCTTAATTCTGCAGCAGAACTCCCACCCTTATCAATATCTCGTGTGATGCCGCCTTTGTAAAGCCTATTTTCTTCACCTGTCCCTTGATAATATGCGTTACCAATCAAACCACACTCCTGTCCGCGCGTTCTTTAAATGTATATCCGATGTTACCCCACCTTAGCACCATAGCACCAGCACAGATATAAGACTTACTTTACTCAATTACACGGTTTCCTTACTCCACGTGTTATTAATCTTCTCCCCTGTGGCATGTGCAACCACACTTATATGCACATGTTATCCTATACGTAATTAAACCCCAATAAATGACTCGTATTTATGTCGAAAATTCAACAAGACCCCACCCCTCCACCATATTCAACCAATATTAAATCAACCCTGACTTATCTACTGTAGATCAACTGCCGGCTGATTAAGAAGTTGTGGCTACCTTCTTTTTTAGATACCGACATTCACATAATAGCAATCGATTGTATTTTGCGTCACGTTTATCATCTTGTCCATGTTCATATTCAACCCCAACGTGGTAATGGTTGACGAAGATGAGGTCTTCCCTTCATCTGAATGGGCTTGTTACTTTTATGATAATGTTAGGTAGCAATTAATCGGTTCAGTCCAAATTCGTCTTAAGAACCGCTTTCTTGTGGCGTATGACTCCGTTTAAACCGTTATGTTCCGTGTATGATGTGTTGGTAAGACACAACAGATGCCGTAGTGAATAGTGCTGTATTAGTAAGTGATATCTTGGGCACCTTTTCATCAGCAGCGCCTCCTGTGTTCATGTTGAATTCATGCGCTTTTGTCCCGAAACAAAATTTAAGACTCAAGGAGTGACTTGGTTAGTTGGGATTTTCCTGTTAGATTGTTGTCGGCACTGAACATTTCTGTCTGTCGGAACACCATACCTGAGTGAGCATGCTTGCAAAACAGAATAAATAGAAAGCACCTTAGGTCGTATCCCTGATATTTCCCTCCCCACCTGTACCTTTCGTATTTCCGAATCATTACTCATAACAACATTATTTGAGATATTTTTCTAAATTTGTAACAAGCAGCACGGAGGTGGGAGCAAGAAGCGGTTGAAAGTGAGGCTGCTGATGCTGAGGATACAGAAGCTGCTGGTGAAGAAACGACCCCGCATCTTTTGAAAAACCCGTCTGATGGTGACGAGGAAGGTGCAGTTGTGACTTCTTCGGAAAGTTTTGGAGAAAGACGTAATAATCCAAGGTTATCTACCAGGGGTGATGATAGTCAGATGTCCACTGGGGATGATGTGCCAATTGGTGAGATTCCGGCGGGATCCGATGATCGTGGTAGTAGAAGTGGAAGTCGAGAGTCGATTAGTCAAGGTGGTGATGATGGGGGAAGTCCGAGGTCTCTTAAAGGAAATGAGGCGGATAAAAGTCAGAAGTCACTCAGAAGGCACGATGAATATCCAGGTGCAAGTCAGCGGTCTCTCAGAAGGAATGGCGATGATGAATGTGAAAGTGGAAGTCAGAAGTCACTCAGAAGGGGTGGCGATGATGAACGTGGAAGTCAGGATTCACTCAGAAGGGGTGGCGATATTGAAGGTGGAAGTCAGAAGTCACTCAGAAGAGATGGCGATAGTGAACGCGGAAGTCAAAAGTCACTCAGAAGAGGTGGCGATAGTGAGCGCGGAAGTCAGGATTCACTCAGAAGAGGTGGCGATAATGAACGTGGAAGTCAGAAGTCTCTCAGAAGAGGTGGCGATAGTGAACGCGGAAGTCAGAAGTCACTCAGAAGAGGTGGCGATAGTGAACGCGGAAGCCAAAAGTCACTCAGAAGGGGTGGCGATGCTGAAAGTGGAAGTCAGAAGTCACTCAGAAGGGGTGGCGATAATGAACGTGGAAGTCAGAAGTCTCTCAGAAGAGGTGGCGATAGTGAACGCGGAAGTCAGGATTCACTCAGAAGTGGTGGCGATAGTGAGCGCGGAAGCCAAAAGTCACTCAGAAGGGGTGGCGATGCTGAAAGTGGAAGTCAGAAGTCACTCAGAAGGGGTGGCGATAATGAACGTGGAAGTCAGAAGTCACTCAGAAGGGTGGCGATAATGAACGTGGAAGTCAGAGTTCACTCAGAAGGGGTGGCGACGCTGAACGTGGAAGTCAGCGATCGCTCCAAAGGGATACAAAAACTCGAAGCATTACTTCTCGAAACAATAGTAGTACTAACCTTAGTCCTGGGGTAACCCCAGTATCCACTGTAGGTGATGGGCATCCTTCAAATCAAGGTTATTCTGGTGAAGAAGGTCAGCCACCAGCAACTAGGGCGGAAAGTCGTGTATCCATTGGTGGCCAATCCGCTTCTAGAGTAGACAGCCAAAAGTCTCTTAAAGAGCATGAGGCTCAAACGGAATCGAGAAATTCTGTGTCAAGTCATGATGGTTCTGTCCCGAGGGGATCTAGTCAATCATCTCTTAAAGGAGATGAGACTCTTGGTATGGTGCAGGGTTCTAACTCAAAAGCCAGTTCTTTCGGGCGATCTCGAGCAGGTAGCTCTAAATCTGTGCATGCTGCTGATGCTGGTTACCTGTCCGAATCCAGACGGGCTTCAATGGAATCGACAGAGAGTCTTGTTGAGACTGTGGTGGCTGATGAACCACTAGATGGCGGGTCTGTTAAAGGTCAGTCGAGGTCAGGCTCAGTCGCATCAGTGTCAGGCCAGTGTTTGAAAGGCGAGGGTGTTGATGAGGATGTGTTGTCTGGTGATGTAAATGCCGATGAGCGTGTTGAACAGCCATCCCGTTTATCTCAAATAAGTCTAAGTAGAAATGCTACAGCTAATGTAGCGACCCCTGATCCAGGGCATGACGGTGTGGGTGTGGCTGTAACTCCAACTGCTATTGACCAGGGATCCAGTCATAAGCTTCGTCAGGGTTCTCGCTCCAGTCTGCATGATGGTGGACAGGGGAGCCGGTCTTCATTGACTGGAGCCGACCAACCGATCTCACGCTCATCCGCTCTCTCAGAGAAGGCACTAGAAGGTTCTCGAAGTCCTACCAAACCTGGCTCTTCATCCAGTTCTAAAAGTGATCTTCAAGGAGATTCGAAGGGAATGAAAAAGCAGAAGAAAGCCTCAAGGTTCATCTAGTAGTGTCAAAGTTCGGTCGCCATCCATGCGTTCCCAGGAAGGTAATCTTGGCTCACCAGGGCCGAAATCTGGCAAATCAGCTACCTCAAAAGAGAGTTTCATCCGGGAATGCTACAAAATCAACCTCATCATCGAGTGATGTTGTCATCCCAGCTAGCTCGGCTGCTGGTGCGAATAAAAACGGAGAAACAGGTATAAAGGTGTGCACTTGATGTCTAGACGAATGGTACTCGAGCACTGTGTGGCATGGTTAGCGGTCAGTCATGGATGACACTTTGGTTTGGAGTGAGAACACCACTGTGGTGTGTGACTGTTATAGACCAGGAGCATGGTGCGTGATGATTGCATGGATTTTACTTGGGCAACCTGTTTCGCTCTGCACTGTATCTGATGTTTTGTGAGGTTTTGACGCTGCACTGGAATTATACGTGTGTGATATCTGTGTAGGGTTGATTACAGGCACATTGGCTACTTCACGATGTAGGATTAACTTCATTCGGACATTGTTGTGGTTCGGCGTTGTGATGCGGTTTTATGGTTATCCGTTGGTTTTGCGAAGTTGACAAGGCATGGTCACTGTAGGTTTGTTGTAACATTCAGGGATACCATGGTCACTGTAGGTTTGTTGTAACATTCAGGGATACCATGGTCACTGTAGGTTTGTTGTAACATTCAGGGATACCATGGTCACTGTAGGTTTGTTGTAACATTCAGGGATACCATGGTCACTGTAGGTTTGTTGTAACATTCAGGGATACCATGGTCACTGTAGGTTTGTTGTAACATTCAGGGATACCATACCCATAAAACAAAAGCGTACACATGTTGCAAATGTTGAACTTATACGTTTGGATAATATAGTTGCAAGTTAGATCATATAAAGTGTGTTCTCTAAGTGCCTTTAAGACGTATCACAATCTTAACAGATGCTGTCGGCCATCGCAGTGGCACGCCAAGTCGAGCAGATTCTCAACACAGCCTTGCAAAGTCGCCCATTTCAACTAAACAAGGTTCTACTCCAACTGAACAAGATGATACCTCAACTGATCTACCTGATGCAGTGACGTCACAGCCGCTGCTGATACGGGAGCCCCATATCGGTGAAGCTAGACACGTGGCTGATGCCCAGGACGTGTCAGCTGATCAGAGTGATGATCCTCGTGAGAAAGACACCGACACAAACCCACTTGCTGCTGAATCTGACCAAGCTAACGTTCAGGATGACCCTAGTGAATGTCAAAACGGGAATAAAGATGAAGGTCCGCCGAATGAACCTCTCAAAACGTTGCCTCCACGGAAAGGCGCCAAGCTGACTAAAGGCAAATCACTGCCGTCTATGAAGGCTCCCGATGGGAAGAAAGTAACTAGACGCAACTCGAGCATAACGAAGACAGCAGTGTCCACAGGCAAAAAGAAACCTATGAAGCGATTATCAGAAGGACCAAGCTCAGCGAAACTTTCTTCTCATGAAACCTTAAGCTCAACTGACTCGTTGAACAAAACAAAAGCTTCATCATCTAAGAAAAAGAAAGCAAAATCACTTCAACTGGGAGGTGAGGGTTGTGAATGTTTCACAGAATCGACTGCCACTCTGCATGACGGGCTACTCCTAACTCTACCTGCTTTAGATGTTGGCTGCAGTTTGTCCAATTGTCCTGAATGGATGTCTTTCCGATATGTATAAAACTGATTATGAAGTGCATGTATGAAAAGAGTCTCGCACATTATTCATCATATATTACATTGCTTTATGTTGTGATAGTTTATCATGCTTGTGCAATGAGGGATACTATTGAGATGATAGTTGTCACTGGCAACAGTTGTTGGCATTAGGGGATGTTTCCATGGATATATGGTGCTACACGTTCGTTGTTCGTTGCATGAGGCTGTTGCACATAGCCATGTATATTTACAATTTCGTATTTTGCGCGGTATATTTATAATTATAGAATGACGGATGCTCATTATTTTCTTTATAGTTATGTACAAATCGAAAAACAAACTATGCAAAGTTTGCATGCCTGCCGGGGAACAATTTGGCGTTTATGTGAAAGTACCTTAAATACTTGGAATGCGGTTTTTATTTTTTTGGCATGTTCACTAATATATGTGTCATCATTGATATCTTTCTTTTACAGTCACACCAGCATGATGGTTACCATTATTTAACTTATTGTCATATTATAGACCTTAAGTTAGCCACAAGAGGAAGATGTGGCATTCCTATTGATCCTCCCATGCACATGTTTCCTCATACTTGCATGTTTTTTCCATGAACAATTGTTTCATAAACAAAATATACATAACGTGTATATAAATTTCAATTTGTTGCAGAATATAAGAGCATAATAATAGAATTATGTTAAATCTGCTAACCCTTGCGTTTAAATTCAAGCTGTATGGGTTTGTGCATGTAGGGGCGCCATTGCATGGTTTAACTGAAGTGTTTATAATATTCTCACAGGGGATGACAGCAAGTCGCAACACGACGAAGATAAATCTCAACATGGTGATGATAAATCCGAGCACCGTGATAACGTGTCACAACATGGTGATAACGTATCACAACGTGGTGATAACATGTCACAACGTGGTGATAACATGTCACAACATGGTGATAACGTGTCACAACGTGGTGATAACGTGTCACAACACGGTGATAACGCATCACAACGTGGTGATGATAATGCCGACAAAGCAGAAGATGACAGCAGAGTCGGTGAACAACAAGAGGAAGGCATGTCTAAGTAGCATTACTAGTTAAGACCTGCGTGATCCGACGGCTACCCTCCTTAGATAGATCTTCCCTGTGCTAACATGACCAAATGTATTTCTTAAGTAGCTAAGTATACATAATATATATATATATATATATATATATATATATATATATATATATATATATATATATATATATATATATATATATATATATATATATATATATAAATATATATATGAGCGTGTGTGTGTGTATATATAGTGCTTGTATGTCACCTACACATTTTATATATGGACTGCATCTCACTCACTGCGGCTACCCTTTTTTACCCTGATTCTCTCATAATAATATGAATTATTTGCAGATCAGCTCGTTTTTACCTGGCTGCTATACGGCTTCGCTATTTCCATATTTGACTGTACTTGCACATGCCGACCTATTCTCGGCAACACGTATCGCCATATTATAGATGCTGTTATATACTGTATATATGACACGTGTAATCAATAACATGTCACGTGTATCTTATATTTGAACTTTCCCTATTTTTTACAATGCTGATATAGAATAGTTCGCCTTCACTTTCTCTTTTCCAAAGCCCTTCACTTGCATGTATTTCCAAATATCTACCCTGGCTTTCCAAAAGCGAATGTGAACAATCAGCATTGACTGAATGTTGTCATTGTCTGCTTAAAGTCACGTGTGTATTGTGCTACAATAACCATGTTCTATGTTTTACTGCCGATATATAAGTCGTGTTATTCAATGGATTGTTTACTATACATGTATTTAGGAAAAAAATCAGGTTTGCAACATATACTAGGTTGTGGGTACTCTGAATGGTTGAAATGTATTTTTGTTTCGAAAGTCACTGAAACCAGTTTCTCTGATTGTGTTGTTTTGTCACAGCAGAAGATACAACGCGTCCCGAATCCACAACAGACAAAGGTAATGTATAGCAATGTTTGACCTAATAAGCATAATATGGTGTTTTGCAAAAGCATCCACATTAGTTATATATATATATATATATATATATATATATATATATATATATATATATATATATATATATATATATATTGATATATATATATATATATATATATATATATATATATATATATATATATATATATATATATATATATATATATATATATATATATATATATATATATATATATATATAATGCCAGGTAAGCATGATAGCAAGGTAGAAGATACTAAGGACACACAAGGTAGGGAATCACCAGAGGGAGACAAAGAATCGCACGGAAAAGGAAGATCTTCCCCTAAAGGTGACAAAGATGATGATGACAGAAGGTCGCATGGAAAAGGAAGATCTTCCCCTAAAGGTGACAAAGATGATGACGACAAAAAATCGCAGGGAAAAGGAAAATCTTCCCCTAAAAGTGACAAAGATGACGACAGCGACAACGAGTCACGTGGGAAGGGAAGACATTCTCCAACAGGTGACAAGGATGATGATGCAGGTCCATTCACGTGATGATGGAAGAACATCCCCAGAAGGCATCAAGAAAGATGACGGACCTAGTCGGCCCACCAGTGCCAAGGAGGACAGGCCCGCCGGCGATGATGTGAAGCAGGAGAAAGATGGCGATGCCAAATCAGACACAGATGATAAGGAGAAGAGACTGAGCGACAAAGATAAAGCTGAAAACAAAGGTAGTACAACGCTACGGATGCTTCATAGCTACCGACCGCTCCCTGCTTGAGATGAGGCTAGAAATACGCAGTGCTATCGGGACGAGATGTCCTATGGTATACATGCTGAGCTATCTACTGCTGCTTGCGCTTTTTGGGATGATTCCAAACAAAGATGATTACCCGCTAAAACATTGTGTCTTAGTGCTTATCAGTCTGGTCATACCACGTAATCGTGGTGTGATTGATGTAACCTTTGTCTTGTGGTGATCACCATCCGGTCTAGTGATGACGTAATCGCGGTGTGATTAATGTCACCACTGTCTCGTGGTGATCACCATCCGGTCTGGTGATGACGTAATCGCGGTGTGATTGATGTAACCTTTGTCTTGTGGTGATCACCATCCGGTCTGGTGATGACGTAATCGCGGTGTGATTAATGTCACCTCTGTCTCGTGGTGATCACCATCCGGTCTGGTGATGACGTAATCGCGGTGTGATTAATGTCACCTCTGTCTCGTGGTGATCACCATCCGGTCTGGTGATGACGTTGATTTAAGGTATTCGTTCTTAAGAATGATCCTATTCAAATTATGACCACCGCCTTTTTAATCTATTTGTTTCGTTAAAGGAAGGATTTACAATGTTTTGTGGGCATGAATTGAGCAATTTAGGGTAATACCCTTCCCCCGGTCCCATATCCAAATTAGAACGAATGTGGTAGGTAGAGCTCTTCATCATATCATTGTATGTTTAACAATCGATCTTAGCTTGAATGATTCAATGATTGCTTGTGTAAGATGTTTCGATACTTTGCTACTTTGTGTTTCTAGAGGATACTTTGCTAATTAGTGTATCCAGACGATACTTTGCTAATTAGTGTATCCAGGCGATACTTTGCTACTTAGTGTGTCCAGACGATACTTTGCTACTTAGTGTTTCCAGAAGATACTTTGCTACTTAGTGTTTCCAGAAGATACTTTGTTAATTAGTGTATCCAGAAGATACTTTGCTACTTAGTGTGTCCAGACGATACTTTGCTACTTAGTGTGTCCAGACGATACTTTGCTACTTAGTGTTCCAGAGATACTTTGCTACTTAGTGTTTCCCAGAGATACTTTGCTACTTAGTGATCCAGAAGATACTTTGCTACTTAGTGTGTCCAGAGATACTTTGCTACTTTACCAGAAGATACTTTGCTTTCCAGAAGATACTTTGCTATTAGTGTATCCAGACGATACTTTGCTACTTAGTGTGTCCAGAAGATACTTTGCTACTTAGTGTATCCAGAAGATACTTTGCTACTTAGTGTGTCCAGAAGATACTTTGATACTTAGTGTGTCCAGAAGATACTTTGCTACTTAGTGTATCCAGAGATACTTTGCTACTTAGTGTGTATCCAGAAGATACTTTGCTACTTAGTGTATCCAGAAGATACTTTGCTACTTAGTGTATCCAGAAGATACTTTGCTACTTTGTGTCCAGACGATACTTTGCTACTTAGTGTGTCCAGAAGATACTTTGCTACTTAGTGTGTCCAGAAGATACTTTGCTACTTAGTTGCTACTACTTAGTGTGTCCAGACGATACTTTGCTACTCCAGAAGATACTTTGCTACTTAGTGTGTCCAGAAGATACTTTGCTACTTAGTGTATCCAGACGATACTTTGCTAATTAGTGTATCCAGAAGATACTTTGCTACTTAGTGTATCCAGAAGATACTTTGCTACTTAGTGTGTCCAGAAGATACTTTGCTACTTAGTGTATCCAGACGATACTTTGCTAATTAGTGTATCAGAAGATAAGATACTTTGCTACTTTGCTACTTAGTGTGTCCAGACGATACTTTGCTACTTAGTGTTTCCAGAAGATACTTTGCTACTTAGTGTATCCAGAAGATACTTTGCTACTTAGTGTGTCCAGACGATACTTTGCTACTTAGTGTGTCCAGACGATACTTTGCTACTTAGTGTGTCCAGACGATACTTTGCTACTTAGTGTGTCCAGACGATACTTTGCTACTTAGTGTGTCCAGAAGATACTTTGCTACTTAGTGTATCCAGACGATACTTTGCTACTTAGTGTGTCCAGACGATACTTTGCTACTTAGTGTATCCAGAAGATACTTTGCTACTTAGTGTGTCCAGAAGATACTTTGCTACTTAGTGTATCCAGACGATACTTTGTTAATTAGTGTATCCAGAAGATACTTTGCTACTTAGTGTGTCCAGACGATACTTTGCTACTTAGTGTATCCAGAAGATATTTTGCTACTTCGTGTGTCCAGGCGATTCTTTGAATATTATGAATATACTTGTGTCCCCTGTAATAGTAAATTGCATGTAGCCTAGTCATTATTGACCGCCTGATGAAACGTATATCCTAATGCTAATACATGTGATATGTCTGATAAAGTTGGACTTCATGCTTACATGCTTGCTTTTATTTACTATATTGCTGTCATGCAAAGGCAAAGCTATTGTCATATTACAATGAACGCAGCTTGTGTGTGAATACATTTTTAGTGAAATTCCTTCTGTTTACTGCCTAATAACTTCCATTTACTGAATACTTAAACCTATTAGAAATTATTAATGTGAATTTTGAAAGATGCTTATGTTGAGTGTCAATTCGCTCTTCAATTAATTTATACACAATGTTATGAAAATACGTTTTATATTTATGTTTAAAATACAGGATATAACTTTACTTACTGCTACTTAGTGTGTGAAAGTTGAACTTCTTCAATTAATTATTAGTGTGAAATACGTTATACATGTGTGGTTTAAACACCTAAGTATCTAATTAGTCAAGATGGCATAGGAACAAATGAGCTGTACCTTCAATTTTGCTCCCTATATCTGGCTAACAAGTGCTCGTTTTGTACATCCAGGTGGCGAGCAATCAGAGAACAAGAGAGAAACCCAACACCTGAAGGTAAACACCCGATGAATTTATTGAATAATTCAGAAGTTCTCAATATAATAAAACCTACATGCTGAAGGCTTCTTGCAAGTTAGAGTAAAAGTTTATTCATCGTTATTATGTAAGCATTGTTTACTAATGTTGCTGATGTTTTGTGGGTCAGGTTGAAGGCCAAATAGTTATTGTTCAGTGTTCGGAAAATATTGATACATTCGTATTGATGGCTTTTTTTATTTCTGACAAGAAATATGCGTCTTCACATTCGAGGGATATTGTGTGTATGTGCTTTAAATATTGGAGTTCGCATGATCATTTGTGAATGTCCCCACTGCGATTTGTATTTATCTCTTGCCGTCTCGGAATATATGGAACAACAGAAAAAACACAAGAAACAACAGAGCCATCAGATAATGATGACGTCACACCAGCTGCTGATGCTGCTTCTGTTGCTGGGGATGGTGGCGATGAACAACAAAAATCATCGGACGATGATGATAAACCCGTAGAAACAACGCCAGATTCAGATGACACGCGACCGGAAACCGCGTCTGAGGGTGGCAAACAGGACGAATCTGAAGAGAAACAGGAGGAAACAGATTCCAAACCGACGGATGCGGACGGAACATCGGATGATGCCGACGAGAAGACAGCTGATACTGAAGAAAAACCCGCCGATAGCGAAAACGCTGAAGCCGCTGAAGCATCTGCAGAAGCTGAAACAACACCTGCTGAAAACTCTGATAAACCTGCTGATAATGTAGAAAAACCTGAATCAAGAGCAAGCAACCCTGACGAAAGCACTGAAGGCAAGCCGGGTGTTCCTGTGAAATGTGTATAAACCTCTAACACATCTCTCCCTCTGTCTTCCTTTCCATCCTTTCCCTCTCACACACTAGTATCTGCCCCTTTATGAAATGTCAAGCGTAATATTTATTTTGTGTGAATACAAACTAACGATTGTTTTGATGCACTTTTATGTCATAGCCGATTTCTCACTTTCCTATTTGTTATGGATAAGTTTAATTTGTGTATTTGATAACAATCATCTCTTTACTAGTACCTGATGCACTGTAATAATTTCCTCCGTAAATGTGTCATCGAAGACTTTTTGATATTGTATGTATCGACCAAGGTTCATTTATATTCCCGGGTAGGATTTTCCCCAAAAAGACATACGTCATTAAGCAAGGCCAGGTCACCAGGGAGTTATGATCATGAATACCACAGCATTCATTACGCGTCATGTTACCGAATGTTACCGAATGTTGCCGAATGCAGTTCCTAAGGACCGACATTCCTTCCTATTTTACACCCAGCAAAGACGGTGGTATCGCATTGTCGTTCACAAATGTTAATGACGTCATACCTCACACTTATACCTCAACACCCAGCTACAGCCACTCTGTATTACACATTCGTGATAAGTCAATTGCATAGAATTTTATTATGTGTACATTAATGGGCAGGATAGAATACGATATGCGGTACTTAACGGTGCTTTGGTGTACGTGCTGTTTGACCTTTTTATGTCCTAACAATTGTCTATCCTTATAGTGTAATTAAGACATAGTTAAGCATCTGTTTGCATGTCTTTTGTTAAGTGTCACTGGATACTGTACTTAAGTTTTTATCTAATGCTAATACATGTTTCGTGGTGGTGTTTGGCTCTTGTATGTATCTGTATACAACTTGTGGCATGTATCGTCTTCCCCACTTTATTTCACACCGTGGTCGTTTATGGATGAATATAAGTTAGGAAATAATTCTGTCATGTTTCGTTTGGATATGTTCTACTCATTCTCTGCTTCCATCGCAAAGTCAGTCAAGTAAGCTTGTCACGTGAACTATTTTCAGTAGCAATCCAGTTTTGTTTATACCTGTTTGAGATGTATTACTTACATCTGAGACTGTGCTATGTATCATATATTGAATTACTAGTATAATGTAAGATGTATATTATTATTTCCAGGTGACAAGAAAAAGGATGACGCCGACGCATGTATGTCTATCTTATTAAAATCGAGTCATTCTGAAATTGGGTTATATTTAGTCTTTCATTTGAAAAATATGATTAAACATTAATATCTCTGTCAGGGGGGTAACTTGATCTTTAGATGCGATGGCCAATTTGACAGGGTAAATAACGTTTCGGATAATTTTAGCTATTGTTTCAGAGTCACGATATTCGAGCACGGCTGATACATAATGACGTTCGTCCCCGAAGTTGGATCCTCCGTGAAACACTTGACATCGAACCAAAAGTCAATCTGTCGATATGGTTAAAAATAATGAGTGGTGGCCATTATGTTCACTCTGTGATGTGTCATGTCATGAGCCTATCGCCATATTTAACCGTAATTGTTTACTGCAGCTAGCTATAGCATGCAATAAATAAACAGACAAAAGTATTATTTGTACTGCTTGTGGATTTCATTTCTTGTTGATGTTATTATTTTCCATGATTATGCAACAATGTCCTTTCATACTTTTGCTGACAGAAGTGGTGCGTTAATTTATCTTCAGATATTCTGCAACAAACTGTGTGAAATAACCGTCCATGCTTGCGTGCCACTGCTTAACCGTCCATGCTCTCTTGATAAAGGAATAAATAGTTTGTTGTTGCCTATTGATATGAATGTCATCATTTCGCATCGAGTCACCATTTTGTCACCAATCCATAAATGCATGTCTGTTACGATTGTAATAAATATACGCCGTTGCACCTCCAACCAAAGTCATGTAGTGTCTAAGGTTTTGATTTTTCAAAGACAACCCACTGAGTAGTCTCTGTCATCGGTGTAATATATATCTGGGATTATTATTATCGCGTTTCACATCAACTAGCACAAGGGCGAAGAGCTATATCGAGATTACCTCAAATATGAAATTTGTTTATATATATATATATATATATATATATATATATATATATATATATATATATATATATATATATATATATATATATATATATGTGTGTGTGTGTGGGCGAGCGTGCGTATGTGTTTTGTGTCTTCCCCCATAAATGAATTCGTATATGTAGTAGCCCAAAAGACCAACGTAAGGTTCTATTTATCATCTAAGAGCGAGTGCATGCAGCACTATCCGTACTTAGTTCGAAAGAGCTAATATGTAGGCCCTGTGTTGATAAATATGAGAGATGCTGTACCGCACATGCAGTATATCTACCCCGCTAACAGGGTCAGCACGAGTATACCGTCATCACCATCTAACCATAGTAGAGGAAATAGCTTTGAGAGGTAGGCTTGTGTCCTAGAAAGTATTATATATCAGGCTATTTGTTACCCCTATGGCGTTCAGATGAATGCATAGATATATGTCCATCGTAACTATGCTGCTTCACAACACCAGTCGCGTCGTCCAGAAATAACACGGCACCAGTCTACTGTAGCATCACTGATAATCATCAATAATTTAACAGAGATGACCGGCATTATATATAACTGGCCCATTAAGTCACAAAATCCAAAGGTATGTAGCGAGCTTTCATTAATGATTCATCCGTCGTGCTTGCAACATAACACCACTCGATGATCATCAACGGAGATGTTTTCCAGTACCGCTGGTGTTTACTATTTGTTCAGTTTGCAAGCAAATGGCTTGGTATTCTGTAGCATAGATAAGCACTCCGTTATTCTTCACAATATATTTTAATCGATATACAAACATTATTTAGCATATTACTCTGTACACCGAACACGCGTTTTGTGGAGCAATTTACGCCGCCTTCTGTTATTCATGAACATACGTCACATTTGTAGTCCCATAAATGGAGTACCGAATAGATATCGACGCCTGGTAGGGAGTCAGATTATGCCGTTGTTGGGTAGGCCGTACACCTGTTACTATGTTTTACAATCTTTGGGATTTGGTAGTTTGGCTTATATGACGTCGCATTTAGCCAACCATAGTTCTGATGGAGACCATTACGATGAGCAGTGTCGCGGAATACTTGTTTCTTACTATTCGTCGTGTAACGTAGCATATTTCCATAAGTTATGCATATTCACTGATGTAACTGACTTCAACCAATTCTTGAATTATCGAAAAACGGGGAGATATCACTGCGTCGAGTATTTAAAGGCTCTAATTGCCGTAATATAAGGCATTGCATCTGTGACTATCGTGATATGCAGTCTGGAATTGTATGCGAATTTTGATTCAAAACTCTGTAATTACATGGCATTTCTGATTCAAAATAAATAAGCTGAGATCACAAATGGTCTCCTAGCATTGTTATGTGGAATTATTTCCCCACATATTTATCTAATTTCCACGTAGATGTGTGTAAGTGTTCGTCACTTTTGTCAAGAAAGTGTTCTGGGTTAACGTTTATCTGCATTCTATACCAATTCATCTATATTGACAGCACATCTGGCTTGTGAAATATAGTCATCAAAGAGACATTATGGCAGTTGATACCATTGACCCCATTCTTTATGTTATATACCTATCCAACGTGCTTTTCTAATGGATGTTTTTATGTGCGTTGAGGAAATTGGCGTGTAGTTTTCTTCGGTAGCATCTGGCATGTAATTCAAGACTTCCGCGTGTTTAATGGTGTTTTGTTGGTAATCTTTTAAGTTATATTCGTGATTAATTTTAGTGCTTCACGGTTTTAACTGCTGCTAGTACTTGTTTTCTGTTCAGTACTTTAAATGGCCTTACTGACGTGTGTGGACAAGGTAGCGTTACGACAGACGTGCGACCGTCAATTGTAGTCGATAGCATTCCTTGTCTACAGGTATCACACCTGTCGTTTCGTTCTTGCGTGGTGGCTTCATATTATGAATGCAACTCACAGTAAGTATCATTGCTTAGGCAAACTATAGATTAAATATGATTTTCTTATGGCAAAGAATCTGGCTGCGTACCTAAGATGGGTTGTTTGTCTTGTTACGTATATGACGCTTAATCCGGTCAATTGTCAGTCGTACTCATAATTTATGCCATTCTATTTTGTAACACATTCAGTGTGTCATCAGGCTGGCAGCTCCTTATGATCATATAAAAAGACATAGGGAAGGCAATATGGCCCGCCTTGATTGTATTCCGATATTGCTCTCGTAAGTTAGCTATTTGTATTGGCATGAAATAGCTTGATAAACAGGTAGATGATATAAGATCCGTGTGTAAGAAGAGATATATGAAGCCTTGCATGAGAGAACAAAATGACAGGTGAAATACCAGCGGGCAAGATATGCAAATTCATAAAGGTATGAGGACGCAGAACAAATAGACGAGGGATGTTGCACTGCCTATGATAGAGGAGCGCTGGCGCACAGTTAAAATAGGCATTTATCTGTAAATGCTTGTGTTTGTTATTGATATGTGACCTGTATCTGGCAAGATAGTCTGGGATATATTGCTACAATACCGACGATCCGCACAAACGCGTATTTTGAGTCAATAACTTGATATCTGTTGATTAGAGATACGCTTACTTCGTTGTTAACTTTTAGTTAATTTATTTGGGGTTGGAAGGATGTGGGCTTCAGTTTATTGTACAATTTTCAGAATTTGACTCATTCCATTTCAAACGCAAAACGTTATGACACCTTACAGTCTACAAACATTATGATTTCACAATATTCAACACAGTTGTTTGGAAATTCCCCAAATAGTGATAGGTTCGTCTGCTTGAGGAAATGTAGGAAAGTTATGGAAATAGTTTTTATTTATCGACATACCTTTATAAGTTATCATGAATATAAAAACACCAATAAATTAACATTTCACTTACATTATAGAAATACTTGAGCATTGCAAATAAATAACATATAAGTCCATTATTCTTGTCACATGTATAGTGACCGATCATCCGTTAAATGTATATAAGAGCTAATGACCAGACCATCCAGCTTCCGTTCTATGACATATGAATAAACCAGAAAAAATGTACAATTCTGTTCAGTCAGCAGATGGCAGCGTTAGCAAGCCAGTACACACGGCCCCACCAGTCACTTGACATCTCCCAAGGCCCCAGTCTACGTCGACCCTTTCCCACCCGGTCTCTTGATCGTGTATGATATCGCTCACTGCTGCTTGGTACGCATAATGCGAAGATTGATTGGGGCGTGGGTCACCACCCAATACAATAACATGCTTCCGATCCTGTGTCAGATACACAGCACATTGGTCATTGGGAGTTTTATACGAAGGCCGTTGTTGGATGTCACTTGACGATGCTGAGTAAACACTGGATACTGGACACATGTATGTGTTACCGCCATCCACCATAATGACACTGTCATCCGCTATTAGTACACCATACACAAAGTTAAACAAGCCTCCTGATCGTGTCGATAGTGTATGTGTGACTGTGTTGGAGACTGTTGAATACACCTGTAATGTGTTCCGCATCTTCTTGTCAAATACACCATACACCAAAATGTCGTCATCACCGAGATTGGTACAACACGTATTATAACAGTCGGTTCCTTGCAGCAACCCGACTTCCTTCCAGATTCCATTTTGATCTTCCATCACTTCCACACTGGCGGACAGTAAAGAACTGTCATCAACCCCCCCGCCCATCACATAGATATTTCCTGCACAAACGCACATGCAATGGCGTTCTCTTCTGCCGCCCAGTTTACCACAAGCACTCCACGTACCGTTCTTAATATCAAACTTCCATACCTCACTTCCATCCTCACCCAGCCCACTCACGAACATGATTCCGTCGATTAAACAGCTTGCCATGTTATCATGGATGCTAATACTGGAGGGAATAGTTGCTATAACTTGGCTGGGCTCCTCCATAGAAGTCATTAACGCGTATATGTTTCGGTCCGCATCATGAAATGTTTTATCAAAGTAAGGGCGCGCCCCTGTTATAACGACATCATGTTGGGGAGGGTGGGCAATAAATTCAATAGCGTTGTTGAGAAACGAGCATGCTTTTGCATCGGCATTGATCAACGGGTCTTCTTCTAAAGCATGACTTAAAAACCAGTCATTCATCGAAGTAATGGGAAGTGCTTTCAAAATGGCGAGAAGGTCAGAAGCGCGGGAAGACGCATCCGCCCTGAGCCAAACGAGAGCTGCACTCAGACGCTGGTCATGAGCTTTCACTTTGAGTCCCGGATGTGCAAGCAATTTTATAACACATTGACAAGACAGTTTTAAAAATTGTTTGGATCTCCGCCAATACTCGAAATTTGTCAGAACCATTGACGAGGTCTTTTCTATAAGATCTTTGTCATCAATCACAATACCCATTTCAAACATTTCGAGGCAAGTACTTTTCGTGACAGCCTTGTTTCTATATTGAAAGCTTAAACAATCGTTGCGTAACTGTATAATGCCAAGCTCTTCACAAAGATTTGCCACAGCGTCAACGTGTTGAATATCTACCATGGTCGTCCCAATGTACATATAGTCGAGACATATGTCAAATACCACGGGATCACAGTCAAGTTTGATCTTGGTTGTAGTTTTATCTGACCTCATGACCTTTTCAAAGTACGCTGACTGACTAGCAAGGACAAAACGATGGACCTCAAATGATTCCCCTTTGCAAGTAATGGTAAAATCCGAAAGGTGGCTGTTTTTGTGCAAGCTTCTGGTGAAGTCAATGAGTTCACTGAAGGAGGAGGGTCTGACTGGGATGTGATCAATCCCTCTTGATATATAGCTATCACTGCTCGAGGGGCTGGTATGGCGTGCTTTGGTGTTGGTTGGAGTCGCCATTGCTTCCATACCTGGAAACAGTACCCAATCATTACCAAGTACTTCTGCAAAAATAGAGAATATACTTATTGGCGGACGCTGTTGTGCATTTTGTTTTGTTCAAAGTAAAGCTGCTGTTTATTTTTTCCTTTGTAAGTGAATTGTTTTTACTCTGCTGTTGTGTGTAACTAAAAAGCAAGAAAGCAGTCTCAAATTATACATAGAACCCATATGTAGATGGCTCCTTGCTAACAAACAAAATCAGCCCCACATGACCTTTGACCCTTGAGTTATCAGAAAAAAACTTTGTTTTTGCTATGCAAACCAAATAAAGATTATCTTTGGATGTAATAGTCCCTTATCAAGCAAGGTAGCTGCCTGAAATTACACATGGGCACCTCTGATGTTAATGGTTCCTTGCATCCCTAAAATCTGCCCTGAATGACCTCTGAGTTATACGAGAAAATGTTATAAATAAATACCTCTTTATTAGAGAAATAATCTCTTGTACAATGTCAACCAAGTGGGGTATAACATTGATGGCATGTTTGATGCTGTGGTGTTAAGCATATCTTATCACATGCGTTCGTTCCAGCGACTGTCGTTATGGTCTAGCTATCGGTCCGCACATATATTATTATGGCGCATTTTCTTGTATAGTGAGCTAGCTGACCATAACGGATGCTTACATTCTAAAAATCATGACTATAATAAATCAAATATGCCCACACACACGGAAGAAATCCGTTTTGGCACTTACCATTGAAAGCGCTTCAGCAATAATTCCAATTCCAAGCCAGCACCGCAGACGTTAAATCTCATCGCTTGTCGTGGCAATTCTAACATGAAGGTATGTCAAACGATCCATCTGCAGTCCATCTGCAGTCCATCTGCAGGCACTCAGTGGGTATTCGTGGTGACAAAATACTGTCATCTCACGTGTCGGCACACAGCGTCCATCGCAAAGTCTCTGGACAGCCCACAACGTTAGCCGTCGAAGATCTGTATCACCAGGTGTAATTACGGTAGCTCATTACCGAAAAGGTGACGGTCTTCGTTTTTGGAAGTGAGAACTGATGACACCAGAAAACAATGAAACAATGTCACCAATGGCTTATCAACTGAAAGGATTGTCAGATAGCGCAGCGACAGAGATTTCTAGCAGCCCTACCGAGCCTTTTACGAGGGAGGATGTTATGCAACAGTTGACCGACGCGCATTGTGATAAATTTGATATGTGGTCGAGGCCCGCGCATTATCTGGTTAATGCGACCGGGGGTTCATGGTGTATTGCTGATGTCGACAAATGCCAACCCAGACCAGGCGGAACAATAATAGACCTTTGTTAAGGTTCAAACGATCATCAACAACAACAACAACAACAACAACATCATCAACATCATCATCAACATCAACAAGAACGTCAAGAACATCATCAACATCATAATTATAATGATCATAATCATCATCATCATAATCATAATGATATTAATCACCTTCATCATCAACAGCAAGAACATCATCATCATCATAATAATTATATTAATCACCATCATCATCAACATCATCATCATCAGCAGCAGCAAGAACATCATCATTATCATAATCATCATAATGATAATCATCATCATCATCATCATCATCATAATGATTAATCATCATCATCATCAACAGCAAGAACATCATCATTATCATAATCATCATAATCATAATGATAATGATCATCATCATCATAATCATCAACAACACATCATCATTATCATCATTATCATTCCGCGATCCGTTACGCGGATTTGCATCGCAAGAGTTAGTCAAAACTCTTCGGAGCAATAAACCACTTACATAATACCTACAGCAGCGAGTTTCGAGTGCTCTCCGTCGCGTTTCGAGTACTTGAGATAACCCAAGCGTTGACGTTTTGAGGAATACGGTCCGGTTTATCGCGACCACCTATGTCGTCGTTAGCTCAAGTTAATGCCTGCACCAGGGTCTCCCAATGGTACTTACAGCTGATAATTTAGACGTTAAGTGGCATTATACTTGGCCATCGCCGATAACCTGTAACCTGTTAAAATCAAGCCGTCATAACAGACCAGTGTTCAGTACTCCAGAGCAGGATTTATAATCCCTCGAGATAATCTGTAAATGGGGGCAGTCCATGGTGAGTTGGTAAGTGTCGCTATAGGCAGTTCTGAGAGGGTGAGATATCCATGAACTAAACAAATTTAAAGCATGGCTTGCTCGAACAATTTTTAAACACTGAATTCTCAGAAATTTGCTGTTTGGCAGTCTCATCAGAAAAAAAACATCAGCTATCCCTCTTCATTGAAACCTTGTTTTCTCTACTGTATTCGACTAAAATCTGTTATCAATCTTTTGCATTTATTCTGATAAGACATTAAACCCCAGTACGTAGATGATTTGTTGAATTGCTTTCGTTGGGAACATCAAGTCCAACTGGCGAGCATCATACACTTGGTACTCGATCCTAGGTTTTCAAGTACCTGCGCAACTCATGGCAACAAAACAAGCGTTCGCAGCTGGGCGTTTCTAGACAACCGAGCTTCTGTGATCGAGTTCAAAGTGTATTTCCGACGCTTCATCTTTGTGATATCATGATCCATTTATTGTAGGCAGGGTTGGAAGTCTAGACGTATGCTGTCAATCTGAGCTCCAGCCTCGAGGCGATTGATCGCGATAACCATAGCTTATCTATAAGAGCATCAGCATCGTTATTATCTTTTGAGATTCTGTTCGTATTTGAACTTCGGTTCACTAGTTTATGACCCTACCACCGGTTATAAACTGTAATCAATACTTTGCACAGGTGTAGCCTCACCGGGAAGTAGGGGCGTTGTCAAATGCGTCCTGGTGGGGCGGGGTGAGTGGGGGGGGGGGGGTATGTTAACTTTATTTATATCTGAGCCATTCATAGGCGAAATATGTTAAGCTGTGGCTAACAAAAATCATTAATTTTAACAACGAATGTCAAAAGGATTCTCGCACGAAGGCGGTATTTGTCTGAAATGAACCCGGGAATATTCACAAATGTAACTTACAATACAAAATGGATTTCTGCTGCTCAGCAACGATTTTCAGCATTCAGTTTCACAGGTTGACAATTGAGGATAGACCCGTTGAACGGTTAACCTCTCATTTGGCTCACCGAACTCTGACAGGCGTTCAGGTGCTCAGACCTCGATGTCATGTTCGAGAGTAAGCTTCGCGTATGAAGACAGAAATAAACATTGAAACCTGTTTTAAACGGAAAAAAAAAAAAAATCAAAACAATCACGGAGACCAGTCGTTTACTCAGGGAACTGGGTTCAAATGCCTTCAATGTTATAAACTGAGTAGTTGAGATTGTAACCGTTAAATACAGGTGTCTGTTACTTTCATCTGCCTTGCACACTACCAGGCAGCACAATGTCCGGGTAGCAGTGACTTCCTCAAGTTAACCGTTGTTCACAAATACCCGTTAACGACAGTTGTTGGTTTAGACAGGTAGTTACTCTATATCTAAGATTAACAGCCCTTCCTGGGGAGACTTCCAGCCCAGACAGACGTGTTATCTGCTTCGTGAGAAAGAGCTCAGGTAATCTCAAGTCAAATTGGATCAGTCACGATATACCTTAAGGGATAACACGATAAGGTGATAGAGCATGGAATAGCGGTCAGTTACTGTCTACTCCTGCGTCACATCCGCTGGTTAGCGGTGAGGTGTGGGGGTAGGGGTGTTGGGGTGGGATGCCATCTGAGAATTTTCACAACCTGGGCCCCTTGAATGATCTTATCAGCGACGTGGGCGCCGGGTTATGGCAAATGGTAGATGATATTTGAGGGATGCTGTCCAACTATCACGATGGCTCTCATCATCACCCACACGTCCATGCACTACTCTCAGTTTAGAGCTTTGCAAAGAGGGCTCACTCGCCCCACCCCGACAAATTATGTGAATACGCCACCTGTAAGCAGCGCGCTGCTTTGTCAGGGCGTCGACCCCTCAGAACACTCAAGAGTCGTAGGATCACCTGTCCCTTTGCTATTGTTGATTTTATGGTAGCGCCACCTGACAACGGACGTGTTTTGCCCTCATTTGCATATTCAGCGCATAGCTAGAAGGAGTGAGCCCTCATAGTGTAGCTAAAAGCTCCTTGCTACTGTCAAGAGTGCAATCATAACAGCATGAATGCCATCATAACGTTGTATTGCTACGAGCACTTGCACTAAGAACTATAAATCAATTTTTTTTGTGCCGTAAGTAATACATAATTCACTTTCATGCACAAGAACGGAATTATATGACGAAACATGCCAAGCAACATGACAATATCCGTCACGATGCGTGACACCTTGGTAGCAGCATAACAATATCCGTCACGATGCGTGACACCTTGGTAGCAACGTAACAATATCCGTCACGATGCATGACATACATGGTAGCAAGTATACGGGATATCCTGAACTCTCCAATGCGCACATTTCCCTGTATAAGCGCCAAATTACACACAAGAGTGCCGTTAAACCCTATACTTCCATACTTACCTTACATTTCCCTGCAGTTGTGATCTGAGGCAGACAACGTGGCTAGACTCTACATGATCTCCCGCAGAACACCTCACGCGGCCTTAGCCCATAGGATTTTGACTGAGTGAGAACAATAGTAATTCAAGCCGAAGCAGACAGGCCAGCGAACGCTCACATCAAAATGCTCTATTATATTGTACTTAGTGTCTTCAAATTCTCGAACAAAGTTCATTTGTTAATATCCAAAGACACATAAAGAGGAAAAAATGCATATATGATGGATACACGCGTGGATGGATATTCTGGCTTTTAGTCGATTTCCTTGTTTGAGCAGAGATTCATCTCCGGAAGTTAACATTCCCTTTCTAAGGGGGGAAGTTATTCATATATTCATTGTACTGTGTAGCTATCAATTAGCTGGAGGACCATACCCATTTTGTTTAAGTGGTTATCTTTGTCGTTGGAAGGGGTGTCTATTTCATGAAAGTTGATATCGATTTCATTAAGGAACATATTCATTTCTCTGCAGTTGATACGAATGGCTCGCATGACGACGAATATAAGTTTTGTAACCTGTAACAGGACTCGTGCTAAACAGGATCGCGACGCGAGTGTTTGTTTGTCTTCACCATGGTAACCTGACGTGCTGTCTCATGACCAAATAAGGAATACCACCAACGAGGGATTGATAATCATCTGCGTAGTTAAACAACACATCGCCATTGTTCGCAGGGGCGGGGGGTTTGGGGGTTGGAGGGGCGGTGGGATGTGCTGCGTAAATGTGTGGGAGGTTCTCAAAACATTTGATGCATCACGTAGGAATGAATTGGGTAAATAATATCTCCTTCCGACTGCAGACATGTGATTGGTCGTGACAAAGTACGGCTTGGAAGGGTAAGGTTAATATCAACTCAACCAAGTTCAAAAATGTACCATGACGTAACCATCAGCATTATGACGTAACTAGCGATATCCGCACTATAACGTCCATTGCTGTCCAGCTATAATTAATACATTGAGATGGGCAGATGATCTCATGCTGAAAAGAACGTTGGAAGGAGAGGTTCTACAATACCCAGCTCGATGACATAATTGAGGAATAATTCTGAAAGTAACAGATGATGATCATCATCATAACCATTATCATCACAATCATCATAACTATTATCATCATCATAACCATTATCATCACAATCATCATAACTATAATCATCATCATGACCATTATCATAACCATCATCATAACTATGACCATCATCATTATCATCACCATAATCATCATCATGATCATTATCAGGATCATCATAACTATCATCATCATTATCATTACATAACTATAATCATTATCAGGATTATAATCATCATCATTATCATTACGACCATAACATCATCATAACTCTAATCATCATCATTGCCATTATCATTACCATCATTATAACTATAATCTTCATCATTGCTACTATCATCATAACTATAATCATCTTCATCGCGGTAACTATTAATGCAACACCCATTAATATCTTCAATTAATTATAATCGCCATCTTATCATCGTTATCAGCATCTTCGTTGTTTCTCACAGCTCCCCATCAACTGGTTCCATCTCCCGACGAGTTACCTGGACACAGAACGTGGTAGCATTCCTCCCAATGAGCGGTCAATACGTATTATATACACAACAGTGTTACCATGAAGTTTGTGTTAGCTTGTATACACAGCAACAGGCGAGGGTCGATGTTAGTGACCCATCCGCGTGTTTACAACATCACCTTCCGTTGTTCGGCACACAATACCTTATAAAAGGAAGCAATATCATCAGGGTTTGCGTGTGTGGAGGGCGGTGTATATACATACATAAATACATACATTCATACATAGTAACATACATACATTCATACATAGACAACATACATACATACATACATACATACATACATACATACATACACAGACATACATACATACACACATACATACATACAAATATACATTCATACACATACATACACACATAAACATACATACATACATACATACACACACATATACATATATATATATATATATATGTATAGATATATATATAGAGATATATATATATATATATATATAATATATATATATATATATATACATATATATATATATATATATATATATATATATATATATGCACATATATACACACATACATACATACAAATATACATTCTTACACAAAAATACACACATATATATATATATACATAGACACATACGCACACACCACACACATATATATATAGATATATATATATATATATATATATATATATATATATATAACAAACATATGTAAATATATATATACATATTTATAAATGCATACATTAGATATATATAAATATGTATATTTATATATGTTACATATATATATATGAGTTATATATATATTTTCTGACTATGGAATATATCTTCCCACATACATGCGAGAGCACATACATATATATATATCCCATTACGGCATCTATTCTATATGGAATATGGCTATATATGCGAATATACCACTACTGTGCGTAGATATTACATATCTTTATGACTATATATGGCTATATCAATGCGAATGCACCACTGACTGTGCGTTCCCATTACGGCATCTTTTCTACTAGTGGGAATATGGCTACGTTCAATGCGAATACTGACTGTATCCCATTACGGCATCTATATGACTAGTGGAATATGGCTACGTTCAATGAGAATGCAACCACTACAAACGTGTATACATACATAAATACATGGATACGTTCAATGCGAATGCACCACTGACTGTGCGTTCCCATTACGGCATCTTTTCTGACTAGTGGAATATGGCTCACGTTCAATGCGAATGCACCACTGACTGTGCGTTCCCATTACGGCATCTTTTCTGACTAGTGGAATATGGCTCACGTTCAATGCGAATGCACCACTGACTGTGCGTTCCCATTACGGCATCTTTTCTGACTCGAGGAGATCTCTGCCTGGTGAAGCAACGGGGAATATTGATCGCAGAAGGGGTGGTTTTGTGAAGGATGACTCCCAGATGAAAATCAATGGTTGGTGTGCCAACCAGCGCTGTGTCTCCTAACAGCCCGCGTCTTCAACTTTTGCAGATGACATGGCGCGGGAGTTTTGATACGATCCCTAGTGTGTCAGCAAAGCAGAGTAATTCCTTGATATGCATTCGTTTACTAGTTATGATGCTGTTTATTGGTGCGGGTGGAGGTGGCATTAGTCGAATGCCATTATAACCGCCACATCTGCTTGGGCTTACTTACATACATGCATACATACATACAGCATATACAGACATACAGACAGACAGACATACAGACAGACATACAGACAGACAGACAGACAGGACATACAGACAGACAGACAGACAGACAGACAGACAGACAGACATACATACATACATACATACATACATACATACATACATACAGACATACAGACATACATAACAGACATACATACATACATACATACATACATACATACATACATACATACATACATACATACATACATACATACATACATACATACATACATACATACATACATACATACATACATACATACATGCACATGCACACAGGCAGCACATACATACATACATACATACATACATACAGACATACATACATACATACATACATACATACATACATACATACACAGACATACATACATACATACATACATACATACATACAGACATACATACATACACATATACACATACACATACATACATACATACATACATACATACATACATACATACATACATACACACAACACACACACACACACACACACACACACACACACATACATACATACATACATACATACATACATACATACACATACATACATACATACATACATACATACATACATACATACATACATACAATACATACATACATACATACATACATACATACATACTGGTACTGTCTAAGCATGGAGATACATTTAAACTGGGGTCCGATACAACATTAGTATAAAAAGCAGAGTGAGATTTTGCGTAGTTTTGATGTCGTTGAACACATTGCTTGATGATTATGATGATGATGATGATGAACATGATTATGGTGGAGACGACCATGATGAAGCAAATAACACTGCAGATGATGATAAAGACGACAATGATTATAATGACGATCAGGATGAGGATATTGGTGATGGGTCGATAATGAGTCGATGATGATATTGATGGTGATTATGATGATAATGATGATAATATTGATGATGATGACATTGAGAATAATAAAAGTGATGATAATGATGATAATGACGAAATGATGATGATGAAGATGAAAATTGATAATGATAATAATAACGATGATGATGATGAAATGACGATGATGATAATAGTGGTGGTGATGGTGGTTATGATAAGAATAATGATAATAATGATGATGATGACATTGAGAATAATAAAAGTGATGATAATGATGAAATGTTGATGATGATCATGATGATGATGATCATGATGATAATGATGATGAATATGATGATGGCGGTCGTGGTGGTGGTTGTGGTGGTGATGGTTGCTATGATGATATTGATAATAAAAAAGATGATGATGACATTGAGAATTGATTATAATTATGATAATGATGATGATGATGATGACGATGATGAAATTGAGAATAATAATAATGATGAAGATGATGACGGTGGTGGTGGTGGTGGTGGTAAAAATGATGATGACGATGAAGGTAGTCCCTTAAAAACCATCACAATCACGCGATAAGCGCACGGATTCATCGCCCCTACCATGCCAGCTCGACCTCCCCGTTTCCCCCTTCCCCTCCAACCGATCTACCCCAGCTTCCCCAACCCAATTAAGCGCTGCTGTCCCCTAATATGAGCGCGCTCCCCAAGCGATCTTCGCTGCGCATTATGGGTAATTCAGCGGAGGCTTCGGAGCGTTGCAGGGGAGGTCGGCATTCTGTTTGGTAGAGTCGACAAAAGCGCACCCAGACAGTCTCGCTACCTTCTGTCGAGGGCCTCTTTTCGTCAGGCGGATGTATACTGAACCAGTGTGTATTGTTTCACAATGAGTAAGGATTACTGGGCCGAGAAATAGCGCCGGGAAGGCATTCAGATCCTACCATCATTCAATAGATTGTCCTCTCCCGCGCTTCGTCGCCGCTGCTTATCGCCTGTGAGTGATTGTTCAGTTACATTTTGTATTCACTCCCACCCAATCAAGGGAGCATTCATGGTTTCAGGGACTTATCGCATGTGTGTTTTTCAAACAGTAATGTATAGATATACTTATGGTAATCATTTCACTTCATTTTGTTCCACATTCCTAGCAACGTGTTTCGTTTTGATCGAAGGTCGCATTGCAAGCCTCGTTAGAATCGACGGCTCTAACACAGCCTTGCTGTTTTAATAATACTGACATCACCCAACACGCTGTCATTATCGGTTTCCGTGCCTTTATAAATAACAATATCCATGTTTACTTCATCGTCAATGAATCACATAATCTCTACCCTTATATCACCAAGTATGTTTCGAATGACCCTTTTCTAATATCGTCACCATTTAAATTGCCGATACCTTGATCTAACACCACCATCATGTTATCATTAGCTTTATTCCATCCTACCGTCATCGAGAGAGCGCCATTATGTCACCCCATTACTTGAGTCTCGCTAACCAATGCGCGCACGCAACAACAGGGCTTCTGCTTTTGTACCTCTAATTAGTGACCAGCTAATGGTCTCCCGTCACGCCTCCATTGTCAACTGAGCTATTTTGTGACAACAACAAAGGCTGGCACGAATATTAACTTCACGTTGGACGAATTAGTCTCGTACTTGTGTGAATTGGGCGAGACAGCACAAGACAGCACAGAGAGAGAGAGAGAGAGAGAGAGAGAGAGAGAGAGAGAGAGAGAGAGAGAGAGAGAGAGAGAGAGAGAGAGAGAGAGAGAGAGAGAGAGAGAGTGCGCTGCGGTTCCATTTTCCATTGGAGGCAGACTACAGGTTTATTCTCTTAGTTGGAAACTTAGATGTGTGCGATCACGCTCTCCTCACCCGCCAGCAAGTTGACCTCTTCCGTGACCTTGACCCCAATTCGGGCGTTCTCTCGCATAAACTTGTACTTACATGAATACTTCATCACCTTCAGAGTCACACAGTTAGCTAGTATACAACAAGTTAACTGAATTATGCCAAATTCACATAACAATTTTCATGCCTCAATTCGTAAAGCAGCGCCCAGTCAGCTTGCTGTCTTGTAATAGTTTCACAAAAACACGCGCACAGCAACTTGCATCGTATTGTGTCTGCCAGCAAAAAACTTACGTCGAGCACTGCGATTGATTTGACTTGTCAGACACACTCTCACTAAGTCAGCATCGTGATAAATCGATCGGTGACCGGCTCGTGGCTGATATAATGGGGGACGGAGGGCATGCGGGAGGGCGGGGGGGGGGGGGGGGGGGGGGGGGGGGGGGTGTTGCTATTGGTGGAGAGGGCGTAGAAATCGATGCCCATCGGTAAAGTCGTGAGGGAATACATGGAGCAAGAAGAGGTTGTTGGGGGGGGGGTTTAAATTTGTGAGACTCTCCTATGTGGATCAGCCAAGCAGGTCACGGTAGCATAACTCTCAGAACGCATTGCATGGCGATCGCAACGTGTCGAACATAAACAATCGAATGATGATTGTGTTTTCGCATTGCAATGACCGTTCAAGCGTATCGAAAATTCATATTACGCGATGGCTTTGAATCGACAAGCGCTCGAGCGCAGCGATACTACCGTGAGCGCTAGAGTGAATTCTAACAACGCTCTCCCTGTCAAACGTCTGACCCCATTCGCCGATGGATTATTACAGAATCGTTGTGATGGACATTGGATACGATGATCCAATTGCGTCGATTGATTATACATACGGCATAATATTTACATTTGCTGCATCACAGGCACACATGCTGTGCCTTAGATGCTTGCCATGGCCGTACAATGACGTCATCTCCCGTTTGTTGTTACCCTGCTAAACGGATTTATTGCCCAGCATAGAGAAAATTCGATCCAGATATATACAGTTATGATTGAATGATATTTAAGTATACGGGTTTGAACTCGTTTGCGTATTTATATGAACATGACAGAGCAAAATAGGTTCTCAATGCGTCGAGGAATTCTAGAGGTAAGCATTTAACATATTTTAATTCTCTAATAATTGAAATCAAATCATATTATATCACAAAAGGGAGATTGATGACGACATAAATGAATTTCAACCAATGGCGAAGCGTATCACTGTCAAAAGACGCCGTCGTAAATTGCAACCACGTTACCTAGATTAGCAACGATCAACTTCGGCATATCTCTGGAGTGGGAAGAGTTGTTTTTCACACAATAATATCAGCAAGTGTCTTTCTAAGCCGTGCCTCATTTAATATAGAGTTATCCTATCACGACTCTCCCCTTTATGTTATTACGCACTCCTCGAAATGATTAGTTGTTATGTCGCAGTTTGTGCTAATGTTGACACTCACGGGAGGCAACCCAAACATGTGGCACTCACGATGTTGGCCTTGGGCAAGGTCGCGCATACCTGAGTTATAGGTTCAATTACTGTGTTGGTTGGTTTTTGTAGAAACATGTTGTTGTATTACTTGCATTCAATGAGGAGGAAGGTTTTTATATTGTTGGTTGTGTGCTGTTGCTGCCGGTGATGATCATCATTATGATGATTATTTTGAAGATGAAGATGTTGATACCACTAATGATGGCGATGATCATCATTATGATGATTATGATGAAGATGTTTATACCACTTATGATGGCGATGATCATCATTATGATGATTATGATGAAGATGTTGATACCACTTATGATGGCGATGATCATCATTATGATGATTATGATGAAGATGTTTATACCACTTATGATGGCGATGATCATCATTATGATGATTATGATGAAGATGAAGATGTTGATACCACTTATGATGGCGATGATCATCATTATGATGATTATGATGAAGATGAAGATACCACTAATGATGACGGCGACCATGATGATAGACGATGATGCTCATGACTACTACGACGATAATGATAACGACGTCATCCATGACGGCGGCAATTTCAATAGTGCTGACCAACAAGCATAATGCTGACCACACACAGCAATGCAAACACAAGCGATCCACAATACAATAATATACCCGCTATATGTTTCACTCACGTGATCTACACCTACTCACCTATATTCCCATTATATCGTCCGCTGGTTTATCATTTACTGAAAATGTGCTTGCTCTCTACGATATGAATATCGTTAAACAACTACCCACCACATTCCTGTTGCCATTTATGCACTTATTATCACCAATAGCAGTGTTAGCTGGCTGCAAATACCATAAAACATACCTCTAGACATTTCATACATAATCGGCTAACAAATGATGAAGTTCCGGAAGAAGTGCATTATTTCCTATAAGTGTCTGATACAAAACTTTTGCATGGAGTTGAGGCACTGGTATTTTGGTCCAATATCCGTCGGGAATCTGCTAGCTCGTTATCCGTCGGGAATCTGCTAGCTCGGTATTCTTCCGGAATCTGCTAGCTCGGTATCCTTCCGGAATCTGCTAGCTCGGTATCCGTAGAGAATCTGCTAGCTCGGTATCCGTCGGGAATCTGCTAGCTCGGTATCCGTCGGGAATCTGCTAGCTCGGTATCCGTCGGGAATCTGCTAGCTCGGTATCCTTCCGGAATCTGCTAGCTCGGAATCCTTCGGGAATCTGCTAGTTTGGTATCCTTCGGGAATCTGCTAGCTCGGAATCCGTCGGGAATCTGCTGGCTCGGTATCCGTCGGGAATCTGCTAGCTCGGTATCCTTCCGGAATCTGCTAGCTCGGTATCCGTCTGGAATCTGCTAGCTCGGTATCCTTCCGGAATCTGCTAGCTCGGTATCCGTCGGGAATCTGCTAGCTCGGTATCCTTCGGGAATCTGCTAGCTCGGTATCCGTCGGGAATCTGCTAGCTCGGTATCCTTCGGGAATCTGCTAGCTCGGTATCCTTCGGGAATCTGCTAGCTCGGTATCCCGTCGGGAATCTGCTAGCTCGGTATCCTTCGGGAATCTGCTAGCTCGGCTAGCTAGCTCGGTATCCGTCGGGAATCTGCTAGCTCGGTATCCTTCCGGAATCTGCTAGCTCGGTATCCGTCGGGAATCTGCTAGCTCGGTATCCCTTGGGAATCTGCTTGCTCGGTATCCTCGTGCATTGTCCGGCCAGTGACGAACGCACCTGAAAGGAATTGATTACCTATTTATCAGGTGCATCTGTGTTACGGGGACGCATACTTGGCAGTCTGGTGCCTATCCATATTATCTCCATTCCGATGAGGAAACCACCCTCTTATGCATTTGCCTTACATAGGTAGCCATCGAAGGCCCGGCATATATGATCATATCATAAATATATCATAAACACAGACCTCTCTGAAGCTACTTCTTGACTGACTGACTGATTATTGGACATTTTTCGACCCATTATATTCAGTTAACCATGCCCAAATTCTGTTAAACCCGAACTCGTTCAATAGTATTAAAGACGGCGCCCCCCCCTCATCCCGTAGAACTCGGACATCCCGTATCTGGACTTCGGCCAAAATGTAGGACCATTCAACGACAGTCCTAAATCAACAATCGTCCCTCCGAGCTCACGGAAAGTAGAATTTTATTGAATTACCAAGAACTCTCACCATTCACGGCCTCTTCCTGCGTTATTTTAACAGCCGAAGAAGAGATAATGTCATCTGACGACTGTTCAATGACACTGCTATGTATTTCACACCTGAGATTGGAATGATTTGCACGCATCAATCAGTTACTTGTTACTAGTCAGGTGTTGTGATACCTGTCGCACCTGATACGGGACGTGACTAATAAATCACTACTCTGTTGGTACAATTCCCCTGATATAGGCACACATTATGTAGAATGCTTTGGATAATTGATGCACAAACCCAGGTAAATTGTTGGAGGAGCGTGTGAAAATTCAAAAAGATATATTTTTGTTTAAAACCAGGCTATTAGCTGTTTTCTTGAAGACAATCGATGGCTGCCCAATTTGTCGTACTGATCGATGTGTTTGACTAAAATCAGGCGATGAAAAATGCCTGCTTCGTTCCAATGGTTCGTTGGATTAACCTGGCGTCTTTATATACATACATTGAATCATAAGGGGCAGGAACAGACGATTCTTCACGGAGTGAGGCAGCTCTAACAGGAAGGGATATTAGGAAGGGAAAAATCCGTCAATCACGACCTGAAATAATTAATAGTCTTAAGACACCAACAAAACATCCGCAGTGCGACATCGTGGGAAAGAACATTCGTCTTTCCTTGATATCATTGTGCAGGCATATTGTGAGTGCTGCCAGATCATGCTGTGTAATGGACTTCAAATATTGTTCGCATTCACTAGCGTGTATATACTACGCCCACTAATGAATCCCCATTAATTCACCGATACTTAAACGGACCACATCGCATTAAATCAGCGGCAGCAGTCCATCTTCTCATAACGTCAAGATGATTTACTGAACGAATATTATGCGTTGAATATCAGTTGTTCAACTCCTGAATGGGGAATAAAGGGGCTCACTCGTGGCCTTATTGGGGTTTTTTTACGTACGTTTCTTAGTTACGTGTTGGCACATTAACCAGTAACATAAAACGAAAAACATCGGTGCATGATATGTTTATAAATAACTCTTACAATGTAGTGATCAGGTTAATGTGCTCCTTTACAGACTAACACAATGGATGCCCACTGCATGGAACAGTTCTCCAAACTACTGCTGCAATCATTGAAAGTGCTTCTGATGGTCGCCATAGCCACTAGCGAACAGGCGACCCCAAATCCTGGAACGGCCAAAAGTCTCCTTCAGATGCTATGTAACGAGAACGTATGTCGAAATGGTGAGTGTTACGTCATCGATCAGAGTCCTAAATGTTTGTGTCAGGAACTCTACTCCGGTGATCGATGTCAAACGATCAATCTTGACGCCGTGACAACCGTATCTATTGGCAACGCAGTGATCATTCAGTGGCCACGCCCCCCTCATGTCAAAGGTTATTCATTCGTTTACTATGAAGCAGATGCCTCGTCGAAAATACTGTACAGAAATACCCTCGAGATAGATGACAGCGAGAAATCTGCTTTGATTGGTCAACTGGACAAGCAAAACACACGATATCAAGTTTGCTTGGAGGATAATTACGTCGCCGATCTAGCTGTTTCAGCAAATTCATTAGATTTACTCAGCAACTGTTTGTCGGTTAAGACGCAACCGGATTACCACACACTGGCAGCCTATTTCTTCGCGTGTGTTCTGTGTGGAGTAGTAGTTTTGCTCATCTATTATCAGAGAGACAAGTTGGAACTACTTTTCTTCAGCAGACCTCTTTACATCACTCCGCTACCAAAGGACGTGGAAACTCATCCGCCTAATAACAATACGCATGGATCGAAGCACCATCTGTCGGCGGAATTATGATGTTCACGTATGCATATTTCAAAATTATTCATGCATTGAGATATGATTTAATATCATTAGATGAAGTACTGGACTGAGTTTCAATTTGCTAGTGAGGAATATGTTTTGTATATATTATATACGTACGTGTATTGATGAACAAATACACTGATCGATGTAATTACAAAACAACAGTATATGTGATTATTTTAGTAATTGTAAATATAGGTTTATTAATGTGTGCCAATACTACCACATTGAATTAAAACTCATTTCTTCATGCGATTCTTGCTAGGTTTTCCAAGAGTATTAATGGACTTATTCAATTCAGGACGAAAATTGAAGAAATGTTTATGAGACGAGCAAATATTGTTGCTAATGTAAGGGACCCGTGTTTATCTCACAGACAAGACTTCGAAAAGCAAGACTCGACTGGTTGCGCTTCTTACAATTCAACACCCACCCACAAATACACACCCACCCAAATACACACAAATATACCCACAAATACCCTCAAATACACACACAAACATAGGGATAAATAAATATACACACATATATATATATATAAATATATTATATATATAAATATATATATATATATATATATATATATATATATATATATATATATATATATTATATATATCCCTAAATATAAACATATATGTAACATATATGTATATATATATATATAAATATTTATTTATGCATATAATATATATAAATATATATATACTTTGTATATGTATATAAAAAATATTTATATGCTATTTATATATATATATGCATATATACACAAACACATATGTATATACATATATATAAATGTATATGTATATACATATATATATATACGCAGATATATATAAATATAGATATGAATATATATGTATATATATATGCATATATATATAACATATATATATATAACATATATATATATATATATATATATATATATATGTATACATACATATATATATTTATATGTATATATATATATATATATATATATATATATATATATATATATATATATATATATATATATATATATATATATATATACATTATATGTGTGTATAGATATACAATACACTCATACATACGTCTCGCTCACTCAAACACACGGAGCATACATACACGCCCACACAAACTCACACACACCACACACGCAGTTACCAATAGACTCGCATATACACATAATGAGAGCGGTACGCCGGTACGCCGGCAGCATCAACGTCGACAATCCAGACATTTGCCCTCATCTTAGTTAATGAATGATGTTTAATTTGATCGATCGCATGCCTGCGTCATTTGTACGCTATGCTACGCCTTTGGGAATATGATTGATTGTTCGTTAATTCGCGACGTCCACTGCGCTTTGCTATCCCATGGGAGTCAAGTGCTCTTCCAAATTCAACAATGCACGTACAGTACTTAGTTTTTTACCACCGGAACCTTAGATAAAATGTTAGATACACACGTACATATACATATATACGCATATAAATATATATATATATATATATATATATATATATATATATATATATATATATATATGCATATATATATATATATATATATATATATATATATATATATATATATATATATATATATATATATATATATATATATATATATATATATATATATATATATATATATATATATATATATATATATATATATACAATAAGCAGACCACATGTCAGGTGCTCAAGATTGGTTTGTTTCAATCCAATTTATCAACTTGACATCACTGTGTGGTTCGTTGCTGAATATTGTCACGTGACCATAGCCTGGCTCAGCGTCATCTGCTTGCAATATGTTAAAGCCTTGACCGGTATTCATTAATTCAATATATCACCAGGGCTAACCATGAAACGCCTACTTACATAAACTTATATCCAATTCATCAAGCATTCAGAAACAATTCTCCTGGGGGATGCTTATGACGCTACTCAATTTGTAGCCAGTGTCTTACACCGTGTTTCTCAATGTTCCTTTCTTTAGATTTCTAAGTAGCATGGAGTTAATTATTTGAGATATGGCTAAATGAAATCCGAGGATTTGAGGATGGATTGCTGAAGTCCAATCAATTGTAATTAATTAAAGGTTTAGATAAACCAGACATGGTGCAATGTCGGACTCCAGAAATAATTGCCTGGCTTGCAAAAGCTATTCCATGTCATCTTAAAAAATTATTAATTGTTAATTTACTGGGGGGGGGAGGGGGTGTTTAATCCGTCGGTAAGTAGGAAGTATATGTTATTCCTTTGACTGTTGGGACGATGCAGATGTATTACCCGAGAGGGAGACTGGACTGCATAGACTTAATATATAACTTCAACATCAAACGCGTGTTATTAGTGTCCATGCCCGCCAATGTATGCTAAAATAATTATGTTTGTCTCTATAATTTGGAAAAATATGCTATTTTAATCTGGTATTACGTAAATTTAAATACAAGAGAGGCTTTAGATCAGCTATCATTTTCAGAGTGAGTTAATAGCAATAATTGAAATCATGATTAATAACCATCTCGATGATGACTTAATTGGGTCAACACGATGTCATTGATGATGTAAGAACGTACACCACGCAACCGAATGTTTGGATTCAGCAGCTGAAGTTTCGTGGGTTTAGCAGGTGATGTCCTCCTTCGTCATAAGTAATAACGCCACAACATTTGATGAATGATCTGTGCGACTGTGAACCACTGTTTCTTGCGCACTTGGTACTTCAACAAGTTGGCGGCTTTGCAAAACCCTAGGAAGGCTTTGCGAGGCCATTAGACCGCTAATCGGATCAATCCAATGGCTATTCTAATTCACTTGATCAGTTCATGATTATTTGATGCAAACAATATGCGTATGGCTCATCAGAGTGCTGACTCATTTGGTAAAGCCATGAGTGGTTTAAATGCAGGATGGGTCTTAACCATGGAGGACGGAATTAGAGCTGCCAGACTAGAGAATTACATATTAAAACATGGGCAGGTTAACTATGTACTATCGCGGGTTTCCTTTGATGACGAAGGTGCCTGTATGCATGATATAACAGGCTGAGCCGGGATGTAAAATGAGAGAGTTGTTAGTCGCTATTATCAGCAGAATAAGTCAATTATAGCAGTATTTCAGTCAGGAAGAACACCTCTTCTCCTGTCGCTCTGTTCTGCTGATTGTTACCTGAATTCTACCAATCACAAAATGATTGTATTTTGTTTAGCGTTCTTCCTTGCTGATTGGAGCAGCTGCTGTATTTACATCGGCAGTATGTCATTATTTTCTTAATGGTATTCTGTTTTCTGCGAAAACCACAATTCAACTAATACCCGGCATTCATTGCTCTTCCTTATGGCCATGAACAATTGCGCTTCCGTTCTTTCCATGTAACAAATGGCAGACGATATTTACACGGCACTATATCGATGTTTTCCTTCATAGTGTTTGGGTCATTTTATATTTATGCAAGCGATGCCTCATTAAACTATGGATTGTAATGGGTGGCGGTACAATATGTATATTCTTTAATACACAGTGCCGCCTTTGTTACAGACAGACGTATACACTCACCAGGGTTAAGGTTGTCACGACTACCGTTAAACATGCGATAATCAGCGAGTTACTTCTTTGTTCGGACAAACAGCCTGAGAGCCACAGAGCTATCTGTTGGTCATGCATGAAAGATTCAGAGAGCTGAATGGTTTGGTTGGTGAGATGACCTTGAAGATGACATTGAGAGCCACTTACAAAGGATGAAAAGGGTCATCATGGTATAGTGCTTTATATTAAATCAATCAAATGTATATGCATGAATAATGAAAACTAATCCAATATCAATCTTATGTAGCTTCACTCTAAGCGGCTTCAATATATGTCCAAGCTTAAGCTAATCATGGGAATGATTAGACATGAGATGAGATAATTTATTAACCCTATTCGGGAATTTGCTTTACAGTCTACAATTGACTCGTGTCTCACTGTCACTCTCCTCGTGTCCCAGCCCCTGCTAGGCCCGTGTTTTGGCAGGAAAATTCCAGATGGCGCTGGAAGACGGGTGCTGTGATGAAGAAGCATGTGACCCGCAGATATCGAGCACGCCTGTGTTCCTATAACCCTTTCATGCTCTTAGATACTTCTGAATAATGACTTGGAATCAATATCATGGCGTATCCCGTTTGATTCGGAAATCCAGAGGATGGCAAGTGATCCGGTCATGATATAAGCTGCAGCTCTGCATGACCGCTCGATGGTGCTGGGTTCTGTGTGGTGGTGGCGGCGATCTGTGTAGTGGCGCCCCCCCCCCCCACACGCCTTCTGCCTCCTTCATATGCTTTGTGATGGTATCGTATGTACCATTTGTTTCATTAATGGACGAGGTGAGACCCATCGAACGTCCATTTGTACATTCATTCACCGTTATTCAGTTTTACCGCAGCGAAAAGAAAGTCTCATTGCCCCTCGCGAGAGGAATAATTGATGTGGGAAAAACTCTTTGGGCCAATGTGTGCTGCAAATACCTTGTGTAGAGTTTTCAGCCTCACAGAGCAAGCCGTACCCAAATATACTAGCCCAACGGAGGTTTCTTACGTCATTTGCCAAAATAGTCACGTGTTATAGGGATAGGCGCCATAAGTGGATTTGGGGAGGGAACCGGGATATAAAACTAACAATTCCGATGAAGGTAGCCAATCTTTATTATCGCTTTAGATGTTATACGCATATTGATGGAATTATAATTGGACACTGACGCATGGGACTTATGGGAGTTTCTCCAGCAGATGGAGCTTCGTGGGGGAGTAAGGGAGCTACCCTTGAGCGTTATTTGGCTTTAAGCCAATCAATGCGATATGTATTCCGATCCAATCAATGGTATGACGACTCTTTAAACCCACGAGGTAGAATATTAATTCATCTTGCTCATCACGCTGTCCGGCTGAATGGCTCTAGATTGTTTTTAATCCCCAAAATGGCCGACCATACTTGCCTCATTGCTCATCCGTCTTCACCTTATACAGCTGTACAACAAATGGTGGGGTATATTTACAGTGCAATGTGTAATTTTTACCATGTTGCTCATTTTCTTGGGTAAACCGTAATTAATATGCATTCATATGATGCCCCATGGCACTCTTTTATATCCCTATCTCATATAACTCACGTGAGAACTATTCTAACCCAAGTAATGACGTTTTGACTTTAAGCGTTTAAGTATAGCACAATGCTGGCCAAGTTAAAGGCACGATGGGACTTAACCATAGATGACTGAACCTGCGTGGGCAGACTTGTGAAGTATATATACAAGACTCGTTGGATATAATATGGATACCAATGCATTGGTGCATTAAAGTGCCTATCGCACAAAAAATGATGTCATTTTTTTCGCCAGATTACGGAAATATAACCCGGAAGTACCTATTCTGTCTACGTATCAGTCGTCAAAGTCCGGCGTATCGAGACGACGAGCTGATAAATAATTAATCGCCTCCGCGTGATGTCAGCTCCGGTATTTTTTTCGTTGCGAGGCGCGATCTGCGCTACGATTAGCGCAAAAGGGCTGCTGGTAATTTTGCTAACCAGAAATGAGCGATTCTCCGATGAAGAGATAAATGACACCGGCGATGTCACTGCTGCGCCTGGGACAACGGGGAACTCCCTGCGTCTCTGAGAACGGGCGTACTTTACTGACGTCACACGCCTGGGTGTGACCTAGATAATGGCTGCCGCAGCGTTTTGTCGGGCGCGCTAATTGAACTGACATTTTATCAAATTTTGGCCTCAAATTGATCACATTATGAATTGATTTCAGCGAAGTACCTATAACCGTGCGATAGGCACTTTAACCATGCGCTGTGGTGGTGTTTGGTTTAGACGACGAAGTTGCTGCTATGACTGACGTCACACCTGTAGCCGTGATATTAATGAAAAGATTGAGAGACTTGGCATTTATATAATCAGGTGGAGTATATTATAGCTGCCTATCATTCATAACGAGAGGTGGGTCGCTTGTCGCTCTGTCCTGTAGATTGGTTTTCAGTTCCCTTTTCCAATAAACCATTTACATCTATTCAACCGATACCATTTTTATGGGCTTTGATGCCCGGTGCCTGCTTTAAAATGCACAGATTTATATACTAACCAGGGTTCAGAATGGTACAAAGAAGTTATATTATAACATGTTATAACGTCGCTGTTCTGCTAGGACAAACCGCCGGGTGTCTTGGAACTGTCACGTAAAGATGATGCATGAACGATTAAATACTGGTGCATTGAGGATCCATTGTTTAGATACATCATCTGAACAGTTAGATACACGAGTTTGCTCTTGTGAACCACTTCAAAAGGATGAAAGAGATAATGGTGCCCGATTGCTAATTGCAAGACAAATATTATTTCTATGCATATCCCGTCAATGCTATTTAATGAGAAAGTCACCGACGCTAATCCTTCACTGTTATCATGACCAAACAATATTCGAGTTAACTATTTGGATTTATGCACCAATTCAAAGATGAATTGATCACCTATGGCATCTAAAACTCATCAGGCTAGTGTAGGATTCACGATGGACTTACGTACCAATAATGTTACAAACATAAAATTATAAAAAGTGCACCAATGCTGTGATCTTTAAGACTGAGTAAGCATGGAATGTGACGAAATATATACGTTCTCAATGTGCACCGACTGAATCAAACGTTAGAACGTATGGTATTACCAACACTGTGATGCTGACAAGCATGCAGCGATGTTTTCTCTCCCATTTATGAAGTTATATGCTCATTTGGTTCAGTGTCATCAACTTAATAGCGTTTTCAATAGAAGGCGTAGTTTTAAATATACACATAGGTCGTTAACCACGCGCGCAGTTAGATATGTGATGAGCAAGCGCATATGAGTGACGACATTGTGTGGTAATTAAATGAGTAGGGTCACTCGGCTCCTCGAGAAAGAACGTTCGCCATCTGTTTGCTACTGTGCTCAGTAATTCAATAAAGCTACAGGATTACCCAAGAAACGCCCACTCACAATTACCCAGCGGATGTACTCTAATGATGACAATCAATTTTACAACCGAACAAAATTGGCTTTCTGCTTGAGATTTATGAATGCAAACTTAATTTTATAATTAGCAGGTCTGTATATAGCATACCAGTTATAGATGGACGCCGACTTCCAAAAAACACACGCTCTGTGCGTATAAATTCTCTTCTTGCTCATCACAACTATTACACCTTAATGGCCTGGATTCCTGCTCATTGCGGAATCCAGGAAAAGGAAACTGCAGACTCAGAAACCTAAAAATATCGTTCTAACACCTTTATCCAACCCATAACCTTAGATCTAAACACACACTATTCTATCATAAATAAACACTTCACTCAAACCTAGCAAGACGAGTGGAACAACAACTCCTCAACCTTCAATTTCATTTAATCCACAATAGACAATAAATTCCATAAATTCAGTAATAACATCTTTTCCAAAAAAAAAAGATTTTAACATTAATTGCATTAGATAACCCCCCACTACACTACTACTAAAGCAAACACTATCGCCCCTTACATCCCAACCCTATGTGTCATTATTGTCCTTTGCCAGAAACCTCTCCTCACTTCTTCTTTTAATGCCCCAATTACTCAACCTCCGCATCCCACTCATCAACAAACTTAACTCCCTTAATCATACACTAAACATCCATAACTTGTTTCAACAAGATATCATTAAATACACCATCTCATACATTCATTTTGAATGTATGAAACGTTTTGTATCGACCCACCCACTTTCATCAAACCCATTATAACTCACTGACTGTTCAATCATTCTCTGTTCACCTTTTAGTTATTTTCTTCTATCCCTCACAATTTTTTTCTATCCAGGAACCTCCAAAGTCCATATAAGTAGTTTTTTGTTTAACAGTACGTGGCCCATAGTTGCCGAACTGCTTTACCTTGATATAACAACAACAACAACAACAACAACAACTACAACAGCAACAGCTCTCTCTCTCCCTCGGAACTAGGAGGCCCGCACGCCTGCAGGAAGAAACCAACAGCCAGGGCGTGGTCAAGTGTTGAAGTACTCGTAATCGTATTGGACAATATTAGGCCAGTTTCGAATTGTTTTCTTAATATTACCATGATCAGTCGATTTTGTGGATATTTGTTAACTTTTTTATGTTACACGATATAGGACGAAATTTTCCGATTTTTTGTTGTAAATAGTCAGCATCAATGATGCGCAGAACCCAGAGGTTTTGTTTTTACCTTGACCTAAGGTCATTGTTATCGGAAAATATACGTAATAGTAAAAAACAAAAGTTTCATGAATGTTCGAGCTCTTATAAATTTGTCAATACATGTTCGATGGTTACAAAGATTGGGTCATATGTTGTCAGAAATAGCTTCAGTCGCATCCTAAGATTTCGTTGATTTCGATGACGTCACTTCCGGTAACGAGCACACCAACGTTTATGAAATAACCCACAGGTTTAGTTCCTAATATCTCTAGGATTATGCATGCTAATGACGTCACTTCCGGTTCGGAACACATTTACGTTCCAGCTTAAATGAAATCGGAAGTTAACGATGAAGATGAAAATGGTGATTAAGAAGAGAATGATGATAGTGTTCATGATGATGATGATCATGGTTATGGCATAATAGTGATACTGATGGCCAGGATGATGGTGATTACGATCATGATTACCTACCTACCTACCTACCTGCCTATCTACCTGCCTACCTAGCTACCTAGCTACCTACCTAGCTACCTAGCTATACCTATCTATCTACCTACCTGCCTGCCTACCTACCTACCCTACCTACCTACCTACCTACCTACCTACCTACCTACCTACCTACCTACCTACCTACCTACCTACCTACCTACCTACCTACCTACCTACCTACCTACCTACCTACCTACCTACCTACCCTACCTACCTACCTACCTACCTACCTGCCTGCCTGCCTGCCTGCCTGCCTGCCTGCCTGCCTGCCTGCCTGCCTGCCTGCCTGCCTGCCTACCTACCTACCTACCTACCTACCTACCTACCTACCTACCTACCTACCTACCTACCTACCTACCTACCTGCCTGCCTGCCTGTCTGCCTGCCTGCCTGCCTGCCTGCCTGCCCTTGCCTACTTGCCTGCCTGCCTGCCTGCCTGCTGCCTGCCTGCCTGCCTGCTTGCCTGCCTGCCTGCCTGTCTGTCTGCTCGACCGGTCGTAACCTTGGACATGACTACTGAGCACTTAAAACATCATACTGCTCGTAGACATGTCTACCGAACGCTTACAACATCATACTTCACGCAGACATGGCTACAGAACGCTTACAACATCATACTTCACGCAGACATGGCTACAGAGCGCTTACAACATCATACTTCACGAAGATATAAACAGCCGACCTTCTAAAATATGCATTCCTTTTCCTAAAGTTAGTTTGCATTTCCGTTCCGCTGTGGACATCGTTTACTTACATGGCAGTACGTCAATATAGTTTTCTTCACGGGTTTTAGGTTCCTGGAAAAAACATTACTGATTTCCATTCAACTAATGACCAATGGCTAGCTATGAATACTCAAAACGTTGATTAATCTCGGTTGAATAGATGACAGCCCCATATTTATTTGCTTTGATGCTCTATGTCTCCTTTGTTATGCCCAGATATGGACACTAACTGATGAACACGGGGCAATCCGCGCCTCGCCGCTCTGCAAGGACAAACCGTACATAGAGCTGTCTGATGATGAGGCATAAATTATTTAACACGTATTTAGTGGCACACAAGGCTGGGTGGCGTCCGGATACAGCAGCTGAAGCGGAAAAGATAGAAAGGGGCCGATAGATAATGGCGCCTGGTAGTTATGCATTAAATAAATCAAATTTATATGCATATTGCATTTATTATATTCCACAAGAAAAGTCCTATAGTATTAACACGTCCAAACCAAGAGGGATTTTATTATCCGTACACAGAGTTTTGAGTAAGGGACAAAATATTTAGAAAGAGGCATCTGTCATAAGATGTAGCAAATGTTCCCAATTGGACAATCAACTGTAGTACCCAATGCTAGGTAAATATGGTAATAACCAAATCATAGTTTTACCGTACTAGGCAAACTGCATTCCACAATAAGCATGTCAATTTATATCATACCAGGAATTAGGGGACTCATCCCAACAATTCTCATGGTGCTTTAGCGCTAAGCGATTCTGTCAGGTGCGCTTGGTGCTATTAATATGCGGTCCAGTTACAACGTTCAATCGACTAAACAATTATCTTAATCACGGATAATGCTTGAACAATATGAAAGAACAATGCGATATCTCGAGATAGCATTTACTGAACGTTCTCTGCATACGTACGATTTATATGATACATATGTATATAACATATAGGCATGGACCTGGCTCATTAAGGTAAAATTTCTTTTGGGAATCTCCAAAATGTCACTCAATTTACAGCCAGTGTCTCCACTGAATTAATCAATGATAAATGCTTTAGGATACCAATTATCTCCTGATGTCTTCATCAACAAGGCTTAATAAAACAAATACCAATAAAGTTGAAGGTATATTGTGAATCCAGTTATGGTGTAATGTCGATCGAACTCCTGAATGGTATTACCTCATAAGAATGCTTACTCTTGGTGTGAAAGCCAATTTATTCATGGTGTTTTCATCTGCTATAAATTATTCATTTTGCCTGGCAGGAATGTATTCTATAAATCTGGCAACTGGGATACATCTGATTGATTAACTTTGCAGATGCATTCGTTAGATTTATCCCGGCAAATAAAATCTTAGATCGGACTACAAAGCCTGAATGCATCACACTACAACGTGTCAGGGACGCGTTACTAGACTCCACGCACGCACATGGGTACTGCCGACACTTGTTCATTGTTTTAAGCAACGTAGGGACCATCTATTTTGTTCACATAAATTCTCTGTTTTTTCAGATCTACCGAGAATTCCAGTATATATGCATTGATATCCAGGAGTTTGTATGATCGTTATGGTTGGGGAAGGCAGTAAACTAGATTGGCACAAGCGCCAACGGCATGACTTCCAACGGCAAGTTGGACGACCAGCAATACGGTATCAACAATATTACACGAACAAATGTTATTTCTAAACAAAATGAATATTTGACCTATTAGTTCAGCATTCGGGACTGTGATTGCGCCTTGTTTACATAAAGTAAGGTTGGTGTTAAGGCACCCTACGCGCCGCACCCGTTTACGATAGATGTCAACATGACCCCTTAGCCAAGTCAATGCAGAGCCGCCGAGGGAAGCGATGAATGCCTCTGGTCGATTATGTTAAGTTTGGCCTACTCAGACATGTAGAGCCTGTTGAAAGCCTACTCCTAAGCTGACGCAGAAGAAAACATTCAAACTAAGCGTCCTTTTTACTGTTTATTTTACTGTGACTGCTTAAAATACTGTTATAATCATTATCACGAGGCCAAGAATTTTGTCCGCCTATTCCATGCTACGATAATTGCATGTAATTCGTATGTTTGTAACTGCAGTAGTTATGGAGGATATAGTTACATAAAATTGGGGAAAAAATCGACGAAAAATCGATCCCATAAGCCTCCAACACTGCGCATGCGCGTCAAGCTAGATCGGTAGTTGTGTCTCAACTTGATCAATCATTCCCCAAAATTTCATGTTGATATGTCCTGCCGTTCCGGAGAAAAGCCCGAACAAATGAGGCTGGAGAAAAAAACCCAAAAACTATCGTTTGAAGATAATAAGACCAATGTCCTCGTATGAAACCGGCGACACGAACGGACCTGTCCGTCGACGGTATTGATAAATATTGAGGCTGCTTCATTAAACACCGATGCATATGTGTTGCCGGGTAACGTGTATGAGCCTGGTCGGACTCACCAATAATGATGGATATCTGTTGCCATTCAACAAATCGATGACAATTTAATTACACAGCAAAGGCTTAATTTGCAGGCAACAAAGCTAATGATTGAGCATAGTATTATCACGCATAAGAGGAATGAAGCATAAGAGCGTTATACACTTAGGAGCATAACCAATAACGACCGTTTCTATGCGCTGCGATTGCATGTCAATAATGGAAGCTGCAATAACATATATAAGCATCCTCGAATAAGGTGAAGCCCCTTTGATCCAATAAAGTGTGATCCATTGAAATCTTAAGTTTTATAAATGCACAACCACGGACAGTAGTCGCTTGGGAGATATAATAATGCTTTGGAGTAGCGTTATTTTTCTGATCGTTTCCACAATATGGTATTTTTTCTATAGTTGAATATGACAGTAAAACATTGTCGACTGTTTCAATCTCTTGGGAAGAGCCACTCCGTGGCTTAACTTTGGGTTCCCATCAATTGCTAGTGTCATGTCATCACTTTTGAAAAGGAATTATCTGAAAGCAATGTTTATTAATATGGTGACACATGTAGGTTTGGGGAAGGAAGTTCGATCGAAATTCAACAATTTATTGCATCATACAGCTCACTATGTGATATGCGTCCCGTGATGGGGTGATTTCCGGTGCTCCCTCATCTCCCCAATAGTGAGTTTACAATAACCAACCTAAGCAATATGACTGCTACTCTTTCCTATTCTATCCACAGTTAACCGCTATTCCAATACATGTGGTGACTATTCTGACCCAAGTGATGGCTAGTTGATGCAGAGCGTTTAGGTACAACCCATCAAAATGCTAATCCATTTGATAAAAGCATTCGATGTCAGAAGCATGAGAGAACTAAACCATAATGCATTGCATCGTTGTAGCCAGGCGAGTGAACTATACATTGTGAGGGATGTACAGTTAAGCGTGTTTGAAGATACTGTCGGTACTTAAACGACTGACGTCATATGTTGCACCATGAGTTAGAAAGAATGAGAGACTCGTCGTTAACCATTACTTTGTAGCCGGTAATGTCTGTTATAGCAGCCAATCTATCATGTGTAGAGAATGTTTTTCCGCATTGCTCTCACGTAGGCACGCAACATTTGTTTCCATTTTTACCCATGGAACAAATGACACGCAATATTTACACGGCAGTACGCGGATGTGTGCTGAAACAACCCTATGTCAATATTTTGCCAACGGTCGAGGGGCAACACTCTTTACATCCATTCAAACGATGTCCAACGGTGTTTAGTGGAAACAGGCAAATTAACTTGAATAGCGAATGCCATTGTTATATAATCAATACTGCCAGTGGTAAATACAGCAGCCAGTATAATGGGTAGGACAGCTGAGACTCATCCATGCCGCAGTGTATAGCTATGTTGTCCCACTTGCTGTTGAGCATGCGATACACCGCGCGACACTGCTGTATGCAATATGTGAAAGAAATCCTTACATGCATGTTCCACAATACAAAGGTTTCAACCCATATGTGAAATATATACCCTTCACATGAACCTTACAATGAACAGATTAAAGCAAATGTGGATTGGTAAATGACCTTTAGCATTAATGACCTTTAGGATTAATGACCTTTAGGATTAATGACCTTTAGGATTAATGACCTTTAGGATTAATGACCTTTAGCATTAATGACCTACAGCATTTATGACCTTTAGCATTAATGCACTCAGCCAATTACAATCGGTGGTCAATTAGTGTATGCAGCTTCTGGGGCCTGGTCAGTAAAAGATACTTAAGCCTTCATATTGCTCGGTTTGACAATCACACGAATTCTCATTGACAGAAACCAAGTTATGATAGGACCTTCTTCCCAACGATGACTGCCTAATAACAACCAATTTTCGTCCACTTTATCTATGACATTAAACAGCATGAAGAAAGTTCTAGTGAGAACTTGGCGATTCACGAATCTTCAAATTGCAGCAGCATCTCCGTATTGAAGCAATACCATGTAAATCTACTCTGCTGTTGCTTGTAAATATATGCAAATGGGAATGCTGTTTGTCAGCGTTTCCTGTTCAGCGCATCTGTAAAAAGCTTGGCAAGCCATTCCCACAGAGGACCGCAATTCACTTAGCCAATGAATAAGTAATGCTAAAGAGTACTTAGTGGCATTTGTTCAGGACGAAGGCTTATCCTACAGGGACAACCCTGTCTAGCATAATATATGGGAAAAGAGAAGCACGTTGATCGTTGCTTGCAATTATTCAATCGGTAAGTGGTATTAGCATAACATATGGGAAAAGAGAAACACGTCGCATAGATTGCGGCCGGTAAGGGCAAGTGTCCCAAGTTAGTCCATGAAAGAATACATACCCTGGACACGTTATCGACAAAAAAATCGAAAAGGTCAAACAGAATACTAATGTCCGATGATGTAGTCAAAATACCATGAACACACTCAATCATTATCAGTAGGGATCCAATTTTTGCCAGTCACTTCATTTTAAGCGATGGATCAAATTAACCCGATGATCAGTAGGGAAAAGAATCAACGTTAATGGGGTGGGGCACACGCATCTAGTATACCTGTACCATAGTTATTTTGGTGTGAGTCGCAAAATCGTTGCTTCCAATTATCCAATCTGTAAGTGCTATTACCACACCCGCACAAATACGTCCAATATTTGACACATGAAGTTTGGCGAATGCCGAGCAACACGTCTAGACTAACTTATTAGAGATTGTATGAACTGTGGAGTTGAAGATGGAGCCCGCGAAACCAGATTGTCGTAATTGTCACGATTGATCATTGGCATGACCGGAGACGCTGCAGATCGACGCATGCGCAGTCGCAACCACGAACTCGCTTATTAGAGGTCACAACGACTGTAGGTCATAACGTTTTCGTTGTGTAGTAATAACGCAGTCATGTCAGAAAGACCTCGATGTGTGCAGGGACTTGGGCGCACCCGAGGTCTTTTTTCATGCTAAACAAATCGATCTTGATAGTTTGTATAACATCAATACATTTTTACAACATTGCTAACAATTAGCGTATCAACAGCGCTGATTCGTCTGCTACAACATAATCGACAAACTTAATTGCTTCCTCCACAAACAAAATGTATTGCTTTTGTTATCTAAGATATCAAGATCGATTAGTTAATAGTATAATCTGATACTAGGCAAGGCACTCGCCCCTGGTGTTTTGATGATCTGATGCCTCATTACAGCGGGGATGTGAGAGATCAAAAGAAGTAAATAGCGCGGACGCTGTCAGAGGCGAAGTTTCTTTGCCTAAATCTGATACATACCACCAGCAATAATGCTACAATTAGGACAGTTTATACAAATATCACCTGTCGACCGGGGCTAGCAGCCAACTGCCAAATCCCAGCAGCAAATATTCTACATCCAACAAACATTACCGCTACAAATACACCAACACAATAGCAACATCCAAAACACTAGAATGCTTCTATCTTCCTAATGGTGTGGGCAATGGCATTGTACCAAGTAGGGAATGGTGTCCAAACATCACAATCAATCCCACCATAGCCCTATAAAAAAAGCAAACATATAAAAAAACTGTTCAATCTTCATTGTTCATACTGAAAACATTTCTGTTATTTAGGGCCTTACCTTACAAACTTTGTAACATGTTATGGCTTAAACCAGAGGTCAATTATTCAAAACGAAAATACCTGAGAAATTAAGATAAGCATCCTAAAGTATAAGAAAAAAATCTGTTTATTTCTTATATATGATCTTAATAGAATAACAGTAGAATGTATAATGATACCAAATATAAATCTCAAACAAGACATATAACACCACAGGACTTGTCATGGCATGCTGTGGATGTTAAATCCTCATCAACAGAAATTACTGGGTCTTGAACCTTGATCAGCAATGACCTTGACATTGTAATGACCTTTGACCCTCCTAGATAAATAACCACTGACGTGTAAGAAAGCAGCACGCAATACCCAAGATAGTGAGCAGATTATCATCAGTTTTAGCAGATCTCATTCTCTTAGATGTACAGAGTCAAGGAACAAACAATCAAAGGAGAACATTTTTTTCCTGAATTATGCAGAGAGATAACTGTGATCAGCTGGAATGTGGAAGACAACAAAAAAACTCCTGTAATGGGAAGAATGTGGAGAAAATGTAGAGATTGTCAGCTGGTTCGAATGTAAAGCAGTTAATTAATACACCATCTGTAGTAATTATGCATACAAGAGATTCATTTCAACGACTTTTCATGCATTTAGTACACAATAACAGATGCTAAATAACTTTACACAATAAGATATATGTTTGGAAAATGCACAATAGTAGAAGTATACAAAACCCCCTGTAAGTCAAAAGCAATTTAAATACACTGACTATTCAAAGCTCCACACTGCTGTATAAGTTATCTTTTATCAATAAAAATCCTTTGTGATGGTCCCAGTTGCACGCAAGACTTTGTCTGACTACACAAAAACATAAGGAGTAAAATTATTCAGAAAACAATTAACCCTAAGCATATTGATCTAATATAGTGTCACTATATAACACACCTATGGTCCCATTCCACCCAATATCAACAACTAACAAACCACTTTTCTAGTATCGCTATTCAAACAGATGATATAAAAATTGTAACAGAGATATCTGAAGTAGAAAATGATCAACACAAGAAAAAAAATCTATTGTGCAATTCACAGGTCATGTCAAAACACTCCAACAAGATTTCTTTAAGAAAACATACAAATGCATCAACTTGTGCTGAGATAAATTTCATCCAGATCACAATCACACACAACAAAAATTGTAATATTAGTCAATGCAATGAGGGGGGTTTTGAGATCCCCCCTATAGCATGTTTCTACTTCAAGTGTGAACAGATCTTTAACATTAAAAATACAATGCAACGTTGCTATGGCAACAATAACAGTAGTGTAATTCCATCCAGACTGTGACTTTCAAACAAGCAAACAAAAAATAAACCTTTACAGGTGATAAGCACAGACATCATAGGTTATAGGAACGAGACCCGATTGCAAGTGGAATGAATTAGTCACTTTGAGAAAAGATAAATGTACAACAATTGCACCAATCATGGAAAGTCAGTCAGTATGTTGGTTAATTCAAGCATTGGTTACCTAGGTAACGCAGTCATATTTATTGTGGAGCTGAGTTAAAATAAACGCTTATCCTTCTTAAGCTGTTGCTGTTTCCAGACTGGGAGCGTCACAAACTTGGCATAATTCATTCCAAACACTTGGTTAAACTCTTCTTCACTCAGATGTTTCTGAAAATTGGAAGATTTCTCTGATTAAATGTGTGCTTACATTTTCCAATGATCCAGATTGAATTAATATTTGAAATAGTCAACAATGTTTTAAATGTGCTGTTATAAGATTTCGAGGTGAATGTTTTATGAACATTACAATCATATGCACCTTAAGTCCATGACGACATCTGAGGATCAATTTTGTAAAACAGCCATAATAGCTAATATTTACATTGATAATATTTAACCCAGCTTCCTGTATGGCATGGGTCAATTGTTGGAGCTTTAAAATTGATACACGTTTCTTCCATGTTATAAGTACCTCTTTGTGGCCGAGGTCGATGCCCTCTGGAAGGTTAGTGTTGTCAGACAAGTCCATGTAGGAAAACTTCATGATATCACTGAAGGAAGCCTCCCCATGAGACTGTCTCTTCTGCAAAAACAAATCAATATATACAGAACATATATACCCTTGGAGATTTAAATATATATATATATATACCATGTATATGTATATATATATGTATGTATATATATATATATATATTTGTGTGTGTGTGTGTGTTTTGATCATTTACATGGTAATAACTGCTATATCCATTAAATAGCATATGCCAATCTACATAGCAAGACTCAATAGAATAGGTTGGTTTCTACTTAATAAATTAAATGGTGATGCTAGCGCTATGCAATGGCTGAAGGCCACCTGTTACAGCAAATCCAGTGCATGACACGTTTGCCTCTTCTATCAGAATACAAAAGATCATTCTTTAAATATTAGGTTCACTGATCACAGCCTGAATAACTGACCCAAATAAACTGACCAGCGGTAAACTGACCAGTGGTAAACTGACCAGCGGTAAAATGACCAGTGGTATAAATTATGATAAGCAACATATAATATCTATCATACAAACAACAATAATAATGTCTAGCTAAAATATAGACTTAATTAAAAAGCAAGGTCACACATGACAATCAGTAAATAGGCTTGACTTCAATAAGGATATTTGTTGAGGACATTGATAGGACGGAAGGGAGAAGCGAACATGAATAAATTACTGAGAACCACTTGCCTCTGCTAGAGCCTTCACGAGAGTAGAGAGCATCAAATAAAATACAGTTCTTATGTAAAAAATACACATGCTTCATTGGTATATTTCTCTAAGATACATATAAATTATAAACTAAAAGGTACTGTTTTGCTAGGGTGAGGTAATAATGAATATTTGATAATTTATCTTATTTGAATGTTAATTTAATGGATGTTTCTACTTTGACAATGTAACAGACGGTGCATATGTTTCGTAAAAGAAACTGCGTTTTTAATAACGGCTGTCTTCACAGTGAAAAGTGGCTGTAGTATTCAGAAAAAACCCCACACTACAGTCCAGTGGTTAAGGGATACACAAGTCAATTACAAACATATGTGAAATATCAAATTGAATTTTTTAACATCACTTGATAAGGAGGCTATCGAGAAAGGAAATAGTTAGTGATAGGTTAAAGATTTCAGCTTCCAAATAGAAAAGTTGCTATGCACTACTTTGTAATGCAACAATATCACAAGGTGGTATTGAAAATTGATAGTGCTCAACAGTTATGTAAATGTTAATGAGATGAATAAATTATGTAAAACAGTTGAATGCTGATAGGATGGCACTTACCGCGCGCACACTCTCCATGCCCATGTTCTTTTCTCCCATCTCTTTCTTCAGCTCCTGGTAGGATTTCCCGTCCTGTCAACGAGAACGTAAATAACGCAGGTTTGTAATGAAGCAATCAAGGAAATTACAGGAGTAAATTCTTTCTTTTTTTTTAATATAAGGCACAGACAACTGATACAATGGACCTCTAGTTGGTTCGGAGCAATACAGTGTTACTTTATGTCTGTGGTGTTAATGACAACAAATGAATTGAATCAGATCAAAACATTCAATGAATAGTAATTTTGGATAATCAAATTAGGTATTGCTGTACCTATCTATACATATCCTAGGGGGGCAGATTGCAAGTATCATGAAGATTCAATGTAAAGTAAATGTTTTGTTGATCCATAAAGCTTGTATTCTGTCCCTCTGCAATGCTTAACATGGGCAGTGTGCTAGCTAGTACAAACACTACTGTAAATTAATTATGCCACAACAGCTTGGGATAGCTAGCTCATCAAACCTCGTCGTACTTAACTCTCAAGAGCAACACACACACACTCAAAGCAGAGAAATCTATGCATAGATATCTCCAACATTAGAACCAACAAGGAAGTGTTTTTTATGAAGAAGACCAAGTACGTACACTCCACATGCTTGTATCCCACACACCAAAGAACCCGGTGAAGTCAGGCCCTTCAAAGCCCTGTTTGATCAGCATAATAGGAGTGTCAGGGTCACGACCTGTAGGGTCAGCATCGCAATATTCCTGCAAACAAATAGTCCAATCTTGAAATCAAATGAGATGATTGTAATACTCACGCACACCATTGGTTGATCTTGAATGTCTAACAGATCATTGCAATGCTTCTGCTAACAAGTTGTCCATTGTGAATTACAAACAGATCATTTCAATACTAGGGCAAAACAAATAATAATTTATACATATATACAATCTGAAACATTTATTTAGTAACTCATTCATTCAGGCCTGATCTTCAAGAAGTCCTAGGGAGACAAATTACAAATTGAAATCTTAGCCAGATAAAACATTATGAGGTCAATGGGAGATAAAAGATGGCTTAAGATCTGTCATATTATAGACTTTACATGAAAATAAATGCAAACAAGAGGCCAAAGGCCTTAAAGCTCTGCTACTTTTGACAAGATTTTCAAAAACAAGTTGAATCATGATGCTACGTAAGGTTTATATGATGCATGGGATATCCACAGGGGTTATAGGTCATGCAGAGCTGAATTTTAGTTCGCAAAGAACAATTATCATAGAAGTCTTATTTGAGGCAGCTTATGTGCTTTATAAGAAACCTCACCATAGAAGTTTATGAATGGACAGACGGTATAAACAAACCTTGCTAGCGAGCAGCGCTAAAAATATAATATGTTGAAGTATATCATGTCAGGTAAAGGGAAGCTCAATATATCACTCGTTGAGGTATAAAATTAATGTGGCAATAGAAATATTAAAAACTCTAATTATACCCTTCATAGCGAGTGGTATAATTCCAAAGATCATGATGATGATAATGTATAATGAGAAATATATTTACTATGGCAGCATCCATGGCCATGGTTTTCTCATCCTGCCGTGCCTCACTACCCACCCACACAAACACGCTATCATAGGCATCCAGGATGAAGACGTCTTCTACCACTAAGTCTTGCTGTACAGTTAACAGAATTATGAACGTTTACTGTAAAATACAACATTTTCAAGGTCACCCTCAACATGCAAGGTCACATGGTGATATTGATGATAAATATCGCTATGGAAATATAGTACAGCAATGGTGATTGGTTGGAAATGAATATAAGTTATTGGATGTTATTTATCAACCCATCAAAATTTTATCAAAAACTGAATAAAGGTGATGAAATATTCGATTTAGAGACATCAAAACAGTGAGAAACTGAAAAATTTTCAAACATAAAATTTTAATGTGTTTATCATTCAAACATTGAACTAGGATAATATTTTTTGCAGTCAATCCCATAAAGATATCAACAGAAAAAAACTGATGAACATCAAACAGGTCATCAGTTATAAACAGAGACTTAATTAATTTAAATCACCATAATTCCCTGCCATCACCTACCATCATCCTATACAAAACCCCTAAAAGAACCTTATATCTGCTATAAAAGCTCACCTGAGAAAAATCCACAATTTGGTTGACGCTGAACACCCCTGAGGCATTGGAGCACTGGAACAGTCGGATGGGTTTGGCCTCGTTCTCGTTGGCAAGTCGGGGTTTGAGGAGTACTCTGTCTTACCTCCGAGGAGGCTCCAGAAGTCCTCCTTCTCCTGGCCCTCAATCATCATGATGTGACCTCTAAATGTTGGGGAAGCAGAATGTGATAAAAATGTTTCAATGGGAGATGACGTTATGTGAAATATTGGGGTAGTATCAACAAAAATTGTGCAATGTGTGAGGATGAATGTGGTGATAAGGCAAAACCTTTGCCAACTAGCCGCTGAGAAGGAAGTTTGACATGTAGATGTGTAGATCATTATCAAAGCTTGACAAGTGATCATGAAATGATATCAATGATATGAAATAACATCGAGATGTAGTGAAATGATAATTATCTCAAAATCAGGGTGTATTATAGGTAAGTGGGGGCTATGTTACCTTGATGGCTGTGATAATTATAATGATGGCAATGTGGATAATAATGTTAATGTGATGACATCATATGTCAGGCATATCAATGTGTTATTATTGTTAATCATATCATATTGCAGGGAGTAAATAGTGTAGGTGTGAATGATGATCGTAATTATTATCATATCATCATCATAATCATCTTTGCCATCATCATCATCATCATCATCATCATCAACACATCATCATCATTATTATTGAGGTCTCTATTGACTGACCTTGGTGAAACACTAGCCACGACCTTGGCCATCTCCCTCTCATCTCCAGTACAGCCTTTTCCTGCCCACACGAACACTGTCTTCTTCGAGAAGAGGACGAACACGTCATTGGAGTTGAGAGATGCAGCTATGCAAGGTACCTGGAATCAAGGCCGGATAATAATTATTTCAATAAAAATCTCACAAGCTTGTGCTAATGATGATTGAGGATGAAGAACACACCTGTGTTAATGATGAATGAGGATAAAGAACACACCAGTGCTAATGAGGATGATGAACACACCTGTGCTACTGATGAATGAGGATGATGAACACACCTGTGCTACTGATGAATGAGGATGTAGAACACACCTGTGCTAATGAGGATGATGACCACACTTGTGTTAATGATGAATGAGGAGGATGAACACACTTGTGCTAATGATGAATGAGGATGATGAACACACCTGTGCTAATGAGGATGATGAACACACCTGTGCTACTGATGAATGAGGATGAAGAACACACCTGTGCTAATGAGGATGATGAACACACCTGTGCTACTGATGAATGAGGATGTAGAACACACTTGTGCTAATGAGGATGATGAACACACTTGTGCAAATGATGAATGAGGATGAACACACCTGTACTAATGATAAAGTGAATGATGAACCCACCAGTATCAATAATGAATGAAGATGAAAAACACAAGTCTTGATGATGAATGGGAGCGGTGGACTCTCCTGTTTTAACGAGGAAACCAATGGAAAGCATCTGCGGTTATAATGGATGGGTACAAATTTCACACCTGTTCAGCTTTGGTGCTGTATTGACTGCGTCCCCTCACATGAAGCAGGTACGTGTCACCTGGACCCTCGTCCTGATTCTGACCCCATCCTGCTTTACCTCCCTCAAAGATGATCAACTTCCCTCTGAACATGGCCAGAAAGTGGTTTGGTTCTTTGCCATGTACAACTCGCACCTGTGGAAAAGTACATATCACATCATCACGTTTATCATCAAACAATTTTTAAGGGAACAAAACTGTACTAAGTTAAAAATGAATATACTGATGGTCTACTTTCACACAGATAATTGTGCTGCACTGTGATTGGTTGATATTCACACCTATATTAACATTAACCAGCCTAGTATAGCCATTCAATATTAACCAGCAATTCAACATTTAACTTTCCAAGACACATCCTTGCTTTCAGCCTGCTTCTTTCTAAAAACGTTCATTATACCCATGGATACTGTGGGTTGACATGTTGTCAGACGTGGTTTTAATAGAGATATAACCACACATGGGTGGTTATACAGTCACCTGTTTAGCAGCACCACCCAGGGTGTCATCCAGTTCAACTGTCTTCTTGGCAGCCACACCACGCTCGTCCTGGGTTGACTTACGCCCCTGTTGATCAAACAGCTAGTGAAATATTGGGATAAAAATAGATTATAAAGTCTTGAGACAGTAAAGGACGAATGGTGGTGAATAAATGAATGGTGGTGAATAAATGAATGGTGGTGAATAAATGAATGGTGGTGAATAAATGAAGCTAAGAATGATGCCATTACATTCCTCGTGGACTACCCCAGTGATATTCCATTAATATACTGATTGTTGTGAATGCTGAATGATTTAGGTGGGAATTGTGAAAATTAAGAATTATCTGACAAATATACAGGTTTATGCATTTCTCTCGCATACCAGGACAAATTAAGTAATACTCTCCTCGTATAGCTTTCCTTTTTTTCGGAGTCTTATATTTCAGCACATTCAATGTTGAGAAAAAATAAATATATGATGCATTATGCTAATGAACTTGCATGATATGCAAATGAGCCACAGCATTACACTGGAAAGGCGGCATTTAACACATACCAGCCAGAAGTAGATGATGTATGACTCCTTGCCGTTGACTAGGTAGGTGTACAGTATGATGTAGCTGTCACCGCCATAAAGCTGACCATCGTAGCGCTTGTCCACTTCAACCATCTCGTATGTATTGTCCTTACGCTCAATCCTCCAAATCTAACATAACACAACAATATTCACAATAAAAACAAAAAAAGTCATTCCTCCCCAAATGCCCCCACCAAGTTTTGAACCAGCAACCTTTTGATCACTCTATCCAATCACCCCACTAAGCCAACATACCCTCCCAATCTCACCTTCTTCACACCTGTCCCATCATCCACCATGCCTGTCTCACTAGCAACTTGGGGATTGTCAAACATTGTTGAAGCATCAAATTTGGTCTGGACTGTTTGAGCTGAAAATATACAATATATCTTCATTATCACTTGGGCTTGTACGGTTATTTGAAAGGTGTTCCATGAAAACAAAGCTGGGAAACGACAATCTGTCAGGGATATTGACTTTTACCCAGCTGCCCTTAACTCACTGACTTTGTAATAGATGTGATAAGATTCACAGGTTCCAGTAATACATCATTTTTCATGCACATATAATATGATTTTTGACGTGTTCCCTTGACTAACCTACATGGTTAAATATATGAAAAGCTGTTGACTTGCTCACAATTACCACTGCATAGCTGATAGATTTTAGGACTTGACTCACCTATGCGGTTGCCTTGGGGTTTTGAATTCATGGGCAGCTTAGGTTTTTCCCAGGTTTTGAAGAGAATTTTGAACTCTGCCGGCTCCCCTTTCTCATGCACCTTAGTCACCTGCACTCTGTCGCCATAATCTCTTTGTTTGATAAACGCCTGCAGTGGAGAAAACACAAATTCATCACAACTTGTACTAATGTGAGGTGGGGATGGTTAAATAATTGTATATTTAATTAACATGGCCATATAGTAATGGTTGACACATGACAATGTAGTCTTTAACCATTTACAACCAACGAGTTGACCGAGTCCAACTAACACAGTGCAAGCATAGATTTACAAACCCTAATCCTATATATGTCATAGGTGACCAAATTAATATCAAAATGAACACAAATATCAGGGTTTTACATCAGTGGTTTAGACTACACCAGAATGTTGACATCTGTACGAATTGCTTCTCAATATTGATTTTTCAATATTAAATGTCTATACTGTCTCTCAAGGTTTTGACTCACATTAGCATTGGCCATGCCCTCAGATTTCTCACGAGGAGATGCTTTACGTCCACACCAGCACCAGATGCCAGCCTCACCACAGTCTACGATGAAACAGTCCTTATTGACACACACAAATATAACCAATCATCTCAATCAAAGCATACTGTGAAATAGCAAAAATCTGAAAAAGAATATTCCCAATAATAATGGATTTGATTAGTGTATATATACATATAAGCACAAGTACACACACATAAGTAAAATATTTCAAATTGGTTCAGTCTTATTTCACCGAATATTCATTCCCCAACAACCTCTTTCTTTCAGCACTGACAGCTTAATAACAGATTCATATCAGTGGAAGGCTTCCCATAGCACAATATATCACCACTCCTACAGCATAGACTCCTCCCACTGTCCCTCCCACCTGATCTGCACAACCCCTCCCACCTGGCTTACTAACTAGCCCTGACCACCTGGCTCACACACTAGCTCCTCCCACCTGGCTTACTAACTAGCCCTGACCACCTGGCCCACACACTAGCTCCTCCCACCTGGCTTACTAACTAGCCCTGACCACCTGGCCCACACACTAGCTCCTCCCACCTGGCTTACTAACTAGCCCCGACAAATTGCCTTACTACCTAGCCCCAACCACCTGGCCCACACACTAGCCCCTCCTACCTGGCTTATTAACTAGCCCCTCCCACCTGGCTTACTAACTAGTAACGACCACCTGGCCCACACACAAGCCCCTCCCACTGACCTCGCTCCCAGCAACAACTACCATAACAGCTGCCTTGCCATTACACAATACCAATCTCTGTCCCATTGTAAAATCTTCCAAATAATACTTCCTTTGTATCAGTTTGATTATTAAAGCGTTAATATGATATCAGTGTTGCAGTGGTACAGGCAATATAGTTTTCCATGGCTTCCAGTTACTTAGAGGTATATGTTCATTTACATTTGTATCCAACATGCTCTTGGTGAGGGGGGCTGCTCCAACCTCTGTGACCTTCAACTGGGAATCCTCTTCTGAACACCTGGAGAATCATGATCAAAGGACCTACGACTGATGGATTTTATCACACAATGCATAGGTTAGTCATATATTGATAAATGCTTTAACTCATTGAACACATTTAGTGGATAAGTTTTTAAAGAGACTGTTCAGCCCCAAATTTGGAACGAGGTTGCCTAGCAAGCTGCTTGGCAACCGCACCTTGGAAACCAAAAATGTTAAGTTTTCAGACTTTCAGTCGCTACGCGGCGCTGTGGTCTCAGAAAAAAGATCCTTACTTCGGCTGTCGCCATTTATGTTGTCGGACATTACCCTTCCTGCTTGTCAGTCTAATGTGTGCACAATGATGCCCACATCTTGAATGAGTGAAGATTTTATGAAATCTACATTATGTTACTAAAGCGGAAGAATACACATCGATAGCGAGGTAAATTCAGAGCGCGTTATGATTTACAGCTAACATTCGCGTGGTTCATGGTTTTAGGGAGGCACCGTTATCGATGGAATGATATAACTGAATAAAACAGATTTCCACAGTAGATCAGTCAAATAATAATGTTAAAAAATTATCACATAAATTCCATAATGTAAACTTTGCGGCACAAATTAGAAGATGTTATTACTTACGTCTGCGTTAATTGTAGTAATGTAATAACGGAATGATCCCTGATTGCCTTATATGGGGCTGAACAGTCTCTTTAATATAGTCACTTGCTGAATATGGCCACTAAAGGAATGATTTCACCCAATGAATGTGTTCCACATTGATTCATTTGCTATCCCTGGGTTTATCTATGAATGAGCAGTTACATCCATGCAAAGGGTACGCTCATTGGATAAAATACATCACTAGATTGATGTAATGAATATCATGATTGAATGAATGTGTTCTTTTGATGAATATTGTCATCCAATGATTGTATTCATTTGATGAAAATTGTCATCCAAAGAAAGTGTATTCAAGGCAACGTTAGAATATGAAATATCAAGGCAGGGGTTGAATATAGAATATCAAGGCAGAGGTTGAATAGGGAATATCAAGACAATGGTAGAATACAATATCAAAGCAGAAGATGAATATGGAACATAAAGGCACAGGTTGAATATGGAATATCAAGGCATGGATTGAATATAGAATACCAAGGCAGAAGTTGAATATGTAATATCAAGGCAATGATAAAATATGGAACATCAAGGCAGAGGTTGAATACAGAATATCAAGGCAGAGGTTAGATATAGAATACCATGGCAGAGGTTGAATATTGAATATCAAGTCTAAGGTTGAATATAGAATACCAAGACCAAGATTGAATATGTAATATCAAGGCAATGATAAAATATGGAACATCAAGACAGAGGTTGAATATAAAATATCAAGGCAGAGGTTGGATATAGAATTCCAAGGCAGAGGTTGAATATGGAATATCAAGTTTAAGGTTGAATATAGAATACCAAGGCCAAGATTTAATATGGCATATCAAGGCAATGATAAAATATGGAACATCAAGGCAGAGGTTGAATATGGAATATCAAGGCAGATGTTGAATATGGAATATCAAGGCAACGGTAAAATATGGAATATCAAGGCTGAGGTTGAATATGGAATATCAAGGCTGAGGTTGAATATTGAATATCAAGGCAATGGTTAAATATTGAATATCAAGGCAGAAGTATAATATGGAATATCAAGGAAATGGTTAAATATGGAATATTAAGGCAGTGGATAAATATGTCCAACTTACTTCCAAAGTTTGATTTGGGAAACGGCTCGCATCTCAAAAGCATCATCAGCGCCGCCCGATGCAGCCGGCTTTACTTGGCCTTTCTCTGATACTGGCAGACTTTCATTGAGCAGCTAGTTACACAACATAATAATAGTTTTACCGCTGGGTTCCATGACAAGGGGCGCTATCATAATGTGGGGTGGTGGACGTGAATGATAACTCATCTCAACGTGGCAGTCTTACATATTGTTAATCATGACATAAATTTGCGGTTTTAATTGCCAAAGTTGACGTGTTGAGACACTTACATCAAACTCGTCATTGCCCATCTGGTCAGGGGTTTCTTCTCCGTCTTCTACAGCGATCAACTCACCCTTCCCCCGGTCATCTCTCATCTTCCGAACATACTCCATACCCTGCCACCAGCAACATGACATCAATAACAGATACTAAATGAGGAAAAACAGGGTCAGCTTTATGGGGATTTCTAAGCAACGTTTAAGCCGGGAAATGGTGTTGTTTTATACACGTCAGTAGTTCAAAACTTAATTATTAGAAAGTACAATTTGATAAAATATCTTTAAAAAAAGCCAAGATTCTCACAAATTGAAACAGAAGCAGCCATTGAAAAAGTGGGCCACTGTTGTCAATACTGCACTTTAAATAATTAGGTGAAGTTACATTTGGAAAACACAAACCTTCATTCTTTCAGTCCGACTGCACTCAGAGCCAAACCAGATGATAAACGCTACACCGACATCCAAGATGAAAACATCACCATGGTTCATCGACTCCCAGCTGATGTCAACCTGGTGACACGGTACAACAGGCAGTCACATTATAAACCACACCATACCTGAGCAATCACATTATAAACCCCACCATACCTGAGCAATCACATTATAGACCCCACCATACCTGAGCAATCACATTATAAACCCCACCATACCTGAGCAATCACATTATAAACCCCACCATACCTGGGCATATACCCAACCAATCAAGTTATAGGCCACACCACACCTGAGCAATATATAGACTATGCCATACTCTAGCAATCATATTGTAGACCACACCTTACCCAAACAACCAAGTTAAAGACCACCTTTTAGACCCAAGTCATACACCTCTGAACATTGCATAACACCTGGCAGGGTTATGAGGAAATAATCAACTTACAAAAAATGTACATAAAATCTAGCCACAATGTCAGCCTCTCTGAGCAACAAGAAAGCATCTATACATGTATGAAGCCAACATCCAGTCATTCATTTACTATCCATCCATTACCTCTCATAACGAACAGCCACATCATTTAATTTATTACATATCTTTATCATCTATTAGGGGATTATGCCTAACAAAACACATATACACACACATATATTACTTATTGTTTCACACTTCAAATGACATGAGTTTAAAACTGAGTTGTTCACCTCTTTGATGCGAGGAACCGTTTTTCCCTTGACTTGCAGTAGCCTTTTTGTGAATGCTTGGTCCACGTGGGTGAATCCTGAAGCATGGCCACCTTTCTGGTACCTGCACACCATGACTATTATATGAAAACCTCTCAAATATGACCTTTGACCTTCCAAATATAACCTTAATTCTAGCTTATTTATATTCACAATCCAAAATATAGTTCACCAAAACTTAAAAGTTATGCATATAATAACATAGATTGGTACATTTTGAAATTCCCCTCAAACATCAACGTTAAAAAAATCAAATAAATGGCCTACCGAAGCGATCACCTCCAAACACCATCCAAGAAAAAAACTCCTTAGCTCACCTAATACCTCCTGATTTGAAGTAATTGAGGAAGGTCTTTGACTCTCTCCCTTGAACCTCTCTGTACTGTACTGGGGTACCCCCCAGGTAGTCATCAAGCTCCACCGTCTTAATAGCCGCTGTTCCAGACTCATCCTTAACATTCACACACAGGTAAATCTAATTAAATCCTGCGTGGTGGTCAATGGTTATATGACACTCGGGATGAATATAGGCCACAAATAATTATGATAATTGATGCATTTCAAGCTTTTTTTAAGCTTTTTTAACTACCTTATCATCATCACCTACAAACATATAATTCAATAGTTATATTTTGTAATCAATGTCGTTATGGAATTGTTGTGGAATATCACAAAATGACAAAGACATTACACATTGGTTACCTGGGTGGTTTTCTCTCCAAGCCAGAAATGGATTTTAGACTCGAATTGCCCCTTAGACTCTTTGTTCTGCAGGATTCACATTACATCGAAAAATTTCATGAACATCAAAGTTATATACATTCACCAGATTCCGTTCGTTTGGATTTCCAGCGCCAGTCATATATTTAATAGCAACGTGGATGAGAAATCTGATATTAGATTCTGAGAAATACAAAGTACAGTCTAGAAATATCTTTCCTGTGACTGATATATCATTGTCAAGGTGTATTGATATTACATGTTAACATTACAATAACCTTGGTACAGATATGTCCTCTTGAATTAAGTGAGAAGTAAATGCAGACTAGGGATCAGGAAACAATTGTCACCAGGTTTTATTGGGTTAGTAAACTACAAAATCTATAATATCAATGAATACAATAGGCTTAAAAACCCTATCATGAGCATATTGATGCCAAATAAAACAAGATGATAAGCTTTGAAAAACAAGCTTAGTTAATTATTTTATTTTCTCGTGTATAAGTGGTAAAATTTGGGACTAAAATTCAATCACAGGGGAAACGACTTATACATGTGTGCGATAGATACACAAGTTAATATGGAAAATACAAAACAGTAAAAAAATGCCACAAAAATCAGTTCGGGGTGAAAAAAATACCTGGGTTTTGGGTCCCTGGGTCTGTTTTGTTGAAGAAGCCTAGAGGCAGAGGAGTCACAAAGCAGTAGCCATGGTTACTACAGCGTTAACATCAAGCAACAGTAAGCTACACACTCAAGCAGCTACAAGATAGTGGTTGAGAAACCCCATGTTTTGTACACTTAAGTCAGTTAAGTCTAGCAGTGATGGGACAAATAAATGGGATGAACAATGCAAGATTGATGACAGGAGATATGCGTCCTCGAAAGATAAGAAAACTGATGTGGATGGCGAGATCTGAAACGCATCCAATGTCATATGGTTGTTGACTTTAGATACAGTTCATGGTCACTCAAAGTACACATACTAAAAACAACAAATATATATCAATAAAATGAGTGTGTGTTTATTTGTGGACCTTGATATATATATATATATATATATATATATATATATATATATATATATATATATATATATATATATATATATATATATATACATATATATATATATATATATACATATGTATATATAGGTATGTGGGTTAGGGAGGGGGAATGAGGCAGAGCAATATAATATGGAATGCGGAATGCGTCTCCTATCCATACTGCTGAATGTCTAATGAGGATAGTTAGTTGCCTGCTGGCTGATCATTTGTTACCAGACAGTGCCTGGTCAATTAATGGCTTTGCAGTGAATACACACAACAGCAGCTGGTTCCAACAACCATGGTAATGGTTTCTGAAATAGGTCCAGCTCCCTGCCACCAGAGAACTGTTCTAGTTCATGAATTGAATCAAGGAAGTGGCTATAAGTGGGGAGGCAAGAGGTGTACCATTCTCCCTCAAACAAAATGAAATGCAATCACATACACTTACTAAGACGATACAACAAAGCTTAAAAAACTGCCAGTTTCATGAAAAAAAACAGCCAAAATATTGACAGAAATTACTGAATATGAAAAGAAAATCCAAAATCCAGATTTACAAAATGACTGCAATCATCAGAATTCAATATATAATATGAAACTATGACAATATGACCGTGGTTAAAGGGAAAGTGAAACTTTTTTTGAAGTTCAGTGCAATAAGTTCATCTTGATATTAGTAACATATATTCCGCAAATAAAACTTTAAAATTATCATCGTTCGGACACGAATAGGAATTAATTGTCAAAATTTTCACGCATGGCCATGACAGTTTCATGATGTCACTGGAGTTAATGAATGCGCTTTCAGTTCAGATGACATTTTCTTTCTTTTTACTGAATTATGCAATGGTGTTCCCAATAATCTATTATACTGATATTTTAACACCAGCTGTGACAACCAGTTATGTCATAAAAAAGTCATGGCTGTGATATGAAAAATATATTTCTGATAACCGTGCAAAACCAGTGGAGTTGGGACTTATGTTACTGGCAACATTTGGAAAAAAGTTTAACCAGCCTCACAAAAATGTTTCACTTACACTTTTAAGATAATTCAATGGAAAAAGTGCATAACAAATTGGGAAATGAGCATTTATCAGGCTTTTTAAGAAAAGCTCTAAGTACAGCAATAACTTCAAAATTGTTTTGAGATAAAGAAAATATCCAGGATTTAGTAGGTGAAGCAGGATTATTGAACACCAGGTGACGGCAACTTATATGTTAATAATGTCATGAGTAAATATGATGCTTAATATTAATGAGATGCTTAATATTAATGAGGTTCTGATTAATTGAATATTCAACACTTACAACTTATATGTTAATAATGCCATGAGTAAATATGATGCTTAATATTAATGAGAGGCTTAATATTAATGAGGTTCTGATTAATTGAATATTCAACACTTACAACTAGGATGATATAGGAGTCGCCATCGTAGAAGACACCAAACTGATCCTTTGGAACGGCAACAGGTTTGAAATCCTTGAATGCAACACAGCAAAGTTAATCGTGATTCCTCAGCAGCAATACTTTGACATATGTAGACAATTTGGCAAAGGGTGTGTTAAATTTACCAACAAATTTGAGATTGGCAGGTAGTCGTTTAATAGTCATGATAAGTGAACACAGGTACATTATATTTCCTTACTTTTATCTATCAATGCAACTGAAGGTTGATACATACATGGAAATTCCCTCAAATATAGCAGGGCCAGCATCTCACCTGCCCCTACACCACACCCTTTACAACCACCACCCCGCCCCTTCCCCCCCCTCCCTAACCCATCCACACATTAAATAGTTATATCCTCGTTGACTAATCAATGGTTTTTGACATCAACAATATATTGTGGTGAGGGGGGTGCTACTAGTTTTCTGGTTATTTAGGACACATAATTATTATATTGCCGTGACAGTGGGAGGGGGTCCAAGAGCAAGCCTCTCTTACCGAACATAAAATGACGCAGACATTTTCAAAATCTGATAACACATTTGAGCATTCATCAGGTATTGTGAGAGGAAGCTGGCAACTCACCTCAATTCGCCAAATCAAGAAGCAAGCCTCGTTCCGAGGCACAACTTTGAACGCCGGATCAACATTTTGCTCAGTCATATTGGACGTGGGTACGTGTCTCTCTCTCTGTTGTAAGAATCAAAGAAGCTATATATTTAAGACGCTTAAGAATGTTACATGCATGCGTGCGCATAAGTGACAATGTAAATGGGTAAGCCCGGTCGAACGGTGATACCTAGGCTATGAGTGGGTATGTGGGGCCCCATGACCAGACACCCGATGCAATGACTACTCACCACAACAAATTACCCCCGCACAGAGACGGGAACCACCCAGGGCGCGCAGCATCAAGTAGCGAAATACGCCGGCACGCACACGCAAACACAAGTGAACACCCTAAATCAACATGGATATTGACTTCACAAATGTTGACATTTTGCGAAACAGGTTCTCACTAGACAAGAATTCCATTCTCAATCGGCGTGATATATGTATAGCTAGCATAACCCCTTCAGGGTGTGGTGTTTAGTCTACTAGATAAGATATGTTGATTAAGGAGAGGAATAAAATCGATAAAAAAAAATTTCTTTCGAACCGGGGTTTTGACTGTACCTTTGTGATAGAAGAAAATCACCTAAAGGTACAGGTTCTCTGTTTCCGACACCAGTTTTCCGAGCGGCCAGTTATGTGCATGTGACATAAAGATATGGATCCAGCCGCACGGAACAGCATTTACAGACAGCGTGGACATGTGCTATTGAGCGCAGACGCCCTGACAAAAATTTCTCTGACAAGTATTCGAAGCAAATAGCTAAAGGCTCGCCTGTGGCCTGACTGGCAGCGTACGCTCGGCAATTGTACGCTAAATACCAATGGACATCTGTAAGTACCCATACATATACAATGCAATTAAACGCTACGAAGAACGATTTAAATTGGTTGAGCGTACAGTTAGACACTGTTCAAAGATAATCCAATCATTCACTCACAGTACACAACATGCATTGGACACATACCATACAAACAAACTGAGCAATACTGGAGAAATATGTTCCTGTTTGCGCTATGCAGAGCCGGAATAACCACGAGGAAGTGCCCCAGACCCTACCCCCCACACATACAATGGTCCCCACAAGGGCTGCTTAAAAATCTCAACTTGACGACTTTTATTTGTTCACTGATACAAAAAGCCACCCCCACCCCCACACCACAATGTAGTTTGTCACTCCCCCCCACACCCCATCCCAACTTGCTTAATCCGGCACTGGCGATTTTATTCCTCTCCGTAACAAGCTTACGACCACCTCGCTAAGGTAATGAAGCTAAGTATTTGTCACAATTCATGGCAGACATCGGCGTAGCTCCAATAGGCACGGTAGGCCCGGGCCTACACATCGTTTCCAAAAATGAATCGCACCATATTAGATCTATAGTTTAAAAAAATCTCGGGGGAGTTCCCCCGAACCCCCCATACCAAGTGGGCCTATACTTCGTAATAGGCCCAGCTACGCCCCTGGCAGATACTAGTTTTAGCAGCTAGAGTATAGACGAAAATTGTAACAGACATACATGATATGTACGGCGCTGTTATCGAATACATCATCGACATATAACCAACGGGTATTTATTTGGTGTAGAGGGGGGGGCGGCGACTTGGTGGGGGTAACTTGATTGCCTTCAGTAGAGCCCAACCAGTAAAAAGGTACTCGACAGCCCAGGCCGAGAAGCCTGGTTAAAGTAGTGCGTACTGACGTAAGTCCGCGCTGAAGAGGGCGGGGCTAGATTGTTGATATGCTTAGCCGCTGTGACGAAAGTGGCATTAAATTTGTGGAAACATTCTGACAATATCAAGCTTCATGTTTTTTGGGGAAAAAAAGTTGTCTTTCGTGCTACCTGCGACCAATCCAATGTCTCTGTAGGAATGGCATGTCACACGCGATCACTTACAGACCGACCGCGTCGTGCGCGTGGCATTCACTGGGGTTAGGTAGACCAATCATGGTCCCACCACCAAGCGCACAATGTTCTATTGGGTAGTAGGAGCCAAGGGTTGAGGGGCACTTTGGCCTTCTTCCGGGTAGGGGTGTGCCGCGGGACCTCGAAAACCCGTATCCGTCGTACAAGGAGAAAATGTCAAAAAAAAGCATACCCCGTTGTACAAGATATTATGAAAACAAATAACCCGTCGTACGATGTGAAAATGGGGTATACGGCTTGGATGCGTAATCATCATAAATCAGATATGTAGGCGCCTGTGACAAGAATGCCGCGTCACATAGGGACCCATTCAATGCATTCGCATTATCAACCATCGGTGGAAGACAACACGTACAGATTGCAGCTGGAAAATATACCCCGTCTTACAAGTCCGAGGCCAAACAAAATCCGTCGTACAAGCCGAGAGGCCGTAAAAACATACCCCGTCGCGCGGCACAGTATACTACCTCCATGCACTTAAGTGCCTCCCCCGGGGGTAGGAGGTATGCCATGACAGTTACACAAATCGCACGGAATTCAAAGCAAGGTTTCCGAGCGCTGAGATAGGAATCCGCCAGCATGGCCACGCCTAATGTGAACATTATGCATGCACCCCCTTTCAAAAGGGGTTCAGGGTCAATAAATGTAACCCCAGATCCTTCACCCTATAGCTTTGCATTTCCCTAGCAAGCTTGAGACGTCATGCATGAAAGCCGATGCCACGCCGAAAAACACAAATAGTCAAAACCGTGATGAATCGTCGTTCATTATGACATTTAAAGACGTTAAAGAACTTCCAGCGCTTATACCGCGGGTCAAAAATAAGGAGGGATGGTCTCCCTTTGGCTGGTGACGTGTGCACTCAGAGCAAAGACTAAGAACCCAACTATTTTAAGACCATGCTCAGATTGAACCGTGGAATTGATATTTACAAAAGGAATAGGGCAAATACACCTGAGATGAGTCACATCCCACTGGGTTCACCACCCACGCATCCTACGATAGCTTATTGCTGTAGTCTGAGAAGTTATCCATGATGACTTAAAGTATGTCACTATAATGTCATGGCATATCAATTGGCCGACTCCTACTAATTCGTGTTTAGTTCTTGCTTATTATAAGCTGTTATATAAAAGCAACGTAGTGTCCGTCATAGCCACAACAAATCACTCCAAATCAACCTCACATGCAATTGTTGCGCAGCACGCTGATTCATTGGAAAGACTCATTCTTCCTCACCCCTCCCCCGCGTGACCCTCCCCCGCGCAACCCTCCCCCGCGTAACCCTCCCTTTTGTCTCCCACACCCTTCCACCACGCCCTCGTCGAGCTTAATTTACCCCTTTCAATTTAAATTGAGGTGGATGTGACATTTTTGTCCGGAACACTGGAAAGTGGAGCACTTGGTCGAGGAGGTCAGCAAGTGCGCGTCTGGTGTAAGCGTGAAAACCTTCAGGGATGTACATATAGGTCCGCTGTGCACATACATGGCTGCAATGTGGGCGAGGGAGGGAATACTGCAGAAATACCTGCTACCACTGGGAATCCAGACATCAAGATCCGAGCCCCTGTAGTAATCAGGCCCAAAATATGCAAGACTCAGGAAAAAAATACCTGCGTTGACGTCTTTTGCTAATGAAATGGATAGAGATGCGCGTTATCAACCTGGCCCCAAGATCCCAATCCTCTAATAAAAGGGAGGTGAACCCATTGATCAGGCGACAGTGACACACCTCCTTTCATCGTAAATACTACATATTTCTCCCACAGCACCCACTATATATATATATATATATATATATATATATATATATATATATATATATATATATATATATATATATATATATATATATATATATATATATATATATATATATATATATATATATATATAAATAGAATGGAATTCCTACACACGTGCAGATCGGAAATCATGCGGCGAGCATGCAATAACCTCAAGATGTAGACAATCATTCCAACGTTTATCGCGGAAAACACATTTAAAATCGCTCAACAAGAAGCAACATCCGCATAATATCATATTTGTGATCACTATCATTTCAGTCAACTTCAGGGACGCTCCCACAAATTGTCTTCAAGTCCGGTACCCCAACCCCTCGCTGTGCGGCGACCCCAACCGTGGACATCAACGCACCACATTTTTCGGAGCGATTTAATAACGTTCACAATGCAAGCCACGCATTCTACCTGATACAGATAAGATATCCACGTTACCCAGCAGGTGCCATAGGGTGAAATACAACCAAATATGCGGATATAACTTACCTGCAATCAACGCTTCAGGTGCTCCCAATCTTCCTGATCTTCGCCGCTTCACCCCTGATGTGTCACTGCTCGCTATTTATAGACTAGCGCTGTCGCTTCACAAGAAAGTAGTTCTACAGTACGACATTAGAATGGATACCAATAAATGCTGATTTTGACGAATTATGCTTGCATTGTCAAGTCATTGAAAATATTTTTCCACACTGCAACGCTTATTTGGTGATCTTTGAACTGCTTCATTTATGATTCTTAAAATAACCATTCTTCTTTGGTCTAAATAGCATTATGACCAAAACATTGCCGTCATGACGTGAAATAGAGCAAGCGAGTGTCCCACTACGTTAGGTTATCATGATGGTCAAACGCACTTTATATATATAATATATATATATATGTATATATATTTATATATACACCACGCTTCGACAGACCTCGACTCATTTGCGCGATCAACTAATTCCTGTGCTGTGATTGGATAATCTAGTTGCGCGCAACTAATTCCTGTGTTGTCATTGGCTGATTGAGTCGCGCGCAACTAATTACTGCGTTGTGATTGACTGATTTAGTTGCGCACAACTAATTCCTGTTCTGTGATTGGGTGATTAAGTTGCTCGCAACTAATTCCTGTGCTGTGATTGGCTGATTTAGTTGCGCGCAACTAATTCTTTTTCTGTGATTTGCTGATTTAGTTTCGCGCAACTAATTCCTGTGTTGTGATTGGCTGATTTAGTTGCGCGCAACTACACTTTCAATTGCGCGCAACAGTTGAACGTTATGTCCACTACGGCCAACCATACACCCACGCATATTTTGAGAATACAGGTCAATAGAAATTTCATGTCTCGGGTCTGTTGGGCTAAGCGGGCTATGTCCACTAAATCCGCCTCCAATTGATGATCAATCCCTCCAACTATGAGGCGTCGACCACGAGTCAATGCATACGCATCTTGTTCACCCAACCATTGTCTGGACGCCTTTGCTTTGAGCTCCAACCAACAGCTGCACCTCTACATACGCTGCCGGTGCCTCAGGGTCGAAATACTCACTAAACTTTCCCATGACGTACAACGGTGTAACAGCCGCACCCTCACTTGGTCTTTTATCTACTCGCGTTGCATCCGCCGGATATAGTTCCATCGATCAGGGTGACCTACTTAATCTTGTGGAATATTTAATTCTCGCAACGCTTCAGCAAATCTTTCCCAACCCTGAGGTTCGAAGTGGTTACGTCAGCACATCGTTAACTAAATCCGCCACGTTAGTTCAACTAACTGCTTGTCCTTTAATCGGTTATTCCCCTCGTTCATTCCAAACCACGTCTTGTTTTTTCGATGGCGTTCTAATAACAAACGCCCTTTATTCTGAAATTTATTACCGATGGTTTCTACAACTCTCGCAATCTTCTGGTATGGGCGTGAGGGAAGGGGGATTAGCTAAGGCTGTGTGGGGTGTCGGGGTTCTGTGTTGGGGATAATACTCGGTTATTACCGGTGTTTTGTTAAAATCTGATTGTAAGGTTTGATAGCACTCGACAGTGGGAACTTGATCATAACGTGTACTTGCAGCCCCCGGGGATCAACCAACATCATTTTCCATGCCTCATTTTCCATGCCATAATTAGCCGAACAGTTTGCCTAACAAAGGACCTGCGATACCTAAAATAGGTCCTTATAACGCCGGGAGAAAACCACCGGTTTGTAATTCTCTTTTCTTTTTCTTGACGTTAGTTTTAGGTGAAATCAAAGTGCGCAGACCATGTTTGTGTTGGGTTAATTTACGCTTCTAAAATGAAGTCAACTATACGTTTACTTTCAATACATTGAGGGCACATTCACATACAGGGGCGTAGCCAGGCTGGAAGGAATGTTACGCACAGACGGGGGAGATATCTACAGTTCCAGACAGTAAAGTCTCACCCCCTTAGCTTTTGACTTTGATACCATTTTTGGCCATATTTATATTTTCACTTTTCCAATTGATGTTACGCACGTGCGTAAGTGCGTATCGCTGGCTACGCCCCTGATATAGACAATTCATCAATTCTTTGTCAGCCACATGAATCAAGGCCCTATTGACAGAAAGCTTAGCTTTAACCATCTGGTCGTAGTATATCAGCGTGTTCTCTGAGACGCTCTGCCATGGCCGATGTCTAACAATGATGGTCCCCCGATGAGCGAGTGTATTTATTTCTGTAGGTATACAACTTGATTAGGTTGTAGTATGTCAGTTCGTAACCGTAAGTGATCTGGTGTTGCTTGCTTCAAATCGATAAGAAATAACCGTGGGGGTGTGAAGTAGTGTCCGAAAAGGCGTCTTGTACATACCTGAGGTTTCGCGTCTCGAGGGTTCTTCACTACAACTAAATAATGTTCAAACTTATTGTTCGATGTTCTTTATTCTTTCTGAATAACTTTTGTACAAAATACAACACAATTAGATAGCCATCGTTACTCCCTTTGGTGAATAGTCTAGTGACGCGTTCATCGGTTTTTTGCATCAAATCGTCGATGATCAACAAGGTTCTTTGTTGAGGGTGTGTCTAAAAATTCAACCCCTCTACAAATTTCACATGAGGTAGTTGAGTGTACATTGTTTGCCACTCTCCAAAACACCGCACGATTTGGTCTGTGGATTGTGGAAACCCTTCAGTGATGACCCTACATAGATTGGTATAGGAAGGATCAGCCAGAGAAGCATCATGGACACGGTCAAGAGTGATGGCGTGGGCATGGATGTCAACGACGCATGCAGTTTGTTTGTTGCCACATCGTCAACGAGTAGGGAGTCTTGAATTCCAGTACTATCATTGTTGGTACGGATTGATTCACAACAATAGGCAGTTGTTGATTATCCACTGGTGCATGGCTTCCTGGAGCAGGCATCTGGACCAACATGCCATGATCCAGGAACATGTTTGAGGTTGAAGCTGAATGGGAGTGTTATTTCTTTCAGGCGGAAGGGACGTGGGTTCTTAATTTTCTCAAGACTGGCATCGCCAAAGATGGTAGTTAGGGGCTTGTGATCAGTCACCACCAGTAGGTCAGGACAGTCTAAAACAAACATGCGACATTTCTCTAGGCTATAGGCAACTGCAAGAGCCTATCCTTCAATGGGTGCATAACGAGACTCCGCCGGTATTGTGAATCTTGACCCAGCGAAAATCAGGCGCCAGCCCTGTTTACAGCAGTGAGGTGCTTCAGCCATTGGACATCGGCAATGTTTCTGGAGGAGGGTGAACCCAATACCTGTCTTGCTCAATCTGTGGCGAGGCATGTCGGGCGGTGGGGCTCAACTGACTGCACACCCTCCTCGATGGATGGAATCTGTACTTTTCTCAAATGCAACATCAAGGGCTGTGTACCAATACCTCTGGACTGGGTTCAAGAGGTCACGGAAGGGCTGCATTATATCGGACAAGTATACGCTGTAGGCAACTTGGTTTACTAGCCCAAACCATGACCTGGCATCCGTGGTATTTCTCGATCTATGTCAGCTTTGACTTGGGCTTTCCAATGATGGGGTACCAGAATAGGGGTTTGGTGTGCTATTGGCTTGGCCTCTGGTCGGAAATGGATCTCTAGTGGTTCACCAGACATGCACGGCAGATGTTGATGTTCGCAAATGTTCAATGCTGAGCTGGCATAGTACTGAAGGATCCACTTTGGCAGCTTCTGGGCATTTTATTTGGTTGGTGGGAATGGAA